>LR738715.1:883132517-883164614 GCA_902687465.1 Secale cereale | reverse complement strand
CTCCAGGCAACCTGGCGGCGCGCCCCCCCTGGGCCGCGCCGGGGGGGGGCGCCTGGGCCTCCCGAGGCTCCTCCGATGCCCCCCTTTGGCATATATTTAAAGCGTGTCACGGAAACCCTGATTCCGGACCCCTTTTCTCCAGACGCGATTCCGATCTCCGCCGCCATCGCCATCAAGCTTCGGGGGACCAGAATTCCTGCGCCGGCACCCTGCCGGGACGGGGAAGTGCCCCCGGATTCATCTCCTTCGACGTTGCTTCCTCCCTCCATGTTGCGGGAGTAGTTCCTCCTCGGGGCTGAGGTTCTTACCAGTAGCTATGTGGTCAATTCTCTCTCCCATGATGTGATCTTCGTTGTGATCATAGGCTATGTTAATCTAGGGTGATCCCATGATATTTCCCCTTCCTCTATGTATTGGATTGATGTACTCACTTGTCTTTATCTAGTATAATCCCCGAGACCAAGGTGACAGCGGTCTATTGGACATGGATTAGAAAAGTATTTTCATGAGTGATTTCCTCTCTTGTGTGTTGATTGAAGATTGAGAGTCTCTTGGTGCTTGTCTTTGACTATCCTTTAGATATGTTGTGGTGATTGTGGGACTCTCTTTGGATGGCCGCGGTGACATTGGGAAATCCTTAGATTGAGACCTACGAACTTTGAGGTGTGCTTTTGTAGCCCTACATAATTCTCGTCCTCTCTTGACCACGAAGGAATGACCTCCGGGTGTGTCTCCATTGCATGTTTTATGGGAAATATCATGTGATTCGATTATGTTAATGTTGTTGGGAGTTGCCACTAGTGAAAGTACGAAGCCTAGGCCTTGTTTCCACCATTGCAATACCATTTGTGCTCACGTTTACCACTTGTTTGCTTGCTGCACTTTTTATTACAGATTTATATTACTTTGTTTTGCCATCCATATCACTTGCCATTTAACATCTCTTCGCCGAACTAGTGCACCTATACATCTAACAAGTGTATTAGGTGTGTTGGGGACACAAGAGACTTCTTGTATCTTAGTTGCAGGGTTGCTTGAGAGAGACCATCTTCAACCTCTACTTCCCTGAGTTCGATAAACCTTAGGTCATCCACTTGAGGGAAATTGCTGCTGTCCTACAAACCTCTGCGCTTGGAGGCCCAACATAGTCTACAAGAGTAGAAGCGTGTGTAGACATCAAGCTATTTCTGGCGCCGTTGCCGGGGAGGTGAGCGCTTGAAGGTATATCTTTAGATCTTGCAATTAAATCTTTTTGTTTCTTGTTTTTATTTCACTAGTTATGTTTATGGAAAACCGTGCTATTGGATCGTTGCTTGCGGGAAGACGCCCCACACCTGTGGTGGTTGCTCCTCCCCCTACTGAAATTGTGCCCTATAAAATACCAGCTGGTATTATCGATTATGTTTTGACTAATCGTTATGCAGGAGACAGACATCCCGGTGAACACTTGCTATATCTGTCACAACCATGTTCATTATTTAAGCTTCCAGGTGTATCGAGGGAGTTTGCCATGAGGAAATTATTTGCCTTGTCACTGAAAGGAAAAGCATTGGAATGGTATAGGCTACTAAATGACTCTCACCTGCTGGAGTGGGAAGAGATCCAGTCTCTCTTTTACTCCAAGTTTTATCCTCTTCATGAAGTCCATGAGAATAGGAATTATGTTTATAATTTTTATCCTCATGACGGAGAGAGCATAGCTCAAGCTTGGGGGAGACTGAAAACATTAATGCTAAAATGTCCTAACCATGGGCTCCCCAAAGATATGATTATTACTAATTTCTATGCGAGGCTCTCTCGACAGGATAAAGATTTGCTCGATGCTTCCTCTATGGGTTCTTTCACAAACAAAAAGATTGATGATAAATGGGAACTCCTTGAAAGAATTCAACGCAACACTGAAGATTGGGAGATCGACAAAGGTAAAGAGCCAGGTATAATTTATGAGTATGATTGCATTAAGCCCTTTGTTGAAACTACACGTTTTAATAAGTTTAGTGCTAAGTTCGGGCTTGATTCTCAACTCCTTGTTGATTTCCTCAAATCTTTTGCTTCACATCTTAATATGCCTAAGGAGGATTGGGTCAAGTATCATAAACCTTTTAAAGAGACTTGCAAAGAAAATGAAATTGTTCATGATGATTGCAACATGCATGATCCAATTCCTAAAAATGAAGTTTTATTTAAGCATGTTAATTTTTGTGGAGTGGATAGACCTTGTGAAAGGCCTATGATTGAAGAAGAGAAGTATTGTAAGCAACATAAGCATGAAAGAACAATCACTTGGGTCAGAGATTTAAATGAAATTGCTAGAGAATTGTGTGACCTTTATTCTTTTACTTGTGAACTTTGCCGTATAGAGGGTCACTTTAATTTTCAATGCATGAACTTTCAAAACATAACTGTTAATCGGTTGTGTGATAACATGATCACCTCTGATCTTTATGATGAGCTTATGTTATTTTTGATGTGTGAAGAGTTATCAGAAAAGACTTCTTGGCTGGATGATAATGCCATAGGAATAAAAAACACTTTGCAAAATTGCCATCTCTATTGTGTTGTTAATTGCCATGAAAATGATTACATAAGTAAGATTAGAAAGGAGGGAACTTTACCAAAGTATAGAAATGTCTCTTATATTTCTGCTAATAAAAAGGAGAGTTTCTCCCAAGTTTCCCCTATTGTTTCTAATGATAAACCAGGATATGTGGAGAAGCTTCATCTCCAACCACTCCCTCCTAAGGTTAAGAAGAAGAAAAAGAAGAGGAGGAGGAAGAGGAGCAAGAAAGAAGAAGAATGGGTATCAACCTGGCCTGAGCATATTCCTCCCATCAACTTTTATCCTAACGATTGTAAGTTTAAAGAAGAAGGTGAAGTTTATTGCCTTAATTATCATCTTGATGATACGTCCGTAGGTACTATTGAAGATGATTTTGATTATGATATGCATGTTACTTATTGTGATTGGGAAAATGATGATAATGCTACTTATGATCTTGAAAATCTTTTTGGTACCAACTCTGAAAGTGATGATATGGGAAGCTCTAAGCTTGGGGATGATAGGATTGCAAGTCCTTTACCCACTAGTGATGTGATAATTGATAATTCTTTTGCTCGTAAGAATAAAAACAACATGTTTACAAATATAGTTGCTAGCAATGATAATGCTCTTCTCTACCATGATGATGTTATAACTCCAATCTATAGTGTTCAAGTTGTTTATGATAGTCCTACTCCCACTATTACCAATGAGAAAGATTATGCTTATGTGGAGAGTAAGAGTACCTTTTTGCATGTGGATCATGGTAACAATGCTTTATGTGATGCTTATATTGTTGAGTTCATCCATGATGCCACTGAAATTTATAATGAGGGAGGGAGACTTGGTTCTAAATATCTTAATAATAAGAAGTTTCCTCTCTTTATGGTGAATATTTTGAAGTTATGCTTGTTTTGCCTTCCTATGCTAGTTGCTTAGTGCAATGAATTATTCTATTGCAATATTCCTATGCATAGGAAGCATGTTAGGCTTAAATGTATTTGGTATTTGCTTCTTGATGCTCTCTTATGTTCTTCAACTCTTATTCCTACGAGAGCATCATTAAAGTCTTAAGCCTAGCTTAAAGGCATAAAAGAAAGCGCTTTTGGGAGGCAGCCCACAATGAATAAAATTTTATTTTGCTTTTGTTGTGTCTTGATGTTGTTACTACAGTGGCATCATCATTGTATCTTTACTTTTCAATTTTGTGCCAAGTATAGCCCCTGATTGCAAGAAAGTTCAAAAGTTGTGACGTGCTGTCCAGGAAACAGATTCTGTCCTTGGATAGAAAAATTCGTATAAAATCACCAGATCATCTTTTTGGTCTGAATTTTTTCGACAGCGTGCTATATATAATTGTATTTCGTGCGTCTGTTCTGAGTTTTTTGATTAGAGTTGTAGAAGTGCCCCGAACAAATCATTTACTACCTCCTGTTCTGTTTTTCACAGATTCTGTCCTGTTTTGCCTTTCCTTCATTTTGCAAACCTTGAGCTTGCTTTTTCTTTGCAAAAACCTTTTGGCAATCTTGAGAAACAGTAGACCTTCAAGAATATCTTTATTTCCAGCAAGGAACAATTATTTTATTAAGGGTACTAACCTCGCTAATCAGATTATGATGAGTTATGTATGAAGGGAGTTTTCAAGTGTGCGAGGGAAGATGATAAAAAGATTCAGGAGTGTCAAACGCTCAAGCTTGGGGATGCCCCCGTGCACCCCCAAGAAATATTCAAGAAGACTCAAGCGTCTAAGCTTGGGGATGCCCCCATGCATCCCCTTCTCCATCAACATTATCAGTTCGTCCTTCGTTCCACTACATTTTTATCACTTCATGTGTTATGTGCTATGCTTGGAGCGTCTTGCTTTTAGTTTTCCTTTTTAGTTTTCTTTAGCTTTTCATAACGAGTCGGAACTCAGCTTTCTTTGTGTGGGAGAGAAACACGCTCCACTTCTACCTAGAACATAACATAGAATTTTCATGTCTATCTTTGCTGTGTATGTTCTTTGTCCTTCAATAGCTACTATCATGCTTAGCTTTTAACTTTCATGCTTATCTTTTTAAAGAGCTTTCGTTTAGTTGGTTGCTTGAACTCTCTTTAGTTATCATGCTTATCTTATTAAGAGAGTTTGCTTCCGTTGCATTGGTTGATATGTCTATGATAAAGATGCTACGTGCATAATGGTGCTTAGTAGTTCATGTTTTCTTATGGTTAGTCTCAAATAGCTGGGGGGTTCCCAATGTGTTATTGGAGTACCAACATGATTTGTTTGCCTATGATGTGGTATGGTTTAGTAATATCTTCCTTCGAGAATTTATTTTGATTGACTTGGCGTATGCTCACGCATATTTAAGACTGTAAAGAAAGTCTGTCAAGCCTTGATGATCTTTTATTTCTGAGTAGCGATATAACTTCCATGCCTGATTCAATGTTGCTTTGTTGCTCTGCATGATTATGACCGTCATTGCTCTTTTAGTTGGTCGCTCCCATTCTTTTTCTAACCTCCACCTGTACTAAGCGGACTGACTGCTTGTGCATCCAAAATCCTTTAAACCAGTTATGCCATATGAGTCCACCATACCTTCCTATACATGGTATTTACCTGCCATTCCTAACGAAGACTTTCATGTACCATCTCGAAATTATTCAAAAAAGCATTTCTATTTTGTGCCTCTATTTTAGCTCATGAGGAAGTAGTAGTTAATTCATGATCTTTTTAAGTTGGACAAGCTTCACCCCGGGATTGCATGTCTAATGTGCAAACCCATAATACGAGAAGGAACTGGCAAAGAATGCGCCCGGCTCAAAAATTATATAACAAACAAACCCTCCTTCACGCTTTGTTCATGAGAAATCTGAAAACTTTGGCAGTGATAAACAAAGGAGATTAAGAGGATGTGATCGTCCTCATTCGGGAGCCGTTCCTCGAAACTTGTCCATCTCAAGAAGTGATTGAGTTGTCTGCTAGCATTCGTTGACGAAACATGCATGATCTAAAAAAATAATTATTACCTCTGTTTTTAAAACCAAGAGCTCTGGTACATGTTTTGTCTTTGTTTCCGACTACAGGTTTTCAACCTTGCCAACAAAAGCCACGGTTCGAGAGTCTCCACCTTCTTTTAAAAGCACCAACTACTGAGAGCATGATTGTCATTTTGAGTGTAATGTGCATTGTCCCAAAGTAGCATTGTCTTTTGCATGATTGTGATATCGTTTATTTTGAAATCATTGTATCTAGTCATCACTTAAACCTTGGAGGTGCCCCTGCATTTATGTTTTGCTTCACTAAAGGGGGCAAGCGAGATATCACTTTATCATATTTGCACATCATGTTCATTACAAATCTATTTGATGTTTCAATATCATATTGTAAAACTTTCAGTTCTTTGTGATTTTCTCATGAGGCAACTTAATTACTATAGATTCATTATCTCAGTAAGTTTTTGTCATATGACTATGAATAAGTCCTATATGGTTAATAGCATGTCACCACAGAAATTATTCTTGTTATCATTTACCTACTCGAGGACGAGCAGGAATTAAGCTTGGGGATGTTGATACGTCCAAAACGTATCTATAATTTCTGCTTGCTCCATGCCTCTTTTGGGTGATATTGCTATGTTATTTATACACTTCCATACACTTTTGATCATATTTGGACTAACCTATTAACTCAGTGCACCCCAGTGCCAGTTTCTGTTTTCGGCTGTTTTTGTATTTCAGGTTTTCACATTACGAGAACTGCCAGGAAAAATCCAGAAAAATTATATAAAAAATCAGCGTTCCAGAAACTACCTTGCGCCCGAAGGACAGCCGGGAGGGGGGGGGGGCACCAGGGCTCCAGGCGCCCTGGCAGCGCGCCCCCCCTGGGCCGCACCGGGGGGGCGCCTGGGCCCCCCGAGGCTCCTCCGATGCCCCCCTTTGGCATATATTTAAAGCGTGTCGCGGAAACCCTGATTCCGGACCCCTTTTCTCCAGACGCGATTCCGATCTCCGCCGCCATCGCCATCAAGCTTCGGGGACCAGAATTCCTGCGCCGGCACCCTGCCGGGACGGGGAAGTGCCCCCGGATTCATCTCCATCGACGTTGCTTCCTCCCTCCATGATGCGGGAGTAGTTCCTCCTCGGGGCTGAGGTTCTTACCAATAGCTATGTGGTCAATTCTCTCTCCCATGATGTGATCTTCGTTGTGATCATAGGCTATGTTAATCTAGGGTGATCCCATGATATTTCCCCTTCCTCTATGTATTGGATTGATGTACTCACTTGTCTTTATCTAGTATAATCCCCGAGACCAAGGTGACAGCGGTCTATTGGACATGGATTAGAAAAGTATTTTCATAAGTGATTTCCTCTCTTGTGTGTTGATTGAAGATTGAGAGTCTCTTGGTGCTTGTCTTTGACTATCCTTTAGATATGTTGTGGTGATTGTGGGACTCTCTTTGGATGGCCGCGGTGACATTGGGAAATCCTTAGATTGAGACCTACGAACTTTGAGGTGTGCTTTTGTAGCCCTACATAATTCTCGTCCTCTCTTGACCACGAAGGAATGACCTCCGGGTGCGTCTCCATTGCATGTTTTATGGGAAATATCATGTGATTCGATTATGTTAATGTTGTTGGGAGTTGCCACTAGTGAAAGTATGAAGCCTAGGCCTTGTTTCCACCATTGCAATACCATTTGTGCTCACGTTTACCACTTGTTTGCTTGCTGCACTTTTTATTACAGATTTATATTACTTTGTTTTGCCATCCATATGACTTGACATTTAACATCTCTTCGCCGAACTAGTGCACCTATACATCTAACAAGTGTATTAGGTGTGTTGGGGACACAAGAGACTTCTTGTATCTTAGTTGCAGGGTTGCTTGAGAGAGACCATCTTCAACCTCTACTTCCCTGGGTTCGATAAACCTTAGGTCATCCACTTGAGGGAAATTGCTGCTGTCCTACAAACCTCTGCGCTTGGAGGCCCAACATAGTCTACAGGAGTAGAAGCGTGTGTAGACATCAATCGTCGGAATAGACAACTGTCTCGCCACCAGAATCCGATCCGTCCTCGGCTTGGACTCCATGTATTGCTCCAACTAAAACACACTTCATGGCGGGCTGAATCCGGGACGATCTTGCACGAGCCGGCTCGACGATGTTGGGGAAGATGTCCGGCTCAGGTCCCGGTTCACCAATCTTGCCGATGAAGACGTGGATGCCGCCGAAAGGGACCCGGTACCTGTATTCGATTGAATCGGCCTCAGGGCCCCAGCCTGCGTCGTCGATGTAGATCCGGCCGCGGCGACTCTTGGTCATCCGGCCGACCGCATAACCCTTGAGTCCTTCAAAGCTGCCCTTCAAGAACTCGAAACCATCATTTGATAGCCCCACGGTGGGCGCTAATTGTCGTGGAATTAGCACGACAGATGTCCGGTTTAGAGGACTTAGGTGTGGAGCCATCGCGCGGGTTAGCTTGAAGAGGTTAAAGCACACAAAGAACACAAAGGGTTTATACTAGTTAGGCCCCTTCGATGAAGGTAAAAGCCTACGTCTAGTTTGGTTTGGTATTGCCTTGGGCGTCGATAAACAGGGAGCGGATTGCTTGCCTGTGTCTCGACGGGTTGTTGCTTGTCCTTGAACCGTCGCCGGGTCGTCCCTTTATATAGGAGGCAACGCCCGGTCCGGTTTACAGAGTCCCGAGGCCGGTTCATAATCGTGTCCGCCTCGGTCTCTACCCTTTCTACCTTATGCTTCAAGTTACATGATAGGACGGTTCATAAACCGTAAACTTTACACATGGACCCTAAGCCTTCATGTGCCGTAACCTGTACTGGGCTTATGAGAACACATCTACATTAATATAATCCGGATCTTCCTAGCCGGTTTATACCTGCTAGTAATATCCCTGACAGAATTGGTGATGGAGGAAGGTTGATGATGACTATGGCGACGATCTCCACTCTCCGAAGCCCCGAACGGACTTCAGATCAGCCCTCCCGAGAGAGATTAGGGCTTGGCGGCCGCTCCGTATCGTAAAACACGATAATTCTTCCTCTCTGATTTTTTTTCTTCCCGAAAGTGAATATATGGAGTCCGGGGGTACATCGGTGGAGCATCAGGGGCCCATGAGGCAGGGGGCGCGCCCAGGGGGAGGGGGCGCACCCCCACCCTCGTGGACAGGGTGTGGGCCCCCTGGTCTGGATCTTTCCGCAAATATTTTTTATATTTTCCGAAATAATTCTCCATGGATTTTCAGGTCATTCCGAGAACTTTTTATTTCTGCACAAAAATAACACCATGGCAATTCTACTGAAAACTACGTCAGTCCGGGTTAGTTCCATTCAAATCATGCAAGTTAGAGTCCAAAACAAGGGCAAAAGGGTTTGGAAAAGTAGATACGTTGGAGACGTATCAACTCCCCCAAGCTTAAACCTTTGTTGTCCTCAAGCAATTGAGTTGATAAACTGAAAGTGATAAAGAAAAACTTTGACAAACTCTGTTTGCTCTTGTTGTTGTAAATATGTAAGCCAGCATTCAGGTTTTCAGCAAAGATCATGAACTAACCACATTCACAATAACTTTCAGGTCTCAAGTCTACTCATATAAATGGCATAATAAACTAGCAAGCAATAATAATAAACCTCGGATGACAACACTTACTCAAAACAATCATGATATGATATAACAAGATGGTATCTCGCTAGCCCTTTCTGAGACCGCAAAACATAAATGCAGAGCACCTTTAAGGATCAAGGACTGACTAGACATTGTAATTCATGGTAAAAGAGATCCAGTCATTATCATACTCAATGCAAATTAATAGTAATACATGCAAATGACAGAGGTGCTCTCCTACGGGTGCTCTTTTATAAGAGGATGACTCAGCATAAAAGTAAATAGATAGGCCCTTCACAGAGGGAAGCAGGGATTTGTAGAGGTGCCAGAGCTCGATTTTTAAATAGAGATGGATAACATTTTGAGCGGTATACTCTCATTGTCAACATAACAACCAAGAATCTCGATATCTTCCATGCTACACACATTATAGGCGGTTCCCAAACATAATGGTAAAGTTTATACTCCCCAACCACCAACAAGCACACTCCACGGCTAGCCCAAAACAACGAGTACCGTCCAAACCAGCAACAGCCCTTGGGGAGTTTTGTTTAATTATTATCATTTTGAGCATGGGACTGGGCATCCCGGTTACCAGCCATTTTCTCGTGAATGATGAGCGGAGTCCACTCACCATGAGAATAACCCACCTAGCACGGAAGACATAGACAGCCCTAGTTGATACATGAGTTGTTCGAGCATACAAAACAGAATTTCATTTGAAGGTTTAGAGTTTGGCACATGCAAATTTACTTGGAACGGCAGGTAAATACCGCATATAGGAAGGTATGGTGTACTCATGTGGAATAACTTCGGTGTTCATGGAAGTGGATGCACAAGCAGTATTCCCTCTTAGTACAAGTGAAGGCTAGAAAGAGACTGGGAAGCGACCAGCTAGAGAGCGACAACAGTCATGAACATGCATTAAAATTAATCAACAATGAATGCAAGCATGAGTAGGATATAAATCACCATGAACATAAATATCAGGGAGGCTATGTTGATTTGTTTCAACTACATGCGTGAACATGTGCCAAGTCAGACCACTTGAATCGTTCAAAGGAGGATACCACCCCATCAGACCACATCACAACCATTTTAATATCATGTTGGCACGCAAGATAGACCATTATAAACTCTCAGCTAATTAAGCATGGCATAAGCAGCTATAATCTCTAATTGTCATTGCAAGCATGTTTCATTCATAACAAGCTGAATCAGGAACGATGAACTATCATATTTACAAAAACAAGAGAGGTCGAGTTCATACCAGCTTTTCTCATCTGAATTAGTTCATCATATATCATCCTTATTGCCTTTCACCCGCACTATCGAACGGTGTGGATAATAATAATAATGCACGTGCATTGGATTAAGCTGGAATCTGCGAGCATCTAATACAAGAGAGAAGACAAGGTAATATGGCTCAAGGTTAAATCAACAATAAAGCACATGAGAGCCACTAAACATTTTCAATCATGGTCTTCTACTCTTAACCCCCAAAGAAAAGAAAAGAAACTATTTACACGGGAAAGCTCCCAACAAGCAAAAGAAGAACGGGAAATCTTTTTGGGTTTTCTTTTAATTACTACTACTACAAGCAAGGAAAGTAAACTAACTAGAACCTACAACTAATATTTTTTTGTTTTTCTTAAGGTTTTTTCTAGCACAGGAGAAAAGGACTAAGAAAAAGAATTGAAACTAAGCATGTATGGTACAATGAAAGAGTGTGAGCACCGACAACTAGAATAAGTGTGTGAACATGAATTTAAAGTCGATGAGAAACACGTACTCCCCCAAGCTTAGGCTTTTGGCCTAAGTTGGTCTATGGCCAGTATTGGCCTGACGGATATCCAAAGTCGTAGTTGGGGTTGTACTAGGATGCAGCAGCTACTGCCTGCTGAGCTGCAACTTGAAGGCGGGCTGCTTCCATCATATTATGATACTCATTTGCCTCCTCCCTGGTTATAGTATATCTCCCTTTTGCGTGAAAGTCAAACGAAGTAGGGGCATGAAGAGTAATAGGGACTACATGATGCCTGTTAAAGATTAGTGGATATTTGAGGGATTGTTCACCCCTCTCTATAAACCGGTGACTAGTCATGGCGTTGTAATCCAAATGAGCAAGAGGTAAAGGTTCATCATTTTCATGTACAGGTACACCAAGACGGCGGGCTATGCGAGTGGCATAAATCCCACCAAATAAATCTCCATGCAAACCATTATGATGTAGCCTACGTGCAACAATGGCTCCCAAGTTATATTGTCTATCACCTAATACAACACTCTTGAGAACACTAAGATCCGGGACACACATGTGGCAAGCCTAATCTTTACCGTTTATGCATCTACCAATAAAGAGAGCAAAGTAATGAATAGCAGGAAAATGAGTGCTCCCTATGGTAGCTTGTGTGATTTCTCTAGATTCCCCCACAGTGACACTAGCAAGGAACTATCTAAATTCATATTTGCGAGGATCACCCATACTGCCCCACAGCGGGAGCTTACAAGCATCATTAAAATCCTCTAAGTCCATGGTGTAAGATTTATCATAAAGGTCAAACAGGACAGTGTGAGAATTACATGAAGAAGAAAATTTAAACCTTCTCACAAAGGTATCAGTTAAGCCACGGTATTGAGGGCACTTATCTTGTATGAAGCCCTCGAGGTCAGCGTTGCGCACATATGCGTCAAATTCCTCCTTGATGCCAACCTAAACCATAAATTCGTCCGACGGCCATTCACAAGGCCGCACATCAGCTTCCCTCAGTAGTTTATCGTCCGGCTCACGAAACGCAAGCCTCGGTTCTTGCTTCCTTGAAGAACGTGGAAGATTTTCCTATGCATTTTTCTGAAATTTTCTGAGATTTTTAGTAACTCAAAATAAAAGTTAACCAAACTCAACAAGATTGATAGAAACAACTCCTACAAGTGCCTAGGGACTATATCATGCATTAGAACTACTTAGGACCAAGGAAATTTTACATGCAAGCTCAAGAACAAGGTCACCACAACAGCAAAAATTTGCAATAAATAAAGAACTAGAACAAAAACTAATTGGACCAATGGAGGAGTCACATACCAAGGAACAATCTCCCCCAAACAGTTTGGTGAATGGTGCTTTGAGCAAGGAGATCGAAAATGGCAGCAAGATGAGCTAGAACTCGTGCTTGAGCTGGTTGGTGATTTTTTTGGGAGGAAGAAGAAGAGTATGGGTGTAGGAATAAGTGGAGGGGGGCCACGTGGGGACCACGAGGCAGGGGGCGCGCCTTGTGAGGGTGGGCGCGCCCTAGACCCGCGTGGCCAGGTGCTGGCTCCCCTCGTGGTGTTTTCTGTGCCATATATTCTCAAATATTCTAGAAAAAATCATATTAAATTTTCAAAGCATTTGGAGAACTTTTATTTTCGGGGTATTTTTTTATTGCATGGATAAGTCTGGAAACAGACAGAAAATACTATTTTTGCTTTATTTATCCTAATTAACAAAAAGTAAAAGGGGGATACAGAAGGTTGTGCTATCTAGATTCACCTATCTCATGCTCATCAAAAGGAGCCCATTAACAAGGTTGATCAGGTCTTATTAATAAACTCTTTCTGAATAACATGAAACCAGAGAATTTTCGAATAACACTAGGTTACCTCAATGGGGATATGTATGTCCTCAACGATAAGAATGTCATAAGTCTTCTTGACAGTAGGAAGAGGAAATTCAAAACCTCCAATAGTAATACTTGAAATTTTTCCAATATAATTGATACGATGGACCTGAGGTTGTTTCGTTGGAAAGTGTACCGTATGCTCATTACCATTGACATGAAAAGTGACATTGCCTTTGTTGCAATCAATAACAGCCCCTGTAGTATTCAAAAAGGGTCTACCAAGGATAATAGACATACTACCGTCCTCGGGAATATCAAGTATAACAAAGTCCGTTAGAATAGTAACATTGGCAACTACAACAGGCACATCCTCACAAATACCGACAGGTATAGCAGTTGATTTATCAGCCATTTGCAAAGATATTTCAGTAGGTGTCAACTTACTCAAGTCAAGTCTACGATATAAGGAGAGAGGCATAACACTAACACTGGCTCCAAGATCACATAAAGCAATTTTAACATAGTTTCTTTTAATGGAGCAAGGTATAGTGGGTACTCCTAGATCTCCTAGTTTCTTAGGTATTCTACCTTTAAAAGTGTAATTGGCAAGCATTGTGGAAATTTCTACTTCATGTATCTTTCTTTTATTGGTAATAATATCCTTCATATATTTAGCATAAGGATTTGTTTTAAGCACATCAGTCAAACGCATACGCAAAAAGATAGGTCTAATCATTTTAGCAAAGCGCACAAAATCCCCATCATCCTTTTTCTTGGATGATTTAGGAGGAAAAGGCATGGGTTTCTGAATCCATGGTTCTCTTTCCCTACCGTTCTTCCTAGCAACAAAGTCTCTTTTATCATAACGTTGATTCTTTGATTGTGGGTTATCAAGATCAATAGCAGGTTCAATCTCTACATCATTATCATTGCTAGGTTGAGCATCATCATGAACATCATCATTGATATTATCACTAGGTTCATGTTCATTACCAGATTGTGTTTCAGCATTAGAAACAGATATATCATTGGGATTCTCAGGTGTGTCAGCTACAGGCTCACTAGAAGCATGCAAAGTCCTATCATTTTTCTTTTTCTTCTTCTTAGAAGAACTAGGTGCATCTAAATTAGCTCTCTAAGAATCTTGCTCAATTCTCTTAGGGTGGCCCTCAGGATACAAGGGTTCCTGAGTCATTTTGCCACCTCTAGTAGCAACTCTAACATCATAGTCATTATTCTTACTATTTAATTCATTGAGCAAATCATTATGAGCCTTAAGTACTTGTTCTACTTGAGTGGTAACCATGGAAGCATGTATACTAATAAGTTTCAATTCACCTTTAACTCTAGACAGATAATCACTCAAGCGTTCAATCATATAAGCATTATGTTGCAATTGTCTACCAACATAGGCATTGAAGTTTTCTTGTTTCACAATAAAATTGTCAAACTCATCTAAGCATTGGCCAGCAGACTTATAACAAGGAATATCACCTTCATCAAATCTATAAAGAGAATTTACCTTTACTACCTGTGTCGGGTTACCAAGACCATGTATTTCTTCAATAGGTGGTAAATTCTTAACATCTTTAGCTTTAATACCTTTTTCTTTCATAGATTTCTTCGCCTCTTGCATATCTTCAGGATTGAGAAATAGAACACCTCTCTTCTTCGGAGTTGGCTTAGGGACTGGTTCAGGACATGTCCAATTATTTTCATTGGTCAGCATATTATTCAATAGTAATTCAGCTTGATCAACTGTTCTTTCCCTGAAAACACAACCAGCACAACTATCCAGGTGGTCTCTGGAAGCATCGGTTAGCCCATTATAAAAGACATCAAGTATATCATTACTCTCAAGAGGATGATCAGGCAAAGCATTAAGTAATTGGATAAGCCTCCCCCCAAGCTTGTGGGAGACTCTCTTCTTCAATTTGCACAAAGTTATATATTTCTGTAAGGTAGCTTGTTTCTTATGAGCGGGAAAATATTTAGCAGAGAAGTAGTACATCATATCCTGGGGACTACGCACACAACCAGGATCAAGAGAATTAAACCATGTCTTAGCATCACCCTTTAACGAGAATGGAAATAACTTAAGGATATAGTAATAACGAATCTTTTCTTCGTTGGTAAACAGGGTGGCTATATCATTCAACTTAGTAAGATGTGCCACAACAGTTTCAGATTCATAGCCATGGAAAGGATCAGATTCAACCAAAGTAATTAACTCAGGATCAACAGAGAAATCATAATCCTTATCAGTAACAAAGATAGGTGAAGTAGCAAAAGCAGGGTCATGTTTCATTCTAGCATTCAAGGACTTTTCTTTCAGCTTAGCTAATAATTTCTTAAGATCATATCTATCGTTGCAAGCAAGAAAGTCTCTAGCAGTTTCTTCATCCATAACATAACCCTCAGGAACAACAGTCAATTCATATCTAGGGGGAGAAGCTTCATCATCACTTTCATAAATATTATCAGTTTCAATATTTGCATTCTCCCTAACCCTAGCAATTTGTTCATCTAGAAATTCACCTAGTGGAACAGTATTATCAGGCATGGAAGTAGTTTCATCATACATAGCAGAAGTGGCATCATCAAGAACATACGACATATCAGATTCAATAGCAGGAGTAGGTGTCGCAAATTTACCCACAACAGATGGTGAATCAAGTGCAGAGCTAGATGATGATACGTCTCAAACGTATCTACTTTTCCAAACACTTTTGATGTTGTTTTGACCTCATTCTTGCATGATTTGAACTAAACTAACCCGGACTGACGCTGTTTTCAGCAGAGCTGCCTGTATGGTTTTATTGTGCGAAGGAAAACGGATTTTTAGGTATCTCAGAAAATTCCACGAAAAATCACAGAAAATCCACGCACCCGAAGGAACCCGGAGCCAGAAGAGGGGCCAGAGGGGGGCCAGGGGGGCTCCAGGCGCCCTGGTGGCGCGGCCCACCCCCTGGCCGCGCCGGGAGGCCGCCTGGGTGGGCCCCACCTCCCCTGGTGCCCTACTTTGACCCATATTTTAGCTCGTGACGGAGAAATCCCAGATCAGAAGTTCTTTTCCCAGTTTTCGTCACGGAGCCGCCGCCACCCTCTGTTCTTCTTCGGGAGGGCTAATCTGGAGGCTGATTTGGCCTCCGGAGAGGGGAGATCGTCGCCATCGTCATCATCATCACCACTCCATCCTCCCTCCATGAATTCTCCTTTCATGTGTGAGTAATCCCCTGCTGTAGGCGAAGGGGATGGTAGGGATTGGATGAGTTAGATCATGTAATAGTTTGTCAGATCGTTGGGGGCATGTTGCCTATCATCTACTATGGTGTTTATCATCTTTGCTTCAACTTGTTATTCTTAATGCTTGTCACTTAGGGCCCGAGTGCCATGATTTCAGATCTGAACCATATGTGTTTGCATGAATATATTTGTGTTCTTGATCCTATCTATGAGTTGTTTGCACCTATTACGGTTCGGAACCGGCGATCCCAAAAGTGACAGCTTGGGACACCAAAGGGGATGGTCCGTAGTTTGAGGATTACATGTATCCATTGAGTTTATTGCTTTGTTCCGGTGCTCTTTGACAGGAGCACCTTAATCTCCATAAGTTCCTTTTGGCCCCGTTCGTAGCGGGATGGTAGGACAAAAGATGTTGTGCAAGTTCTTATTGCAAGCACGTACAACTACCTACGGGATACATGCCTAATGTTTGATATTTCCCTAGATGATCATTACTTTTCCGTGTGCCTTGCCCCAAGTTGGAATCATGATATATCTCATCCATGCAGCGCCCAACCATCCGTCTCCCTAGCCTACAGTGTTTTAAATCCTGCTGGTTACTAGTTGCTACTTTTGCTATTTACTCTTGCTATTTACTTTTGCTGTTTACTTTTACTATCACTATCATCACTATCATATCACTGTTACCACTTATCTTTTGTTGCAAGTAAGTATATTTCAGGTGCGGTTGAATTGACAACTCAACTGTCAAAGCTTATAAATACTCTTTGGCTCCCCGTGTGTCGAATCAATAAATTGGGTTATTCTTACCCGCGAAGACTATCTCGATCCCTTACGGTTGAGGGTTATCAAGTACCGTTTTCTGGCGCCGTTGCCGGGGAGCATAGCAATATTTACAAGTCTACTTGAAGTATCCTACCTGCTGCACTTTATCCGCTATGGGTAAGAAAGGAGACCCCAAGGTTCCGATCTTACTATCCACTACAAGAAGAGGTACTGTTCTGAGCACTAGTGCTACACTTGATTCACCCTCTGTTATGAGTAAGTTTGCCTCACCGCCACCACATGATGCTCCTACTGAATCTGTTACTATGTCCGATACTCTTGATGATGCTTCTACTACTCTTGATGATATTAGTTCACTTGGTTATGCTCTTGAGAAACAGATCGCTGCTGCTGCAAAAAAGTCTGGAATTGAAATTCCTGTTACTCGCTACCCTATTGGTGAAACTTACGATTATCCTGATTTGAGTAAACTCAAGGAGAGAATCCTTGATGATGATTACTATATGCTTGATGAAGATTTATGCAGGGAACTGACAGAGTTTGCCGGCTCTGACCCTGAAGTTATTAAGAAGCTGTTTGAAAAACACTCTCTGAAGAACAAAATCGTTCCTGATCCTGAATTTGCTACATCTCCTATATGCATTGATGATCCTGATTATAATTTCTCTGTTGATCTTTCACTTATAACTATGGTTGAAGCTGACCCCTTTTATGGCAGAGAAAATGATGATGCTATTGCACACCTGACTAAACTCGGTGAGTTGGGTGGCTTGTTTACCACGGATGAGAAGATACGATACTTTTATGTGACCAAGCTTCTTCCTTTCTCCTTGAAGGAAGGTGCTAAAGCATGGTATGATTCATTCCCATGCGGTTCCATTAAGAGTCCTCAAGACTTAGCTTACTCTTTTGTTGATAAGTACTTTCCTGCTCACATGCAACATGCTGCTTTACAAAGAATTTATAACTTTAAACAGTTGCAAGATGAGCACCTCCCTAAAGCTTGGGGGAGGTACTGCGGTCTGATTCGGGCTAGACCAGGACATGAAGTCCCTAAGAATGAATTAATCGATATATTTGTGCTGGTCTAACTGATGAATCCTGGTCCTATTTGGACAGTTGTGCTGGTTGTGTTTTCAGGAAAAGAACACCGGACGATGCAGAGGATTTGATGGGCAGGATTGCCAAAAACCATGAAGATTGGTCCGTCCCTGAACCACCTCCACCACCAAAGAAGAGGGGCATGTTTATTCTAAGCCCCGAAGATATGCGAGAAGCAAAGAAGTCTATTAAAAAGAAAGGTATTAAAGCTGAAGACGTGAAGAATCTACCCCCTATTGAGAAGCTGTGTGAGCCTACCACTCACCCTCCTATGGTAGAGGTACACTCTCTTTTAGATTTCAACGCAAGTGACATCCCTCATGGTAAGCCTCCTGATCAATGTTTAGATGAGTTTGATAATTTTATTATGAAACAAAATCATTTTAATGAGAGGATACAAAGTCAATTGCATGATAATTCCCTTGCTATCAAAAGTTTGCTTGATGTTTTAGGTAGAACAGTTAATGATGTTCAATGTCTTGTGAAGCATTTTCATATGGTTCAAACTCAGCTTGAACAAATTTCTAATGTGCAAAAAGATTTGCTTACTAACAATGCCAAACAAGATGATTTGCAGGCCTTCGGGATTAAGACCCGAGGAGGAACTAGCACTCAAGATCCTCTCTATCCAGAGGGGCATCCGAGGAGGATCGAGCAAGATTCTCAAATGCAGGAAGAAGAAATTGTTGGCTCTCCAAAAAAGAAGAAGAAGAAACATAAGGAGGCTGACAATTCCAATGATCCTATTACAAATGAAGAGCCAGCTGTTGATCCCAACAGTGTATCTATCTCTGATGCTGAGACTGAAGACGGTGCTGAACCTGAAGGTAAGGATAATGAGAAGAATGATCCGCCTGAAGTTCGAGAAGAAGAAGCACCTGACAAACGTAAGAGGTACACTAGAGAAGACTTCGTCGCAAGAAGACATGGGAACGAAAGAGAACCATGGGTACAGAAACCCATGCCCTTTCCAGGTAAGTCTCTCAAATCTAAAGAAGAAGAGCATTACAATAAGTTTTGTGAGTGGATTAAACCTCTTTTTCTTCAAATCCCTTTGACTGATGCTATTAAGTTACCTCCTTATTCAAAATATATGAAATATATTGTCACTAATAAAAGAAAAGTTCCTAATGAAGCAATATCTACTATGCTTGCTAACTACTCTTTCAGTGGCAAGATTCCTGAGAAGCTCGGTGATCCAGGTATACCCACCATTCCTTGCTCCATAAAGAATAATTATGTCAAAACTGCTTTATGTGATCTTGGAGCAGGAGTGAGTGTTATGCCTCTCTCTCTTTACAAGAGGCTTTGTTTAGAGAAAGTAATTCCTATAGATATCTCTCTTCAGATGGCTGACAAGTCAACCGCCGTTCCGATAGGTATTTGTGAGGATGTTCTAGTAGAAGTTGCTAATTGTTTGATTCTTACTGATTTTGTTGTGCTTGACATGCCCGAGGATGGGAGCATGTCCATTATTCTTGGTAGACCTTTTCTTAACACCGCAGGTGCTATTATTGATTGCAATAAAGGGAAGGTTACCTTCAATGTGAATGATAAGGAACACACTGTGTATTTCCCAAAGAAGACCGACAGGAGACATGGCCTCAACTCTATAAAAAATATCGAGACCGTGAAGATTGGAGAATGGGACTGTCCACTACACGTGCATCACAAATACAAAACTATTATGGTGGGGACAATGTCCATCAAAGTAAAGGTTCAGTGATTACTTCGTAAGAGGTGAGACTTTTTGCTCTATATATCGCCTGTTTGTTGGTAAGACTTGATCAACCTTACTAATAAACATGATTTATATAGATAATAAGTTGAGCTTGTTATGTTTTCATTTGTTTTAGTTTTTGTTCTCTTTGCTGTACCAAGTGTTTATGTTTTGAAGCTTTACAATACTAATCACTGCTTTAAGTTTTCAGAAAGTCTTGCAGCTTTTTGAACTTCGAAAAAATTTCAACAGTGAAGTTTTCAGAAAAATTCCAGAAAAATAAAAATAAAAATTTCCATGCCGGGATTAACCCAGAGGTACCTGGGGCCAGCCAGGGGGACCCACCAGTGGCCCAGGCGGCCAGCTGGCGCGGCCTGCCCCCTAGCCGCGCCCACAGGGCGCCTGGGGCCCACAAGGCCCCCCTCCAGGTAAGTCTTCTTCCTCCCTCTCTCTTTCTCTCCAAAAACGCGAGTTCTGCACTTGTTCTTGCGTTCTTGCTGCTCTTGGAGGCGATTCTTCGATCTCTCTCTACAGCCTATCATTTGAGATGAGATTTTGAACAAATACTCCCTGGTATGTGACTCCTCCACCCCTCCAATTAGATTTCTGATCGGTGGCTTCATTTGTGAGTATTTAGTAGTTCTTGGTGCTGTATAGATGAGCTTGCATGCATGTGTAGAAAGTTATTTTCCAAGTTTTGATGCAAGTTTATGCCTTGGGCAAGTGAGTTGAGTAGTTTGCCTTAACCCACCTTGTTTTAATCCTTGTTTTTGTAATTTGTCAAAAATTTCAGAAATGAGTTTGTTAGGAAGGGCAAAGGGGTGGCTTGAGAAGAGGAGGCCCACGCACTCCGATCGAGTTACTAGAGCCGCAGCTTCACCATCGACTGCTAGGGTGAGCTACAACGAAGATCATGTGCCCCTAGAGTTGTTGGAAGACACAAGTCCAGCACGTGCCATGACGTTTCCATGTGATGGATTCCTTGAAGCTGCGGGAATCAAGGATGAGTTTTATAATCTTTGTGCTAATGCAGGTCTGACACGACTCGTCACGTGCCGTGTTACTCAGTATCAAAAACTCACCTCCAGTTTCATTAACAGTTTTAGATATAATCCTGATTCAGGTGCTATTGAGTTTAAAATTTACAATGATCTTATCACCATGCCTTTGGGAAAGTTTTGTGAAATAATAGGTGTGCCAAACGTTGGGAGGACGGCTAGGATGACCTCTCAGCCCTCCGAGTTGAAAACCGTCTTCAACTCTCTCTGCAGCATGGGTACGAGGGATATTCATCGGTCAAAGATCTCCAGCATCTTATTTCCTCACCTCAGGTATTTTGCATATTATGTTGCTAGAGGGGTGTTAGCTCGTGACAACACGAGCAACACTTCTGCGCCGGATATTGCTATCCTGGCAGCAGCCCTCTCAGGGAGGTCTGATTATAATCTGGGTGCCTTAATTGCTCGACGCCTTGCTATGAACGGTAACAAAGGAGACTTATATGGTGGCGTTTATGCCACACTTATCTTAGAACATCTTGGAGGCACCCCACACCCTGATGATAATCCTTTTACTTATTTAAGCTTTGATCTTGCTGCTATGAAAAGGCATAAGTTTGTTACCATGACTTCTGAGCTTGATAATCTTGTTTATATCTTGCGTTTCGGAACTACCGCGGAACGCGAGATCCGTCTACCTGCACCTCTTTTGTTTGATTTTTCTCGCAGGAACGGATGGTCCTTTGATGTTTTCCAGTTCGATGAGTTCATGGCCCAGCATCAGTTTCATAACCCCATGGAGGGGGTTGTGCCCGACGAGGAGGAGCACGGTGAGTTACCACCTTTTCAGGAAGAAACCGCCACCGAGTTTGGTGAAGGGTCTTCCTCTGCTTGGCGCACGGACCCTTCCTCGTGGGAGACTCCGAGGAGTTCGGTGTACGCGCCAGCATCCTTCTACGACCCTTGGACTCACTACCATACCCCCGGAGCAGGAGGCTCCTGGGGGCAGTAGCTGCTACCAACTTAGGCCAAAAGCCTAAGCTTGGGGGAGTACGTGCCCCTCTCACCTTTCCATTGTATTATCCGTTTTATTCGCTTTGATCTTTTCGAAGTTTTTGCCCGTTCTTCTTTATTTCTCTCTTTGCAAAAACAACAAAAAGATTTTCTCTTTCTTTTGCTTTCGTTCAACCTTTGAAATAATCCAAAAAGATTTCCTTTTTCTCTTTAGTTTGCTTTGTTTTCAGAGTTCAGCTCGAGTCCGTGATGGCATTTAATTATATTTCCTACGTTTGATCGTGCAAGTGACGAGGCAGTAATGACGAAGATCGACTGAAGGGAAGCAACAAGGAAAACCGGTATGAACTCTTCTTGTTTCTACTTTTGTACATATGCATGTACTTATGATCTAGAGACCAGCTTGTAGCGACATAGTGCTATGTTTACAATGCTCTTCCAGTGGTTCATGCTTTCCTTGTGGCTAGTCTCGAACAGCTAGAGTATATAATGTGTTACTGAAATGATTTACATGCATTGCACTGTTCATAGTTTGGTATACTAAGGTGGTATTTCCCTTTGGAGAATTCTTGGATTGACTTGGCACATGTTTACACATGTTTAAGACTCAAAAGTCTGCTCTGCCTTGATGATCTTTGAGTTTTAGAATAGTTATATCACTTCCATGCCCGATTCAATGTTGCTTTGTCGCTCTGCATGATTATGACCGTTATTGCTCTCTAGTTGGTCGCTTCCCAGTCTTATGCTAACCTCCACCTGTACTAAGCGGACTGACTGCTTGTGCATCCAAAATCCTTAAAACCAGTTATGCCATATGAGTCCACCATACCTTCCTATACATGGTATTTACCTGCCATTCCTAACGAAGACTTTCGTGTACCATCTCGAAATTAATCAAAAGCATTTCTCTTTTTGTGCCTCTGTTTTAGCTCATGAGGAAGTAGTAGTTAATTCATGATCTTTTTAAGTTGGACAAGTTTCACCCCGGGATTGCATGTCTAATCTGCAAACTCATAATACGAGAAGGAACTGGCATAGAGTGCGCCCGGCTCATTAAAAATTATACAACAAACAAACCCTCCTTCACGCTTTGTTCATGAGAAATCAGAAAACTTTGGCAGTGATAAACAAAGGAGATTAAGAGGATGTGATCGTCCTCATGCGGGAGCCGTTCCTCGAAACTTGTCTAGCTCAAGAAGTGATTGAGTTATCTGCTAGCATTCGTTGACGTAATATGCACCTCTCAAAAACATTCTTTCCTCTGTTTTTAAAACCAAGAGCTCTGGTACATGTTTAGTTTTTGTTTCCGACCACGGGTTTTCAACCTCGCCATCAAATTCCACGGTTCGAGAGTCTTCACCTTCTTTCTTCAAAGCACCAACTAGGAGAGCATAATTGTCATTCTGAGTGTAATGTGCATTGTCCCAAAGTATTACATTGTCTTCTGCATGCTTGTGATATGATTTATTCTGAAATTCTTAGTTCTAGTCTCCTTTAAAACTCTGGAGGAGTTTCTGCATTTATGTTTTGCTTCACTCATGGAGGCTAGCGAGATACCACCCTAATATGCTCAAGCTATGTGCAATGTAATCTTGTCCTGATTTTCAGTAGTATATTATTTACTTTTAGGTATTTGTGATTGGTCACTTGAAAGAAGGATTGCTCCGTGCATTGTCCTCATAGCATTGTTTCAATACTTGCTAGACTCTTTTCGTGGTACATGCTTATATACATCTAATGAAGCAAAATAGTTTGTCAAAGTTTTCTTTGTCGCATCCAGTTCGTTGAACTGAATTGCTTGAGGACAAGCAATATGCTAAGCTTGGGGGAGTTGATACGTCTCAAACGTATCTACTTTTCCAAACACTTTTGATGTTATTTTGACCTCATTCTTGCATGATTTGAACTAAACTAACCCGGACTGACGCTGTTTTCAGCAGAGCTGCCTGTATGGTTTTATTGTGCGCAAGAAAATGGATTTTTAGGTATCTCAGAAAATTCCACGAAAAATCACAGAAAATCCACGCACCCGAAGGAACCCGGAGCCAGAAGAGGGGCCAGAGGGGGGCCAGGGGGGCTCCAGGCGCCCTGGTGGCGCGGCCCACCCCCTGGCCGCGCCGGGAGGCCGCCTGGGTGGGCCCCACCTCCCCTGGTGCCCTACTTTGACCCATATTTTAGCTCGTGACGGAGAAATCCCAGATCAGAAGTTCTTTTCCCAGTTTTCGTCACGGAGCCGCCGCCACCCTCTGTTCTTCTTCGGGAGGGCTAATCTGGAGGCTGATTTGGCCTCCGGAGAGGGGAGATCGTCGCCATCGTCATCATCATCACCACTCCATCCTCCCTTCATGACTTCTCCTTTCATGTGTGAGTAATCCCCTGCTGTAGGCGAAGGGGATGGTAGGGATTGGATGAGTTAGATCATGTAATAGTTTGTCAGATCGTTAGCGGCATGTTGCCTATCATCTACTATGGTGTTTATCATCTTTGCTTCAACTTGTTATTCTTAATGCTTGTCACTTAGGGCCCGAGTGCCATGATTTCAGATCTGAACCATATGTGTTTGCATGAATATATTTGTGTTCTTGATCCTATCTATGAGTTGTTTGCACCTATTACGGTTCGAAACCGGCGATCCAAAAAGTGACAGCTTGGGACACCAAAGGGGATGGTCCGTAGTTTGAGGATTACATGTATCCATTGAGTTTATTGCTTTGTTCCGGTGCTCTTTGACAGGAGCACCTTAATCTCCATAAGTTCCTTTTGGCCCCGTTCGTAGCGGGATAGTAGGACAAAAGATGTTGTGCAAGTTCTTATTGCAAGCACGTACAACTACCTACGGGATACATGCCTAATGTTTGATATTTGCCTAGATGATCATTACTTTTCCGTGTGCCTTGCCCCAAGTTGGAATCATGATATATCTCATCCATGCAGCGCCCAACCATCCGTCTCCCTAGCCTACAGTGTTTTAAATCCTGCTGGTTACTAGTTGCTACTTTTGCTATTTACTCTTGCTATTTACTTTTGCTATTTACTTTTACTATCACTATCATCACTATCATATCACTGTTACCACTTATCTTTTGTTGCAAGTAAGTATATTTCAGGTGCGGTTGAATTGACAACTCAACTGTCAAAGCTTATAAATACTCTTTGGCTCCCCGTGTGTCGAATCAATAAATTGGGTTATTCTTACCCGCGAAGACTATCTCGATCCCTTACGGTTGAGGGTTATCAGATGACAGTTCCTTACCTCCCCTCGTAGTTGAGGGTAAGATCTTGGTTTTTGAGTCCTTCAAATTCTTCATACTGATCAACAGATATAAATCCCAAGTGACTTAAAGAATGGAGCTATGCTCCCCGGCAATGACGCCAGAAAATAGTCTTGATAACCCACAAGTGTAGGGGATCGCAATAGTTTTTGAGGGTAAAGTATTGAACCCAAATTTATTGATTTGACACAAGGGGAGCCAAAGAATACTGTTAAGTATTAGCAGCTGAGTTGTCAATTCAACCACACCTGGAAACTCAGTATCTGCAGCAAGGTAGTTTAGTAGCAAAGTAATATGGAGATAGTGGTAACAGCAATAAAAGTAACGGTAGTGTTTTTGTAATAGTAGCAGCGAAAAAGTAAATAAGCAACAAGCAATATGTGAAAAGCTTGTAGGCATTGGATCGGTGATGGGGAATTATGTCGGATGCAATTCATCACGTAAAAGTTATAACCTAGGGTGACACAGAACTAGCTCCAGTTCATCAATGTAATGTAGGCATGTATTCCGAATATAGTCATACGTGCTTATGGAAAAGAAATTGCATGAAATCTTTTGTCCTACCCTCCCGTGGCAGCGGGGTCCTAGTGGAAACTAAGGGATATTAAGGCCTCCTTTTAATAGAGTACTGGACCAAAGCATTAACACATAGTGAATACATGAACTCCTCAAACTACGGTCATCACCGGGAGTGGTCCCTATTATTGTCACTTCGGGGTTGCCGGATCATAACACATAGTAGATGACTATATACTTGCAACATAGGATCAAGAACACACATATATTCATGAAAACATAATAGGTTCAGATCTGAAATCATGGCACTCGGGCCCTAGTGACAAGCATTAAGCATAGCAAAGTCATAGCAACATCAATCTCAGAACATAGTGGATACTAGGGATCGAACGCTAACAAAACTAACTCGATTACATGATAAATCTCATCCAACCCATCACCGTCCAGCAAGCCTACGATGGAATTACTCATGCACGGCGGTGAGCATCATGGAATTGGTGATGGAGGAAGGTTGGTGATGACGATGTCGACGATCTCCACTCTCCGGAGCCCCGAAGGGACTCCAGATCAGCCCCCCCGAGAGAGATTAGGGCTTGGCGGCGGCTCCGTATCGTAAAACGTGATAATTCTTCCTCTCTGATTTTTTTCTCCATGAAAGTGAATATATGGAGTCCGGGGGTACGTCGGTGGAGCATCAGGGGGCCCACGAGGCAGGGGGCGCGCCCTGGGGGAGGGGGCGCGCCCCCACCCTCGTGGACAGGGTGTGGGCCCCCTGGTCTGGATCTTTCCGCATATATTTTTATATTTTCCGAAATAATTCTCCGTGGATTTTTAGGTTATTCCGAGAACTTTTTATTTTTGCACAAAAACAACACCATGACAATTCTGCTAAAAACAGCGTCAGTCCGGGTTAGTTCCATTCAAATCATGCAAGTTAGAGTCCAAAACAAGGGCAAAAGGGTTTGGAAAAGTAGATACGTTGGAGACGTATCAGCATGCCATTTGTCTTTCTTAAGAAAGAAAATGGTATGTTGTATTTGTGTTGTTTGGTGTCGATGTCGGGGTTATCTTTGCCAAGGGCTCGCGCGGCAAGAGTCGTGTCCTCGTAGTGGGTATGACGTTTGTTTTAAACGCCCGGCGTCTTCACGGTAGGGTTTTTGTTGACAGTGTGTGTCCCATTAGCGTCTGTTCTAGCCTAGACGTCCGTCTGTCTCCCCTCACATACTCCTGGGAGCGGCAGATTTCACGTGCATGCGCCATGCAGCGTGTGCGTCACTAGGGCACTGAACGTTATGTAACGCTGCTACTTCTCGAGCTTGCGTTGTATTCCCTCGAAGAGGAAAGGGAGATGCAGCACAGTAGCGTAAGTATTTCCCTCAATTTATTTGAACCAAGGTATCAATCCAGTAGGAGACCACGCGCGAGTCCCTCGCACGTGCACAAACAAATAAGAACTTCGCAGCCAACACGATAAGGGGTTGTCAATCCCTTTACGGTCACTTACGAAAGTGAGATCTGATAGAGATGATAGTTTACATTTTTGGTATTTTTTATTATAAGAACAGAAAGTAAAAGCGGAAAAAGTAAAGTAGATGTAGATTGATATGTTGAGAATAGACCCGGGGGCCATAGTGTTCTCTAGTGGCTTCTCTCATGATAGCGATATTCTACGGCGGGTAAACAAATTACTATCGAGCAATTGATAGAAAAGCGAATAATTATGAGACTATCTAGGCATGATCATTATATATAGGCATCACATCCGAGACAAGTAGACCGAAACGATTCTGCATCTACTACTATTACTCCACACATCGACCGCTATGCAGCATGCATCTAGTGTATTGAGTTCATAAGAACAGAGTAACACCTTAAGCAAGATGACATGATGTAGAGGGATAAACTCAAGCAATATGATGTAAATCCCATCCTTTTATCCTCGATGGCAACAATACAAGACGTGCCTTGCTGCCCCTACTATCACTGGGAAAGGACACCGCAAGATTGAACCCAAAGCCAGGCACTTCTCCCATTGCAAGAACTATAGATCTAGTAGGCTAAACCAAACCAATAATTTGAAGAGACTTGCAAGGATATTATAATCATACATAAAGAGTTAAGAGAAGAACCAAATATTTCTCTTAGATAATCTTGATCATAAACCCACAATTCATCGGATCTCGACAAACACACCGCAAAAAAGAGATTACATCGAATAGATCTCCTCGAAGACCGATGAGAAATTTGTATTGAGATCCAAAGAGAGATAAGAAGCCATCCAGATACTAGCTATGGACCCGAAGGTCTGTGGTAAACTACTCACAACTCATGGTGAGGTGATGATGATGACGTAGAAGCACTCCGTGGAAGATCCCCCCTCCGGCGGAGCTCCGGAACAGGCCCCAAGATGGGACCTCATGGGAACAGAAGGTTACGACGGTGGAACTAGGGTTTTCTCTGTTGTTCTGATAGTTTCGGGGTACGTAGGCATATATAGGAGGAAGGAGGGCACCGGGGGCCGTACGTGGGACCCACGAGGCAGGGGGCGCGCCCTAGGGGAGGGGCGCCCCCACCCTCGTGGGCACCACGTAAGCCCTACTCTGTGGTTCTCAAGTCTCCTGTGTGTTATTTTCTCCAAAAATATCTCTCCCGAAGGTTTCATTCCATTTGGACTCCGTTTGATATTCCTTTTCTGCAAAACCCTGAAATAGGCAAAAAACAACAATCTGGATTGGGCCTTTGGGTTAGTTGGTTAGTCCCAAAAATAATATAAAAGTGTATGACAAAGCCCATTAAACATCCAAAGCATCATAAATAATAGCATGGAACAATCAAAAATTATAGATACGTTGGAGACGTATCAAGCATCCCCAAGCTTAATTCCTGCTCGTCCTCGAGTAGGTAAATGATAAAAACAGAATTTTTGATGTGGAATGCTAACCAACATAGTTTTTCAATGTAATTCTCTTAATTGTGGCATGAATGTTCAGGTCTGAAAGATTCAAGACAAAAGTCTATTCTGACAAAAGAAATAGTAATACTTCAAGCATACTAACAAAGCAATCATGTCTTCTCAAAATACTATGGCTAAATAAATTTATCCCTACAAAATCATATAGTCTGGCTATGCTCCCTCTTCATCACACAAATATTCATATCATGCACAACCCCGATTTCAGCCAAGCACTTGTTTTCATACTTATTTCAAACCTTTCAACCTTCACGCAATACATGAGCATGAGCCATGGAGATAGCACTATGGGTGGAATAGAGAGGTGGTTGTGGAGAAGACAAAAAGGAGGGAGATAGTCTCACATCGACTAGGCGTATCAACGGGCTATCGAGATGCCCATCAATAGATATCAATGTGAGTGAGTAGGGATTGCCATGCAACGGATGCACTAGAGCTAAAAATGTATGAAAGCTCAACAAAACAAACTAGTGGGTGTGCAGCCAACTTGCTTGCTCATGAAGACCTAGGGCATTTGAGGAATCCCATCATTGGAATATACAAGCCAAGTTCTAAAATGAAAATGCCCACTAGTATATGAAAGTGACTAAACATGAGACTCTCTATCATGAAGAACATGGTGCTACTTTGAAGCACAAGTGTGTAAAAAGATAGTAGCAATTGTCCCTTTTTCTTTTCTTTTCTTTTTTTTGGCCTTTTTTTTCCTTTTTTTGGAGGGGCTTTATTGACTTAGCCTTTCCTCACATGGGACAATGCTCTAATAATGATGATCATCACACTTTCATTACAACTCAATATTACAACTCGTTACTAGAACAAAGTATGACTCTATATGAATGCCTCCAGTGGTGTACCGGGATGTGCAATGAATCAAGAGTGACATGTATGCAAAATTATGCATGGTGGCTTTGCCACAAATACGATGTCAACTACATGATCATGCATGGCAATATGACAATATGATGCGTGTCATATGAACGGAACGGTGGAAAGTTGCATGGCAATATATCTCGGAATGGCTATGGAAATGCCATGATAGGTAGGTATGGTGGCTGTTTTGAGGAATATATATGGTGGCTGTTTTGAGGAAGGATATATAGTGGGTGTATGGTACCGGCAAAAGTTGCGCGGTACAAGAGAGGCTAGCAATGGTGGAAGGGTTGAGAGTGCGTATAATCCATGGACTCAACATTAGTCATAAGAACTCATATTGCAAAAATTTACGAGTCATCAAAACAAAGCAATCAACGCATGCTCCTAGGGGGGAGGTTGGTAGGAGTTAACCATCGCGCGCCCCCGACCTCCACACAAAGGTTGACACTTTACAAATACCTCATGCTCTAACTTCGTCACATAACGGTTCACCATATGTGTATGCTACGGGAATCACTAACCTCAACACAAGCATTCCTCAATTTCATAATAACTCCACTAGCATGAATCTAATATCACGATCCTCATATCTCAAACATTTATCAAGCATCCAACTTCTCATCACATTCAATGCACTTAGTGTGAAAGCTTTTACTACATTGATATTGGATGTCTATCATGTGAAGACTAGTTTTATAGCCTAAACACATTACCATGCTGTTTTAATAGACTCTCAAATGGATATAAGTGAAGTATGAGAGTTCAACAATTTTCAAAATATTATCACCACCGTGCTCTAAAAGATATAAGTGAAGCACTAGAGCAAAAACTATTCAACTCAAAAGATATAAGTGAAGCACATAGTGTTCTAACAATTCCTAGGCCATTTTTAACTCTCTCAAATAGGTGTGTCCAGCAAGGGTAATTGTGGCAAACTAACAAGCAAAGACTCAAATTATACAAGACGCTCCAAGTAACACACATATCATGTGGTGAATAAAAATATAGCTCCGAGTATAGTTACCGATGGATGAAGACGAAAGAGGGGATGCCTTCCCGGGGCATCCCCAAGCTTAGGCTTTTGGTTGTCCTTGAATTTTACTTGGGGTGCCATGGACATCCCCAAGCTTAGGCCCTTGCTAATCTTTATTCCATAGTCCATCAAAGCAATACTCAAAACTTGAAAACTTCACAACACAAAACTTAGACAAAAATCTCGTGAGCTCCGTTAGTATAAGAAAGCAAACCACTACTCAATGGTACTGCAATGAATTCATTCTTTGTTTATATTGGTGTTAAACCTACTATATTCCAACTTCTCTATGGTTCATATTTCCCAATACAACTCATAGATGCATTGAAATAAGCAAACAATACACGAAAAATAGAATCCGTCAAAAACAGAATAGTCTATAGTAATCTGCAGGTTTCGCATACTTCTGTAAATCCAAAAAATTGAAATAAATTGGTAAACGTGAGGAATTTGTCTATTAATCATGTGCAAAAAGAATCAACTAAATAGGACGCTCCAGTAAAATCTGGTGACCATTCTAGCGAGCGCTAACGATTCTGTTTTTCACAGCAAGATCATATAAACTTCACACAAGTCTTCCCAAAGGTTCTACTTGGCACAAACACTAATTAAAACACAAAACCACATCTAAACAGAAGCTAGATGCAATATTTATTCCTAAACAAAAGCAAAAAGAAAAAATATAAAATTGCGTTGCCTCCCAACAAGCGCTATCGTTTTACGCTCCTAGCTAGGCACGATAATTCAATGATGCTCACATGAAAGATAAGAATTGAAGAACAAAGAGAGCATCATATAGCATGTGACAAACACATCTAAGTCTAACATACTTCCTATGCATAGGCATCTTATAGGAAAACAAATTACCAAGACAAGCAAGATCTAGCATATGCAAGGAAGGTGAAAGATACAAGATCAATCTCAACATAACGAGAGGTAATTTAGTAACATGAAAATTTCTACAACCATATTTCCCTCTCTCATCATAATTGCATGTTGGGTCATGATCAAATTCAACAAAATAGCTATCACATGACATATTCTCAACACGATCCACATGCATGCAAAGTTGACACTCTTCTAAAGTCACGACCTCTCAAAACCCCCTTTCAATATTAATGCAAACATTATTATCAATCTTATATTCATCATGGGAATTAAATAAATTTTCAAGATCAAAAGAAGAATCACCCCAATCATGATCATTGAAACAAGTAGTAGACATAGCAAAACTAGCATCCCCAAGCTTAGGGTTTTGCATCTTATTAGCACAATTGACATCAATAGAATTTATAGTAACATCATTGCAATCATGCTTTTTATTTAAGGAGCTAACATTAATCACTTTTTCTTTTAACAATTCCTCACAATTTTCAGATTCATAAATTTCAAGCAAAACCCCATATAGATAATCTAGTGCACGCAGCTCACTAGCAATAGGTTCATCATAATTGGATCTCTTAAATAGATTAGCAAGTGGATGAGGATTCATACTTTAGCAAGCAAAGATGCAAGCTAAACGATGGCACATAGCAACACAAGCAAACAAGAGGCACGCGAATGATACGTCCAAAACGTATCTATAATTTTTGCTTGCTCCATGCCACTTTTGGGTGATATAGCTATGATATTCATACACTTCCATACACTTTTGATCATATTTGGACTAACTTACTAATCCAGTGCACCCCAGTGCCAGTTTCTGTTTTTGGCTGTTTTTGTATTTCAGGTTTTCACGTTACGAGAACTGCCAGGAAAAATCCAGAAAAATTATATAAAAAATCAGCGTTTCGGAAACAACCGTGCGCCCGAAGGACAGCCGGGG
>LR738715.1:883089130-883132462 GCA_902687465.1 Secale cereale | reverse complement strand
GGCGGCGCGCCCCCCCTGGGCCGCGCCGGGGGGGCGCCTGGCCCCCCCGAAGCTTCCCCGATGCCCCCCTTTGGCATATATTTAAAGCGTCCTCCGAAACCCACAGAACAGGAACTCTTTTCGCGATCCCATCTCTGTTCCGCCGCCGCCGCCGCTTCCAAGATCGGGAGCACCAGGAGAACTCTTCCCGGCACCCTGCCGGAGGGGAGGATCACCACCGGGAGCTTCTCCACCACCATGTACGCCTCCCGGATGACTCGTGAGTAGTCTCCCTTAGACCATGAGTCCATGACCAGTAGCTATGTGATGTTCTCCTCCCGTTCTTGTGCTTCACTAATTAGTCCTCGTGAGCTGCCCTACATGATAGAGGCACCTATGTAATCCTTATGCTGTTGCTATGTTGAGTTTGCTGGGATCCGATGGATTATGAGATTATGTTCAGATTGATCTTGAGTAATATATTTGATCTACCTCTTTTATATTTATGTTCATAAGTAATTCTTGCATGTTCTCCGTTGTTATTTATTGCTTTGGCCGAGTAGTAGGTAGTGACTCCAAGAGGGAACGTTATGCTTGATTGTGGGTTCATGCCCCTCGATGACTAGCTTGAGTGACAGAAACATGAGTCTAGGGGATGTGCTATTGCCACAAGGGGGAAAACAATGGTGCTTGTGCCCGCGGGTGCAAGGATTGTTTACTTTACGCAAAGTTCTTTTAATGCAGTTGTCTGTTGCATTGAGTTTACACTATGGGTGGGACTCGCAACTTAATACCAGCAAGATGTTCTGGATAGATATCTCAAGGTGGATGATTAGTAGTAGATATTGATGGATTTCGGTCTACTTACTTTGGCGTACCGCCCATGCTTTGAACCTCAACCTTTCTTGCAATGTAGTCAGCATTGGTTTGCGTTCGTGGTCCTGTCAATTGCCCAGCTGTAATTTGTTTACCTCACATAGCTGTTTTATCGTCTTTTGGGAGAGAGACATCACTAGCGAACATCATGAGACTCCGGTCCATATTACCATCATTGATCACATCCACTATTTACTTTTCGTTATTACTTACTATTGCAAAACACTATCTATCACTACTATCATTGCTTTTAATCCTTTGTGAACTACAAGGCCGGAGGGATTGACAACCTCTCTGTACTCGTTGGGAGCAAAGTTATTTGTATCTGTGTGCAGGTCCACGTTGATTGCTACTATCTGGCGCCGTAGCAGTTGACACCTACTTGTTGAACCTAGGAGTCTCTGGGGATTCGATCCTTGGCATCTTTGCTAAGGAAAAACACTTCCACAACGCTGCATCTTACACCTTCCACTTGGGGTAACCAACGAGGGGTTCGAGGCCCATCAAGGAGTATTTTCTGGCGCCGTTGCCGGGGACTCCACTCTTCAGGATAGGGGAGTTGCACGCTATCTTTTACCTTTGCTTTTTAGTCTTGTTAGTTTACCTTTCAGTTTTTGCTTTAGTATCTTTTATCAAAAATCACAAAAAATTATTTGCCTTTTTATTAGTGGTCCTTTCTGTTTAGCCAAACATGTTAGGATTTGGTGCTTTGAGGGAATCAGAAGTTCTAGATTTCCATCAAAGGGATGGAGAAAATATGAAGAAGGCATGGGACAGAATTTCTGATGCACATAGGAGAATTATGCCTTGGATACCTATAAAAATTGTGCTCAGGAATTTTTACCATGGTCTTTTTAAATGATGTAAACACTCCCTTGACATTATAGCTGAGGGAGATTTCCTAGAGTGTGATGAAGCTAGAGCTCTTGAAATTATACATGGTCTATCTAGTTACTTTGTTTATGATCATAATTTTGATACTGTCATAGATAGACTTGCTACTATTGAAAAGAGAATGGATGCTCTAGACTTAATGAAGGTAGATAAACCCAAACCCAATAAGAGAGATATTTTGGAAATAGATAATGACTGGGAGCCTCTTGTTAGGATAAGCATCTCTAATCAAGACTTCCTTGCTTATTGTGATATTGGATCTATGGTTTCTACTATGCCAAAAATTGTTCATGATTCTTTAAAATTTAACATGGATAGATTACCGTCTTATCATGAACATACTAATGGAGATATTTCTGAAATCCAGGGAAGAATAAAAGATGTGCCAGTTAAATTCCTTAAAGGGATTGCAATGGTTGATTTCTTCATCATGGAGCCAAACCAAGGAAATATAGTGCTTGGAAGGGACTTCCTCCGAGCGGTAAAAGGCTTCATCGATATAGGTAAGGGACAAATCCGCTTACGCGGGAAGGCAAAAGGTGTGTACCCCTTTCCTAGAAGGAACAAGAATGAACTTGTTGAGGAACCATTTGAAGCAATTTATAACTCCGATTATTATGATGGTTATTGATTTCTCTATGCATTATGCCTAGCTTAAAGGCATAAAAGAAAGCGCTTTTGGGAGGCAGCCCACATGAATAAATATTTTGCTTTTGTTGTGTCTTGATGTTGTTTACTGCTGTAGCATCATCATTGTATCTTTGCTTTTCATATTTGTGCCAAGTATAGCCTCTGATTGCTAGAAAGTTCAAAAGTTGTGAGGTGCTGTCCAGGAAACAGATTCTGTCCTTGGATAGAAAAATTCGTATAAAATGACCAGATCAGCTTTTTGGTCTGAATTTTTTCGACAGCGTTCTCTATATAATTGTCTTTCGTGCGTCTGTTCTGAGTTTTTTTATTTGAGTTACAGAAGTATCCCGAACAGATCAATTACTACCTGCTGTTCTGTTTTTCACAGATTCTGTCCTGTTTTGCCTTTCCTTCACTTTGCAAATCAAGAGCTTGCTTTTTCTTTGCAAAAAACCTTTTGGCGATCTTGAGAAACAGTAGAACTTCAAGAATATCTTTATTTCCAGCAAGGTATAATTATTTTATTAAGGGTACTAACCTCGCTAATCAGATTATGATGAGTTATGTATGAAGGGAGTTTTCAAGTGTGCGAGGGAAGATGATAAAAAGATTCAGGAGTGTCAAGCGCACAAGCTTGGGGATGCCCCCGTGCACCCCCAAGAAATATTCAAGGAGACTCAAGCGTCTAAGCTTGGGGATGCCCCCGTGCATCCCCTTCTCCATCAACATTATCAGTTCGTCTTTCGTTCCACTATATTTTTATCACTTCATGTGTTATGTGCTATGCTTGGAGCGTCTTGCTTTTAGTTTTCTTTTTAGTTTTTCATAACGAGTCGGAACTTAGCATTCTTTATGTGGGAGAGAAACACGCTCCACTTCTACCTAGAACATAACATAGAATTTTCATGTCTATCTATGCTGTGTGTGTTCTTTGTCTTTTAATAGCTACTATCATGCTCTGCTCTTAGTATTCATGCTTATCTTTTCAAAGAGCTTTTGTTTAGTTGGTTGCTTGAACTCTCTTTAACTATCATGCTCACCTTATTAAGAGAGTTTGCTTCCGTTGCATTGGTTAATGTGTCTATGATAAAGATGCTACTTGCATAATGGTGCTTAGTAGTTCAAGTTTTCTTATGGTTAATCTCAAATAGCTGGGGGGTTTCCAATGTGTTATTGGAGTACCAACTTGATTTGTTTGCCTATGATGTGGTATGGTTTAGTAATATCTTCCTTCGAGAATTTATTTTGATTGACTTGGCATATGCTCACGCATATTTAAGACTGTAAAGAAAGTCTGTCAAGCCTTGATGATCTTTTATTTCTGAGTAGCGATATAACTACCATGCCTGATTCAATATTGCTTTGTCGCTCTGCATGATTATGACCGTCATTGCTCTCTTAGTTGGTCGCTCCCAGTCTTTTGCTAACCTCCACCTGTACTAAGCAAACTAACTTTGCAATACATAGCTCATGGGAAAGTAGCTTAAAAACTATTGTGGTAAAGAATATGTTGCCTATGTATCTTATTTCTTATAAGTTGCTTGCTGAGCAATAACCATGTTTCTGGGGACGCCATCAGCTGTCACACTTTTGTTGAATATCATGTGAGTTGCTATGCATGTTCGTCTTGTCTGAAGTAAGGGTGATTTACCGTGGGTTGAATGAATATGCATATTGTTAGAGAAGAACATTGGGCCGCCAACCAAAGCCATGTATCATGGTGGAAGTTTTAGCTTGGACATTAATCCTCAATCTCTTATGAGAACATGCTGGGCCTTTGGGTTAGTAGGTTAGTCCCAAAAATAATATAAAAGTGTATGACAAAGCCCATTAAACATCCAAAACATCATAAATAATAGCATGGAACAATAAAAAATTATAGATACGTTGGAGACGTATCAAACGCCTGCATGTCCCATGCACGTATACGCCACATGCGCATCGCGACACCTCGGAGTGCATGGGGTGTGCCTCCATGCACGTATGGCGGAAGTTACGCCTAAAAAGGTATGCCTTCTTTAATTATTGATGCATGCCTAAGGAATCTGATGACGGCGGCAACAAACTTGGTAGTTTTGTCGGGTTCTGTCGCTCGAGCCGTTATGGATTGGTAACCGATATTAGTGGGTTTTATCTGTTGTGGCTTTCAGAGGAATTAGGGGACAAGAGCCTCGCGTCATGCAAATATTGGTTATGGTGCCTGCCATAATGGTTGACTTGGGTGGGGCCCATGCTAGGATCCAAGAGGGTTCATGTGATGGCTGATCCGACTAGGCTCTGATGGTGACCGCTGAAGCTGACATTCGTTCGCTTGTTTTCAAAGACCTGGATAGAAATCAGTCAATAAGCACCTTTCAAGGAGACCCATGTCTTCCCTCTTTCTTAACAATGAAAATCAGTACTAGGGAAAAGCCTATACACAGAGGTATAGCAGTAGCGCTGGTTAAAATAGGGCGGTACTGCTACTTTGTAGTAGCACGTTCCAAGAAAGCGCGCTATAGATACAACTATAGCAGTAGCGCGTGTGCAGCAAAACACGCTACCACTATAAATCCCACCGTGTTGGCAGTATGCTAGGAATAGTAGCAGCGTTTTCGCGCAAAGCGCACTACCGCTATGGTCGTTGTTGCAGCGCGTTTCCTGCGTAGAGCGCTACTGCTAAGAAAGAAAAGAAAAATGAAAAAAATAGAAAAATAAATGAAAATGAAATAAGTAGGAAACGAAGAATTGAAAAAAAGAAAATGTAAGGATAAACGAAAGAAATAACTGCTTCCTATAGCAGTAGCGTGTTTTGCTAAAACGCGCTATAGCTAACTTAGTGATAGCGTGTTTCCGAAACAGCGCTACTGCTAGTTCGACTTAACTACCCGCGGGCTCAAAATTTTGCTAAGTCCTCCTTTCCCCCCTCCCCCCTGTTCGCCTAACTCCTCTGTCGCCGCCGCCCGAGCCCGAGCCTGCCCTTACCGCCGCCGCCCGAGGCCGCCCTCAACCTCACCGCCGCCGGCCGCCGCTGCTCTCGACCTCACCGCCGCCGCTCGAGCCCGCCCATGACCGCCGCCTCCCGATCCCGGGCCCACCCTCGCCGCCCCTACCTCCGTCGCCGAGCACCTCCCCGCCATCGTCTCTCCCCTCTCTATAAGCCCCCACCCTCCTCTCTCTGCTTTTTCTTGCTCTGCCATGTTAATTAGGAGTAGTAGTAGATGTTAATTAGTACTAGGTTCATAGATAATGATTTTTAGTAGTAGTAGTATATGTTAATTAGTAGTATATATGGTACTAGTTAACTAGGGCAGTATGGTTAATAGTAGATGTTTTTAGTTAGGGTAATAATAGATGTTAAGTAGTAGCTAATGTAGATGTTAATTAGTTTAGTAGGGTTTAGTTTTTGAATTGAGTTTGTTTAAATCGATGTTAATTAGGGCAGTGTTGCCGGAATGTTGTGTTTGCACATGTTTCGATTGTGCCGAAGTGGTTTTGTTGTTTCCAGGGAATGAAGTCGAGTGGCCTATGTTTTGCCAGAATGTTGATTCATTTCCGTTCCGGCAAATTTCAGGTTCTCGATGTGTACACTTTTTAGCAAAGGTCATGCCGAAATTTTCTGTGAATTTCGGCATGACTTGTGCTACAAACTAGGACATATCGAGAGCCCGGGATTTGCCGCACCGAGAAGGAGTCAACGTTCCTGCAAAGCATTAGGTCTAGAATTAATTGACTAGATTTAATCGTAGGAAACATGGCTAGCAACGATGAAGGACAGAGTTCTGGTGATTGTGACGACGTCTACCTGGCGGTAGACGAATTTTTGAGCCTTGCCGACGATCAACCGGTGGCATCGGGGACTGAGACCGACACACAGACCGGCGCTGAGACTGAGACCGGCGCTGAGACTGAGACCGCCATCGAGACCGGCGCTCAGACTGAGACCGGCGCCAAGACTAGCAGAGCCGTTGTAGAACGGAAATCAAAGAGGCAACGGCTTCCTAACAAGCTCAGGACTACTAGACTGGTGGTCACAGAGGTGGACGACGACAATTTTGAGCCAAAAGCGCCCGGGGAAGCGCGCGCGTGCTACGACAATCAAATAGGCTGCATCATACGGACAACCACCACCATCAACGATGAGAAACTACAGAAGATAGATAATACGAGGCCCTCCCTCCTAAAGAAGTTGCACCAGATATTCTTGTTCCCGGGCCGGAATGAAAAGGATTATAAAGATCCAGATAAGGACCCGACAATGAAGAAGATAAACAAACACGCCATGACCAAGTTTAGTGACGCGTTGGCCGCCTGGAAAACAAGGGTGAAAGCAAGGATCATCGACAAAAAGGAACCCTACTCCGAGATTGTAAAGGATCATCAGAACCTTCGCGTGTCACCTAAATCCGGTGATGCCCATATTCTGCAATGGGCAAAGAACTTAGGAGATATCGAGGATCATTGACTTCGAGCTGAGTTCTATCACATCCAACGTGAACTTGCCCAAATCATCATGAAGGAGGTCATCGGAAAAACAGGGATGTTCTACGAAGAAGGACAAATGTCGCGGGAAGACATCCGAACATGGGTAGCCTCTCAGCGTCTCGACCTGAAGCCTTTCACTACGCTCGGGGACTATCTTCCTGACTTGGATGGATGGCAGGACATGTTGGACTGGTTGTCGATATATGACAATCTGTCCGTTTAGTCCATACTTTCTGTATGATGAAACTTTGAGTTATGCACGATGAAACTTTATTTATGATGTAATTAACCGTCCTCCTCGACTAGTGACGATCACTCTAGTTAGGGCATTTTGGGTACGATCAACTTTGATATTTATGCTTATAATATGTTGCTTCTATTTTTGCCAAGTCTGTCTCTTTCTAGTGCTCAACTATATATGTTGCATATCATCGACTCATGTGATGATGCAGGTAAATAGATCATCGATGGCGAAGAAGTGCTACACCAGGATTATATATACGATGAGTGGCCGGAGTGTCATGCCCAGGTGTACCGGTTTTCGGTTTCCGACCGACAGGCAGTAGTTAGTTTAGGTTCACGCTAATGCGAGGGAGGGATACGAACTCATGTACTGCATAGTTCCGCTCTCACTCAAAGTGATAGCTCTTCTCGCATATATCATTGTTTAGATGGATGACGATGTAGATGCAAGTAATCGAGGCTTGTATCGCTATTTTCGAGATGATGACGAGAGACCACCTTGTGTTGGTTGATAATTATGATGATGACATGATTTGATGAGACTAGTTGTATGTATATGCTATGATTACATTTGTATGTGTATTGTATAAAGCCTATTCAAATACAAAACAAATATGCAGAAAAAAAACTAATAAAACTAGTAGTAGCGAGGGGAACAAAGTTAGTAGTAGCGCTGCCTTACCAGTAGCGCTTCCTTCTAAAAAGCGCTGCAGATTTTAGCAGCAGCGATCTTCACTAAAACATGCTACTGCTATCCATGTATAGCAGTAGCGTGGGATGATAGGCGCTACTGCTACACGTTAGCTATAGCGCCTTATCAGTAGCGCGGCGTCCAGTGCTACCGATAGGCAAAATACCCGCGCTACTGCTAGGGTTTTCCCTAGTAGTGAATGGTATGTTGTGTTTGTGTTGTTTGATGCTGAGGACAGGGTTATCTTCGCCAGAGGCTCGCGGGAATTCATTTTGTTTTAAATAGGTCGGCGCCCTCACGTCAAGGTTGTTGGCGGTGGTGTTCTGTTAGCTTCTGGTCCAATCTACCCGCCCGTTTATCTCCCCTTTGGTACTCCATGGAGCGATGGATTAGACGTGCATGCGCCATGCAGCATATACGTCACTCGCGCACCGAACGTTACATTGTGTTTGCATGTCCCATGCACGTATACGTCTCACACGCATCACGACACCTATGAGTGTCCATTGTGTGTCTCCACGTGCGTAATGAAGGAAATATGCCCTAGAGGCAATAATAAAGTTGTTATTTGTATTTCCTTATGTCATGATAAATGTCTTTTATTCATGCTAGAATTGTATTAACCGGAAACCTAGTACATGTGTGAATACATAGACAAAACAGTATGTCCCTAGTATGCCTCAACTAGACTAGCTCATTGATCAAAGATGGTTATGTTTCCTGACCATAGACATGAGTTGTCATTTGATCAACGAGATCACATCATTAGGAGAATGATGTGATGGACAAGACCCATCCATTAGCTTAGCACTATGGTCGTTTAGTTTTACTGCTATTGCTTTCTCCATGACTTATACATGTTCCTATGACTATGAGATTATGCAACTCCCGAATACCGGAGGAACACCTTGTGTGCTATCAAACATCACAACATAACTGGGTGATTATAAAGATGCTCTACAGGTGTCTCCGAAGGTATTCGTGGTGTTGGCATAGATCAAGAATAGGATTTGTCACTCCGAATGTCGGAGAGGTATCTCTAGGCCCTCTCGGTAATACACAACATAATAAGCCTTGCAAGCATATGACTAATGAGTTAGTAACGGGATGATGTATTACAGAACGAGTAAAGAGACTTGCCGGTAACGAGATTGAACTAGGTATTGAGATACCGACGATCGAATCTCGGGCAAGTAACATACCGATGACAAAAGGAACAACGTATGTTGTTATGCGGTTTGACCGATAAAGATCTTCGTAGAATATGTAGGAGCCAATATGAGCATCCAGGTTCCGCTATTGGTTATTGACCGAAGATGAGTCTCGGTCATGTCTACATAGTTCTCGAACCCGTAGGGTCCGCACGCTTAACGTTTGATGACGATCGGTATTATGAGTTTATGAGTTTTGATGTACCGAAGGTAGTTCGGAGTCCCGGATGAGATCACGGATAGGACGAGGAGTCTCGGAATGTCCGAGACATAAAGATCGATATATTGGACGACTATGTTTGGACTCCGGAAAGGTTCCAGGAGGTTTCAGGCATATACCGGAGTACCAGGGGGTTACCGGAACCCCCCGGGGAGTTAATGGGCCTTAATGGGCCATAGGGGAAAGGGAGAGGAGGCGGCCAAGGTGGGGGCGTGCCCCCCACCAGCCCAATCTGAATTGGGAGGGGGGCCGTCCCCCCTTTCATTCTTCTCCTTCCCTTCCTTCCTTCTTCTCCTACTCCTACTAGGGAAGGGGGGGGGGATCCTACTCCCGGTTAGGGATGGTAATTTTATCCATGGATCCGGATATCCATGGATACCCGATCCGGTTGGGCAAGGGTATGGAGCACATTTATGCCCATGGATCCGTGAATTTCGATATCCGCGAATAGCCGGGCTGGGCACATATATAAGTTTTGCTCCATGGATATCCAATGGATACCCGTATGATAGGTGGGGCCATATGTCAGTCACACTGGACTAACGAGACGTCCAACCCCAAGCGGTCGCGGTCAAAGGAGGTCAAGGCCCAGAGCCCCGGCCTATATTTCCAGATCCCCTACAAGTCCACTAACCTAATTATATTAAACCTAATCTAGTTAACCCCCAAATCCCCAATCATCCAGTGTCTACTATGTTATGTACGTTATTTACACAACTTCGGTGTGATGTAATATGTTCTTACAAGTTTGGTTGTGATATAATAAGATTTAAGACAAGAATTCTACTATGTGACTATTTGAGTTGTCAACTTGTCATTGTGTGGTCTACTACTTTTTTAATGAAATAAGATACGATTGAAGACAAGTTTTTTTAAGTATCGACTATTTTAGTTGTCATTATGTGTGTGGAAAATGTTTGACCAGTGTACTTGCTGCCTACTTATGCTTATACCTTATGTTGTCATCTGTGAATGACCGATGATGACTAAATTTGATATTTGGGAAGGCTTCATGCTGATTTTTCTATGCCCATGGAGCTCCATGGGTATCTAGATATCCAATGGGTTTGGGCATGGGCACAAGTTATGCCCATGGATACTTTGGTGGATGGGTAGAAGGTAGGAAGATGGGTCATGGGTTGGATTTGGACCAGCTCCACCCGCCCCAAACCTAACCCATTGCCATCCCTACTCCCGGTGGGAGTAGGACTCCCTAGGGCACGCCATAGAGAGGGCCGGCCCCTCCCCTCCCCTCCTCCTTTACATAAGGGGGTAGAGGCACTCCATAGACACACAAGTTGATCAGTTGATCTCTCCCAACCGTGTGCGGTGCCTCTCTCCACAGAAACACACCTCGGTCGTACCGTTGAAGTGCTTAGGCGAAGCCCTGCGCTGGTAGCTTCATCATCTCCATCACCATGCCGTTGTGCTGACGAAACTCTCCCGCGAGGTTCTACTGGATCAAGAACTCGTGGGACGTCATGAAGCTGAGCGTGTGCTGAACGCGGAGGCTTCGTACGTTCGGTGCTTGATCGGTTGGATCGCGAAGAAAGTTCGACTACGTCAACCGCGTCACTAGACGCTTCCGCTCCCGGTCTACGAGGGTACGTGGATACACTCTCCCCTCTCGTTGCTATGCATCTAGTAGATAGATCTTGCGTGATCGTAGGATTTTTTTGGAAATACTACGTTCCCCAACACGTAAGGCGTGCAGTTATGCCTAAAAAGACATGCCTTCTTGGTCCTGGTCATTCGTTTGTTTGTGTTTTCAAAGACCTTGTTTGGTGTGGTGAGATCTTAGTCCTGGTCTCCTCTGTACAGAAATCAGTCAACATGTGCCTTTCAAGGAGATCCATGCCATTTGTTTTTCTTAAGAAAGAAAATGGTATGTTGTATTTGTGTTTTTGGTGTTGATGTCGGGGTCATCTTTGCCAAGGGCTCGCGCAGCAAGAGTCATGTCCTCGCCGCGGGTATGACGCTTGTTTTAAACGCCCGACGTCTTCACGGTAGGGTTTTTGTTGACGGTGTGTGTCCCGTTAGCTTTGTGTCTAGCACTACTAGGAAAAGGGCTATAGATGATATGGCCTCTAATGGCGCACCAGACACATCGTGCGCCACTACTATATAGTAATGGCGCACCATGTGTTGGTGCGCCATTAGAGTGGTAGACACTAATGGTGCACCAGACCCTCGGTGCGCCATTAGGAACAAATGTTATTTTTTTTTCAGAAATACTAATGGCGCACCGTGGCACAGTGGGCCATTACTAGTTTAACTAGTAATGGCGCACCTCCAACTCAGTGCGCCAGTACTATTTTTTGGCAAAACTACTAATGGCGCACCTCAAGCAGGTGCGCCATTAGTAACCCTGGTTACTAATGGTGCATTAGTGAGTGGTGCGCCATTAGTAACCTGGGACCAGCTAGATATTTTGGACTGCCACACCTACACACTCACTTTCCCCACTTCATTCTCTCCACCTCCTCCTCCAAGCTTGTGACTGCTGCCTCCTCCTCCTCACCTCATTTGCACCATAGATTCATCAAAATTAAATGGTTAAATTACCTTTTTTTTATAGGTAAGTAAGGGGGGGAAGCTATCTTTATGTTGTAGATCTACATTTTTTCTCCCTCGAGCTCCAACAACCGTGCACATGCACTTTTTATGGCCTAGCTAGATCTATGTATGTTTGTGGTGTTGCATATGTTTGTGGTGTTGCATATATGTTTGTGTTTGCAGGTAGCGGTATTTGAAATGCGATAGTTGCCAATATGTTGCCGAAATGTTGATTCATTTCCGTTTCGGCGAGAATTTTGGCACTATGCATTCTTTTTGGTCCTATTTTTAGGGAAAGTCATGCCAAATTTTTTCTTGGTTCTAAAATATCGTTTTGCTCTACCCCGCAGGCGACCATGGTCCGCACGATGACCGGAGGCATCGTGAATAGGTTTTTGAGCTCCGCGAAGGCCGAGATGCTTCAAAAGAACGAGACGGAGATAAGATGTCTGTGTCAAAGATGCAAGCTGAAGAGCCTTATTGCGGACCCGGATTCCGGGCAGGTGCGAGACCACCTGCTCTTGCGTGGTTTCATGATTGGCTATCGGTGGCAAGGTAATGAAGATGACTATGAAGTCGTCCATGGCCGGGCAAGAAATGAGGAAGGGCAGCAAGAAAACCACCGCGGCGAGGGCGGGTGAGAAGACGAAGAATCTCCAGGACATGATCACGACGGTGATGCTGTACACAGTCATCATGTAGAAGATGCCGGACATGATGATGAGGAAGATCAAGACGAAGGGCATGATCATGATCTAGATGAAGATGCAGGAGCAGACGACGATGGAGGCTGGGTGCAAGACCCTCATATTCAAGAGCTGCTTCTCAAGCAGACGGATAACGCAAGAGCTGCCGCACAAGAGAAAGCCAAGCTGTATCAACTGGAGATAGACGCGGTTACTCCATTGTATGAAGGATGCAGGACCGAGGATACCCGCCTAAAAGTAACGCTCATGGCTCTGGAGATGAAGGTAAAACACAAATGACCGACGCATGCTTCGACGAGAACATGTCATTCTCGCATGAACGTCTTCCCAAGGGGAACAAGTGCCCGACCAGTTTCGAGGAGGCGAAGAAAATCGTGTGTCCTCTGGATTTACCGCACGTGAAATACCATGTGTGCATGAACAATTGCATCATTTATCGGGACAAGCATGCGGAGTCTACCATATGTCCGATGTGCGGCGTCACTCGATACAAGAAGCGGAAGAAAGCTCCTCGAAAAGTGGTGTAGTACTTTCCGATCACTCCTCGTCTGCAGCGGTATTTCGCGGACCCTAAGGTAGCAAAGCTCCTGCGTTGGCACGCAGATAGGGAGTAGAAGAAGTGAGAAGATGACGGAAATGATCCGGAAATAAATAAAAAAGACAAGATGCTGAGTCACCCTAAGGATGCGAGCCAGTGGCAAGCGTTGAACTTCGAAGACCTAGAATTTGGGAACGATCCAAGGAACATCATGCTGGGCGCGAGCACCGATGGAGTCAATCCTTTTGGCAGCCAGAGAAGCACACATAGCACCTGGCCTGTGTTTGTGTGGATGTACAACTTTCCCCCCTGGTTGTGCATGAAGAGGAAGTACATTCACATGAGTATGCTAATTGAAGGGCCGAAACAACCAGGGAACGACATCAATCTATATCTGGGGCTGCTGAAAGAGGAGCTAGACACGCTGTGGAAAACGCCAGCCAATACGTGGGACGCCGCAGAGAAAGAATATTTCCCTATGAGAGTCGCACTGCTCACGACGGTGCACGACTATCTCGGTTACGGATATCTCGCGGGGCAGGTGGTCCATGGATTTTCTGGATGCGTCAGGTGCATGGATGACACAACGTATCGCCAGCTAGATAGAGATCCTGGGTCTTCGAAAACCATGTTCATGGGACATCGAAGGTGGCTCCGCGACGATGAACCATGGAGGAAATGCAAGGATATGTTCGATGGTGAAACCGAACCCCGAAGACGCCCGCGTACGAGGAGCGGCAAGGAAATAGACGAGCTATTGAAAAATTGGAAAGATTGCCCACTGCCGGGAAAGAAGCAAAAGGTGCCAGAGCCGGGAAAGAAGCGAAAGGCGCCAGAGCCGCTGCTGAAGGTATGGAAAACGAGGTCTGTTTTCTGGGACTTGCCGTACTAGAAGATCCACCGTGTGCCTCACAGCCTTGATGTCATGCATATCACGAAGAACGTGTGCGAGAGTCTGCTTGGTACCCTGCTCAACATGCCAGAGAGGACCAAAGATGGGCCGAAAGCAAGGGCAGACTTGAAATCAATGGGCATCAGGGAGGAGCTTCACGCTAATGATGATGATGATGATGATGAGGCGAAGCAGGACATGGAAAGTCGTCGCAAAGGCCAAAAGTCCAAGAAGACCGAAAATGACTACCCTCCCGTGTGCTTCACTCTAAGTCAGGAGGAGATCGAGTAGTTTTTCACCTGCCTCGTAGGAGTAAAACTTACTTACGGTTACGCGGGGAAGATAAGCAGATACCTAGACCCAGCGAAGCAGAAGTTCAGCGGGATGAAGTCTCACGGCTGTCACGTGCTGATGACGCAGATACTTCCAATGGCAATCCGTGGGATCATGGACGCGCACGTCCGTGAAATGCTATTTGGCCTATGCAACTTTTTCGACGTCATCTCTCGGAAGTCGGTTGGCGTGAGGCAACTCAGAAGGCTACATGAAGAGATCGTGGTGATACTATGCGAGCTTGAGATGTACTTCCCGCCCACATTCTTCGATGTTATGGTGCATCTGCTGGTCCATATCGTGGAGGATATCATCCAACTCGGGCCGACGTTCCTGCACAGCATGATGCCATTCGAAAGGATGAATGGTGTCATCAAATGATACGTTCGCAACATGTCACGTCCAGAGGGAAGCATAGCCAGGGGCTTTCTGACCGAAGAGTGCATCTCCTACTACACGAATTATCTAGGCATCGAGAACCCCGTTGGTCTGCCCATCAACAGGCACCTCGGCAGGCTCGCTGGATGGGGTCACCGCGAGGGTCGCCGCGAAATGCATGTCAACTTCGAGGGTCGGCTCGCCGACTTTGAAAGAGCAAACCTAGTCGCGCTACAACACATAGACGTGTTCGATCCCTGGGTGGTAGAGCACAAAACCTTTATTGAGAAGACGTACAATGACTGAGGCCAACAGAGGACGGACGGAGATATAATCAAAGAGCACAATTCATGTTTCACGCGCTGGTTCAAGCAGAAGCTTCTGTCGTACCCTTTACATGAGGATTCTTCCGCGGAAGAACAACTCATATTCGCCTTATCACAGGGCGCCGAGCACAACCTGATGACCTATGAGGCGTACGATATCAACGGCTACACATTCTACACCGAGGACAAGGACATGAAGAGCGATGGTTATCAGAACTCCGGGGTAACGATGGAATCCTACACCGGTAACGACAAGGATAGATACTATGGAAGGATCGAGGAGGTCTGGGAGCTGAGGTACGCTGGAGAGAAGGTCCCGATGTTCCGTGTCAGATGGGCAAGAGCGTCCTAAAAGAGGACTGGTATTTCACCACCATGGTTATACCCGAAGCCAAATCCAAGACCGTGGATGGAAACGTCACCGCGAAAAATGAGCCATGGGTACTGGCTTCGCAAGTGGACCAATGCTTCTTCATTACCGACCCGTCAAAGCCCAGTCGTGTTGTCGTGAGGAGAGGCAAAAGGAAGATCATCGGAATGGATGGAGTCGCCAATGAGCAAGACTTCGACAAGTACGGCGATCCGAAGATGGAACATGACGACGACGATGAAGTAGCAGCATACAGCACAAGAAGAAGCAGGACCACCCTACCTAAAGGACGTCCGTTCCACAGAAGAACTCCATTTGCGAAAAACAAGGGCAAGAAGATTGTGAACAGATAGCTAGCTAGCTAAGATCGGTTGTATTTAAATTGCAATCTTCATTTCTCGATTGTATTTCATGGGCACTTTTTGAAATATCATGAATATTTTTAAATTTCATGGGCACTTTTTGAATTCATGAAAAAATATTGAATATTCATGAGGACACTCGATCTTGATCCCCCTCCTTCTCGATCGCTATCCTCCCTCGCCTGATCCCCCTTGCCAGATCCCCCTCGCCACCGAGCACCCCCGGGGCCCGCACCCTCCCCCGCTCCACCACCGCTGACGACCCCACACCCCTCCCCCGCTCCACCGTCACAAATGAATGCAACTAAAAATAAAAAAATAAATTTGATTATATTTTCAAAAAACAAATTTGATTATATTTTCAAATAACAAATTTGATGGTATTTTCAAATAACAAATTTGATGATATTTTTTTATATTCATAAATATTTTCAAATAAAAAAATCTGATGATATTTAAAAAAAAATTATTATTGTTTTTATAAAAATTTATTACTTTTTTTATATTCATATTCATTTTCTAAAAAACTATTAGATAAAAAAAGTACTTATGGCGCACCGCTGGCTGGTGCGCCATTGCTATCTAAAAAAAAGATTACTTATGGCGCACCGTCCCGCTGGTGCGCCATTGCTATAAAAAAACATTCTAATGGCGCACCGCCAGGGGGTGCGCCATTAGTATTCTCCTCCCATAGCTAGTCCTCCCTCGTCCCTTCCTCTCGCCAGATTCACTTTGATATTGATCCCCCTCTCGCATACTTCTCCATCGCGCCGCCGCCGCCGCTGCCCCGACCCACTGCGCCGCAGCCGCCCACGCGCCCCCGCCGCCTCCCTCTCCCCATCCTCCCTTTCCTCCCACTCGAGCGCCGCCTCCCCCCGAGCGCCGCCTCCTCCCCAAGCCCACCACCGGAGCCCTCCGCCGCCTCCAATAAGACCCTCACTCGGCAAGGAAGGAGGAAGAGGCCGCCGCCCCATCAAGGAAGGAGGAAAAGGCCGCCGGCGAGCTTCAGGTGTTGGACTCCACGAAGGAAGAGGCCCCAAGGTAACCCCTCACTCCCCCATCTTCTCTTCTCCTTTGCCGGCAGTAGCAGAGCGAGCGTGTGCAAAAGCAGGCAAAACCACAACTCCCTCCCATGAATTTGGGGAGTTCAGTCTTCCCAGTCCTTCAGTGGTGCAGCTGCAGAATGGGGATGTATTTGCAGTATCTTTTGTTTGAAAATTACAGTAGTAATACAAATTTGTCTTTCTCAACACCTACGTGTCAGTAGACGTAAAAGACACAATTCGACAGGAATAACACCAAATTTAAATCGTCTTTAACCAACTGACAGAAGAAGTTTTCATTTTCTCGTTGTGTAAATTGGATATATAGTAGTACTCTTGGTTTCTTGAGCTGTCATAGAGTTTGATTCACTCTTTCATTTATTTTCTTTCACATTCCTGTTTCAAAAAGTATAATAAAAGTAGAATTTGATTCTATCTAGAGGTTCGAGCCGTCACAGCTGCGGCCTGTGGAAGCTACAGCCCAAACAAACACAACCTGGGTGCACTTTCTCCTCCCATTCGTCCGGATGTTGTGAGATCCTACGGTCCAATAATCGGTCCGCAACAAGTTTACCTCCAGGCTCCAGCACCTAGATTGTCAAGGGAGAATTTACCATGTGCATTCAGAGTTCTTGTGCAATTAGTACGTACTAGTAATAATATTTTAAAAAATGCTAATAATATTTCTGATTTTAGAGCAACTTTGCTGGATGTATTTTAAAGCAGCTGTTGGAATCAAAACAATGCTTGTGGGTTGTCCTGTTAAGTTGAGTGAGTCATTAGAGGGGAGATAGAGTCACCCACACCAATTAATGTTTATGAAGAAGAAGAATAAACCTGCTGCTGCTACTGTTATGCCTGTATTCACTGCTGCTGCTGCTGTACTTGTGATGATGTTGTACTTGTGATGATGCTACTTGTGATCTTGTGAAATGACCCATTTGCGACTTCATTACGCGGGGATAATGACTTTGCAGGTACCCCGAGAGGCCCTTGAGTTTTCCGGAATGTCGATTAACTTCCGTTCCGGCAAATTCGGGTACTCAATATGTCCTATTTTCAGCAAAGGTCATGCTGAAATTTTCCGTGAATTTTAGCATGACTTTGCTAAAAATCGGACATATGGGGTACTTGCAACTAATGCATGGGCCGGGGTATCTTAGTACTTAATTAAGTTGGATCAACTGCCTCTTGTGTTATGCATGGGCCTCAGCGTTGACAAACCATAAATTATAAAACCTTGGCTTTTAGGGTGCCTCGGTGTCGATAAAAACCTAAATGATGAAAGCTTAGGCTTTTAGGGTGCCTCGGTGTCGACAAACCCTAAATGATAAAAGCTTAGCTTCTAGGATGCCTCGGTGTCGACAAACCCTAAATGATGAGACCATGATCTTGTTCCTTGACAATAACCAACCTTTTGACCAAACTTTTTTCCTATTTAGAGAGAAACATGGCCCACAACGATGAGGCCGGCTGTTCGGGCGGCAAGGCATTCTAGGAGCTATCCCAGGAGTTGGAGGAGCAACCTCACTGCTATGAGGATGCCGCGAAAGACACTGATCCCGACACCACTTATGGTGCCGCCGAGGATGACACCACTGATGGTGTCGACGAGGATGACACCACTGATGGTACCGCCGAGGATGCCACCACTGATGATGGCAGCGCACGCACATATGGCAGCCAACCGAAGAGGCAACGGAAGGACCGGCGCCCGACCGTGCTCCGCACCGTCAAGGAGGAATTTACTGAAGTGAACTCCGACGGGCATCCAACGGCGCCAAAAGAAATAGTCAAGGGGTACTCAGTTCAGCTCGGGTGCATTCTCCGGAGCACCATCCCGATCAACACCGAGATCCTAAGGCATAAGGACCAAGGGAATTTGCGCAACCTCCTCTTCACGAAGCTGCACGAACGATACAAGTTCCCCGCTAAATTTGAAAACACACGCCTCACAGGGAATAAAGTGAACAATGCCGCCCTCACAAGGATGAGCACGACCATGTCTACTTGGAGAAGCTCGGTGAAGAGAATGATTGACAAAGCTTTTAGTTATGAGAAGATCAAGGCGAAAAATCCTTCGCTCAGCGAAGATGACTACAAGGAGTTCAAGATCAAGTGCGAGAGCAGCGCAACCTCCGAATCAAGTCAGTGGGGGAAAGAAATGCGGGAGTTGAACTTAGGGGAACACACACTCGGTCCCGGCGGTTACAGAGTGGCGGAGCCTATATGGGACAAGGAGGACGCGGAGCGTGCCAAGCAAGGCCTACCGCCCCTCTTCGATAAATACCGTGACAAGCAGACCAGGAACTTTGTCAGGGCCCAGTACAAGGAGGACCTGGTAACAAAGGAGCTCACCACGGATCCGAAGACCAGGGCCCTTGAGGTTGTTCTGGTAAGGAATACACCCCCGCGTAATTATCTCCATATGGTTGCATTCTAATTAATGAAGCCAAATTTCTAAATGGTTCACATTCCTTCCGCAGGCGACTGAAAGCAGTAGCGCGGGGTCGACTCAGAGCACCCCTTGGGACACCACTCTAAATAGGGTGTTGAATGTAATGAAAAAAAGGATAAGCTCAGTAAGCCGTCGTCAGCTGGTCGTGTGGCCGGCAAAGGCTTGTCCACAAAATGGTCGTCATACTATAACGCTGGTGGGCGAAAGGAGAAAAAGACCAGCTCAGAAAGCCAGTCGCGCGAGGTTCAAGAACTCAAGGCACAAGTGGTGCGGATTCCGGAGATTGTCCAAGAGCAAGTGCAACAACAACTGGGATCGACGCTCACCGGCATTATGCCTACCTTGATTCATGGGCTGACGACGTGGATTGCGGGCAGCTAATAGGGGCCGCCCCCGATTCCCAGCTTCACGGCCAGCAACTCGCAAAACGCGCAGGCGGGGCCATTGGTGTCTCCGGCGAAGGCGGCATTGGTGTCTCCGACGCCGGCACGGGCATTGGAGCTTAATGCACGCGGGTGTACGCCGACCAGCACCTCTGCAGCAAGCGGCCCCTCCGTCAATTGCACGCCAGCCGTTGGCGGTGCCTCGACATTAGCCGAGCTCGACACCATCATCACGGTAACTATTTAAGCCTCTCGGCCAAGGACTTCATCTCCTTGCCTTTGACTGGGCATCCCTGACGCCCTACATGTTTTCGCAGGGCGTCGCCGACGTTCCGTGCACTCTCCTGCACTTCGTGAACGATGAGTTTGTCGATGTCGCCAAGGGCAGAATCGTTCAACCGGGCAACCCTATGTTCCACGGTAATCCGATGCCACCCACCGTGTATAGGGTTCAACTGGTTCGGGTGCTGCCAGGCTGTGACGAGTTGTTACCTCTGATTCGACCTGCCGGGGCCGACGAAGATGATGTGATGACCCTCAGCGCCTGCCTAAGCTGGCTCTAGCTTTGGCCGACGAGCCAGATTCGTTTGGGGGCGGGGGACCCCACCCCAAAGACAACACCACCAGTCGTGCTGGCGCCAAGCCATGGCAAGACCGCCACAACGCTACCGGACATGCCGGACATCCCTATGGTACAGGATCCGAACATGCATATGGCACAGGATCCAGACGACGACGACGACAACGACGGTACATTTGCCAACGTCGATAAGTACTTTGCCGATCATGGGTATGATGGCGAATTCGTGGGGCCTCCTTCTCAAGAACCCAACCCTACAAAAGACGATCGCGATCTAGCTGGTACCGAGGAGAAACCCAGTTGCAACAGGCGTCGTCTGGCGTTCAGTTCTCAGGAGACGCCTCCAGCTGCCGACTTCACCGAGCCTCAGATAGCCGAGGTGCGAAATATTATCAGCCCCAACACACTCAAGAAGGCGATCTATGAGCAGAACTCGGTCCCATTACAGCAGAACAAGAAGGGACGGAAAAGAAAGAGTAACAAGGGTGCGAGCCAGCCGGCATCGAGTATGATCCGTGCTCAGGACGGGCCACCTTGACCTAAGGATATAATGAGGAGGGTGCATGTGGCGGGTAGGCCGATGCTACCGACTAATATGCTCAATGCTGCAACCGGTGCTATGCGGAGTCTGCATGACAGTGTTATTTCTTTGGAGAAGCGGTGTCTCAGAGAGAAGGATGTGGCATACCTGGTTTTCGTGGCCAAGGTGCCAGAGGGCAAGGGCTTTGTGGATAACTCCATCGAGGGTACGATCGTCCTGCGGTTTGATGACATCTTCGCTATGTTTAACCTTCATCCGCTGCACTACACCTTCGTTCGGCTATTTTCGCTGAGTATGGAGATGCAGATCATTAGAGACAAGACCCCGAACATCGTGATAGTCGACCCCTTCTACATGCGTGCCAAGATCTTGGGCAGCGCTGGGGACCGGCAAGTCGCGAGTTCTTACCTCGAAGGCGTCATTCTGGCAAACCGAGATAAGGATAACTTCCTTGTGCCTTACTTTCCCGAGTAAGTCGTCCCTTCAACCGCCCCGTAACATATGATTTCTTAGATTTTGGTCATTTTTTCTAACATTCCGTATTTTGTGCAGTGACACACATTGCGCACTCATCCTCTTAAGCCCGAAATATTCCATGGCCACGTATTTCGACTCGGACCGTCAGTCGAAGATAGACTACACAAATGTCAAGAAAGTTCTTGATGATGTTCTCCCCGGCTACGCCAAATCTGGAGGCACCTTCACCAGGCCAGTTCGTAAGTACGACAAGCACGTGTTCGCCCACAATACGACGTTCTGCGGCGTCAAGCAGCCGCCTGGCGGTCAGAAGGGTGCCTACTACGCGATCCATCACATGCGGGCGATCGTGCGGGACCATAATCACCTTCTGCTACCAGATAAACTCAAAGATTGGGCTGCGAGCTTGTCGGCAATCCAGGACGCGGACATCAGACAAGAATTCTTTCGCATCCAGTCGGAGTTTGCGGAAATCATCCATCAAGATGTCCTTCGTACCTCGGGGCAGTTCAACCTCAGAAATCAACCGTCCAACAGTGACATAGACACAACGCTACAAATGCAGGCTGACAATGCCCGTGATTTCATGACTCCCATGATAGACGGCAGCTTCATCCACGCTCCGGTCCCTTGAGTCGAGTCGAAAGTAGTGATGCTATGTCTAGTTCTGAAACATCGATTGGCTCATGTTGTAATTAAACTTTAATGAACTTGTATGTCTCTTTGGTTTGGACAGTCGTTCAACTTAGATGTAATCGATGCTATTAATGTCTTGCTTTTCTCTTCTGATCCTTTTGTTGCATACTTATATATTGCTTATGTATTGTCTGTGAATTGGTACTAACGTTTCGTTTGGCTAGTGCATAGCGATGCCGCCATATGTCGTGTACAAGGGTAAGGTTCCCGGAGTCTACGACGACTAGGAGGAGTGTCAGAGACAGGTTCACCGTTTCAGCGGTAACAGTTACAAAGGGTACACCACTAGGGCGGAAGCGGAATCTAGATACGCGCGCTATCTAGGAGGGAGCGTTGGAGGAACCGGATGAAGACGAGTTTCATCGCGATGATGCTCATCGTGATGACCGCAGCTCTCTTCTATGTGATGGTAGTTTAGATGATCGATATTGACATGTAATGTGAAGACAAACTCGCTACTCGCGGTCTCGAGAGTTGTAATGTTCTATCTTTGTTCGGTCTTTTGAATTCAAAGACTAATATGATGAATTGTATTCGGAGACTAATCTTCTATTGTATTTGATGAATCTGCTGTTGCTGTGTGGTGTTGTCTAAATTCAGTCCAATAATATATTTTGTATCCTATGAAAATATTAGAAAAGAAAAAAAATCCCTAATATTCATACTAGTGGCGCACCACCCAAGACTCTAATGGCACACGGTACAAATGAAACTAATGGCGCATCACCCTCTAGTGCGCCATTAGTATGCCAAAGCACATGGGTACATATGGCCCCCTGGGAGGCATACTAAAGGCGCACGGTGGGCTATACTAATGGCGCAGTGTGTGGTGCGCCATTAGTACACCAGATACTAATGGTGCACCAGGGGTGCGCCATTAGTATTTAATTCTAATGGCGTGGTGCTAGTGGCGCACCACCAGTGCGCTATTAGTAGGCAAAAGTGGTGCGCCACTAGCATGCCTTTTCCTAGTAGTGTAGCCTAGATGTCCGTTTGTCTCCCCTCACTCGCGCACCGAACGTTACATTGTGTATGCATTTCCCATGCACGTATACGTCTCACGCACATCATGACACCTATGAGTGCCCATTGTGTGTCTCCACGCGTGTAAGGGGTGCAGTTATGCCTAAAAAGACATGCCTTCTTGGTCCTGGTCATTCGTTTGTTTGTGTTTTCAAAGACCTTGGTTTGGTGTGGTGAGATCTTGGCCCTGGTCTCCTGGATATAGAAATCAGTCAACAAGTGCCTTTCAAGGAGATGCATGCCATTTGTCTTTCTTAAGAAAGAAAATGGTATGTTGTATTTATGTTGTTTGGTGTCGATGTCGGGGTTATCTTCGCCAAGGGCTCGCGCGGCAAGAGTCATGTCCTCACTGCGGGTATGACATTTGTTTAAAATGCCCGACGTCTTCATGGTAGGGTTTTTGTTGACAGTGTGTGTCCCGCTAGCGTCTGGTCTAGCCTAGATGCCCGTTTGTCTCCCCTCACATACTCCTGGGAGCGGTAGATTTCACGTGCATGCGCCATGCAGCGTGTGCGTCACTCGAGCACTGAACGTTATGTAGCGCCTACATGTCCCATGCACGTATACGCCACAAGCGCATCGCGACGCCTCGGAGTGCATGGGGTGTGCCTCCACGCACGTATGGCGGCAGTTACGCCTGAAAAGGTATGCTTTCTTTAATAATTGATGCATACCTAGGGAATCTGATGACGACGGCAACAAACTTGGTAGTTTTGTCGGGTTCTGACGCTCGAGCCGTTATAGATTGGTAACCAATATTAGTGTGTTTCATCTATTGTGGCTTTCATAGGAGGACGGAATTAGGGGACAAGAGCATCGGGTCATGCAAATATTGGTTATGGTGCCTGCCATAATGGTTGACTTGGGTGGGGCCCATGCTAGGATCCAAGAGGGTTCATGTGATGGCTGATCCGACTAGGCTCTGATGGTGACCGTTGAAGCTGACATTCGTTCGCTTGTTTTCAAAGGCCTAGATAGAAATCGACCAATGAGTACCTTTCAAGGAGACCCATGTCTTCCCTCTTTTTTAACAAAGAAAATGGTATGTTGTGTTTGTGTTGTTTGATGCCGAGGATAGGGTTATCTTCGCCAGAGGCTCGTGGGAATTCATTGTTTTTAAATAGGTCGGCGCCCTCACGTCAGGGTTGTTGGCGGTGGTGTTCCGTTAGCTTCTGCTCCAGTCTAGAAGTCCGTTTATCTCCCCTTCGGTATTCCTTGGAGTGATGGATCAAACGTGCATGCACCATGTAGCATATACGTCACTCGCGCACCGAACGTTACATTGTGTCTGCATGTCCCATGCACGTATACATCTCACGCACATCACGACACCTATAAGTGCCCATTGTGTGTCTCCACGTGCGTAAGGGGTGCAGTTATGCCTAAAAGACATGCCTTCTTGGTCCTGGTCATTCGTTTGTTTGTGTTTTCAAAGACCTTGGTTTGGTGTGGTGAGATCTGCTACCTCTTGAGCTTGCGTTGTTTACCCTCGAAGAGGAAAGGGAGATGCAACACAGTAACGTAAGTATTTCCCTCAGTTTTTGAGAACCAAGGTATCAATCCAGTAGGAGACCACGCGCGAGTCCTCGCACCTCCACAAACAAGTTAGAACTTCGCAGCCAACACGATAAGGAGTTGTCAATCCCTTTACAGTCACTTACGAAAGTGAGATCTGATAGAGATGATAGTTTATATTTTTGGTATTTTTAGTTTAATAAAATAGCAAATAAAAGCAGTAAAAGTAAAGTAGATGTAGATTGATATGTTGAGAATAGACCCGGGGGGGCATAGTTTTCTCTAGTGGCTTCACTCATGATAGCGATATTCTACGGCGGGTAAACAAATTACTGTCGAGCAATTGATAGAAAAGCAAATAATTATGAGACTATCTAGGCATGATCACTGTATATAGGCATCACGTCCGAGACAAGTAGACCGACTCGTGCCTGCATGTACTACTATTACTCCACACATCAACCGCTATCCAGCATGCATCTAGTGCATTGAGTTCATACGAACAGAGTAACGCCTTAAGCAAGATGACATGATGTAGAGGGATAAACTCAAGCAATATGATATAAACCCCATCTTTTTATCCTCGATGGCAACAATACAATACGTGCCTTGCTGCCCCTACTGTCACTGGGAAAGGACACCGCAAGATTGAACCCAAAGCCAAACACTTCTCCCATTGCAAGAACTATAGATCTAGTAGGCCAAGCCAAACCAATAATTCAAAGAGACTTGCAAGGATATTATGAGCACACATGAAAATCTTAGAGAAGAACCAAATATCTTTCATAGATAACCTTGATCATAAACTCACCATTCATCGGATCTCGACAAACACACCGCAAAAAGAGATTACATCGAATAGATCTCCTCGAAGACCAAGGAGAACTTTGTATTCATATCCGGAGAGAGAGAAGAAGCCATCTAGATACTAGCTATGGACCCGAAGGTCTGTGGTAAACTACTCACAACTCATGGGTAGGGCGATAATGATGATGATGAAGGCCTCCATGATGGATCCCCCTCCGGTGGAGCTCCGGAAGAGGCTCCAAGATGGGATCTCCACGGGAACAGAAGGTACAACGGTGGAATTATGGTTTTCTCTCTGTTCTCGGTGTTTCTAGGGTACGTGGACTTATATAGGAAGAAGGAGGGCACCAGGGGCCACTTGAGGAGGCCTCGAGGCAGGGGAGCGCGCCCAGGGAAGGGGGGGGGGGCCCACCCTCGAGGGCGGCTCCTCGATCCTCTGACGTGGTTCTCCAGCTTCCTGTGCGTGATTTTCTCCAAAAATATCTCTCGCGAAGGTTTCATTCCGTTTGGACTCCGTTTGATATTCTTTTTTCTGCAAAACCCTGAAATAGGCAAAAAAAAAAAACAATCTGGACTGGGCCTTTGGGTTAGTAGGTTAGTCCCAAAAATGATATAAAAGTGAATGATAAAGCCCATTAAACATCCAAGACTTCATAAATAATAGCATGGAACAATAAAAAATTATAGATACGTTGGAGACGTATCAAGCATCCCCAAGCTTAATTCCTGCTCGTCCTCGAGTAGGTAAATGATAAATAAAGAATTTTTGATGTGGAATGCTAACCAATATAGTTTTTCAATGTAATTCTCTTAATTGTGGCATTAATGTTCAGATCTGAAAGATTCAAGATAAAAGTCTATATTGACATCAGAAATAACAATACTTCAAGCATACTAACAAAGCAATCATGTCTTCTGAAAATACTATGGCTAAAGAAAGTTATCCCTACAAAATCATATAGTCTCTCTATGCTCCCTCTTCATCACACAAAATATTCATATCATGCACAAACCCGATTTCAGCCAAGCATTTGTTTTCATACTCTATCTTTTCAAACCTTTCAACTTTCACGCAATACATGAGCGTGAGCCATGGATATAGCACTATGGGTGGAATAGAGGTGGTTGTGGAGAAGACAAAAAGGAGGGAGATAGTCTCACATCGACTAGGCGTATCAAAGGGCTATGGAGATGCCCATCAATAGATATCAATGTGAGTGAGTAGGGATTGCCATGCAACGGATGCACTAGAGCTAAATATGAATGAAAGCTCAACAAAAGAAACTAGTGGGTGTGCATCCAACTTGCTTGCTCATGATGACCTAGGGCATTTGAGGAAGCCCGTCGTTGGAATATACAAGCCAAGTTCTATAATGAAAATTCCCACTAGTATATGAAAGTGACTAAACATGAGACTCTCTACAATGAAGAACATGGTGCTACTTTGAAGCACAAGTGTGGAAAAAAGATAGTAGCAATTGTCCCTTCTCTCTTTTCTCTCATTTTTTGGAGGGGCTTTCTCTCCTCTCTTTTTTTATTAGCCCCTCTCTATTTTTTTGGGCCATCTCCTTTTTTTATTGTCCTTTCCTCACATGGGACAATGCTCTAATAATGATGATCATCACACTTTTTATTACAACTCGATACTACAACAAGTATGACTCTACATGAATGCCTCCGGCGGTGTACCGGGATATGCAATGAATCAAGAGTGACATATATGAAAAATTATGCATGGTGGCTTTGCCACAACTACGACGTCAACTACATGATCATGCATGGCAATATGATGCGTGTCATATAAATGGAGCGGTGGAAAGTTGCATGGCAATATATCCCGGAATGGCTATGGAAATGCCATGATAGGTAGGTATGGTGGCTGTTTTGAGGAACAATATGGTGGCTGTTTTGAGGAAGGATATATAGTGGGTTTTGGCGCCAGCGAAAGTTGCGCGGTACAAGAGAGGCTAGCAATGGTGGAAGGGTGAGAGTGCATATAATCCATGGACTCAACATTAGTCATAAGAACTGATATACTTACTGCAAAAATCTACGAGTCATCAAAACAAAGCAATCAACGCATGCTCCTAGGGGGGAGGTTGGTAGGAGTTAACCATCACGCGCCCCCGACCTCCACACAAAGGTTGGCACTCTACAAATACCTCATGCTCTAACTTCGTCACATAGCGGTTCACCATACGTGCATGATACAGGAATCACTAACCTTAACACAAGTATTTCTCAACTTCATAATAACTCCACTAGCATGACTCTAATATCACTATCCTCATGTCTCAAAACAATTATCAAGCATCCAACATCTCATTCGATTCAATGCACTTAGTGTGGAAATTTTTACTACATTGACATTGGAAGTTTATCATGTGAAGACTAGTTTCTTTAGCCTAAACACATTACCATGCTGTTTTAATAGACTATCAAATAGATATAGTGAAGCATGAGAGTTCAACAATTTCTACAAAATATTACCACCACCGTTCTCTAAAAGATGTAAGTGAAGCACTAGAGCAAAAATTATTCAACTCAAAAGATATAAGTGAAGCACATAGAGTGTTCTAACAATTTATAGGCCATATTTAACTCTCTCAAATAGGTGTGTCCAGCAAGGATTATTGTGTCAAACTAACAAGCAAAGACTCTCAAATTATACAAGACGCTCCAAGCAAAACACATAACATGTTGCGAATAAAAATATAGCCCCAAGTATAGTTACCGATGGATGAAGACGAAAGTGGGGATGCCTTCCCGGGGCATCCCCAAGCTTAGGCTTTTGATTATCTTGAATTTACTTGGGGTTCCATGGACATCCCCAAGCTTAGGCCTTTGCTACTCCTTGTTCCATAGTCCATCAAAGCAATACTCAAAAATTGAAAACTTCACAACACAAAACTTAGACAAAAATTCTCGTGAGCTCCGTTAGTATAAGAAAGCAAACCACTACTCAAAGGTACAGCAATGAATTCATTCTTTGTTTATATTGGTGCTAAACCTACTGTACTCCAACTTCTCAATGGTTCATATCCTCCAATACTACTCATAGATGCATCGGAATAAGCAAAGAACACACGAAAAACAGAATCTGTCAAAGACATAACAGTCTGTAGTAATCTGCAGGATTCGCCTACTTCTGGAACTCCAAAAAATTCAAACTAAATTGGTAAATTTGCGGAATTTGTCTACCAAGCATCTGCAAAAATAATCAACTAAAAAGCACACTCCAGTAAAATCCCACGACTACTTTAGCGAGCGCTAATGATTCTGTTTTTCACAGCAAGATCACATAAACTTCGCACAAGTCTTCCCAAAGGTTCTACTTGGCACAAACACTAAACAAAACATGAAACCACATCTAATCAGAGGCTAGATGCAATATTTATTACCTAACAGCAACAAAAACAAAAAACATAAAATTGGGTTGCCTCCCAACAAGCGCTATCGTTTTACGCCCCTAGCTAGGCATGATACAAGATAGATCTAGGGATAGCCATAGTGGTACGATATGTCGCGAAAGCTCATCTCATATTCCCTACGTTCAGCAGCAAGATTCCTTTGTGGCAAGCAAAAGTAATCAAAATGGCTAAATTTAATGGGACAAAAGTCCCCTACATCAATCTCGGGAGGAACAGGTTCCTCCTTTGGCCCTTTGTAGTGGATGACCAATTCATCATTATAGGCATTCTTTTGGCAGAAGGCCATAAGCCTTCGTTCAAGGGAGAAGCCTAACCCATTATTTTGTACAGCAAAGTCACCGTTTACCTCAGAAATTCTATCAATCAAGATCTCAACAGGAACCTTCTTTCTAAGGTTTTCATTAAAAGCAACATGATCAGGAGATCGCAACCACATAAGGTCTTCTTGATTGAACAAGACAACCTCTATAGGAGGTCGACCGGCATCTACTCCGTAATGAGCAAAGATTTATCTGGCATCTTTCATGATATATCTAAATTAATGAGATAAAAAGTTAATAGCTGCACACTTAACGGAAGAATGCTCAATATTGGAGAACTCCAAAAATATTCTCTGAATACAGGGACACATATGGATAAATTGCCTTTAAATTTCTACTATGAGCATAGATACAACATCCGCAAGGCTACTAGTTCTATGAAGAATAGAGCCACCCATAGTGGGCAAAGCACCGGCACAAGTAAAGAAGTCTCGAAGAACCCCTTTTCCAATAATATTACCACTACCAACCCGGAACTTCTTAATATGTAAAGTGGTAGCTTCATCCGGGGGGTGAACATGAACGTTGCCCTCGGCATTGCTACCCTTCTCAATAAAATCGTCCCCCATCTCAGACATGAGGGCAAGCTAGCGATAAACACACGGCGGAAGAAGGGCGAATAAAACGGCAAGGGTGAAGTGGGGGAGAGGAAAACAAGAGGCAAAAATGTAATGCGAAGGATAAGGGTTTGTGATAGGTACTTGGTATATGACTTTTACGTAAGCCTCCCCGGCAACGGCGCTAGAAATTCTTCTTGCTACCTCTTGAGCTTGCGTTGTATTCCCTCGAATATGAAAGGGAGATGCAGCATAGTAGCGTAAGTATTTCCCTCAGTTTTTGAGAACCAAGGTATCAATCCAGTAGGAGACCACGCGCGAGTCCCTCGCACCTGCACAAACAAATAAGAACTTTCCAGCCAACGCGATAAGGAGTTGCCAATCCCTTTACGGTCACTTACGAAAGTGAGATCTGATAGAGATGATAGAGATGATAGTTTATATTTTTGGTATTTTTAGTTTAATAAAACAGCAAATAAAAGCGGTAAAAGTAAAGTAGATGTATATTGATATGTTGAGAATAGACCCGGGGGCCATAGTTTTCTCTAGTGGCTTCTCTCATGATAGCGATATTCTACGGCGGGTAAACAAATTACTGTCGAGCAATTGATAGAAAAGCAAATAATTATGAGACTATCTAGGCATGATCATTGTATATAGGCATCACGTCCGAGACAAGTAGACCGACTCCTGCCTACATATACTACTATTACTCCACACATCGACCGCTATCCAGCATGCATCTAGTGTATTGAGTTCATACGAACAGAGTAACGCCTTAAGCAAGATGACATGATGTAGAGGGATAAACTCAAGCAATATTATATGAACCCCATCTTTTTATCCTTGATGGCAACAATACAATACGTGCCTTGATGCCCCTACTGTCACTAGGAAAGGACACCGCAAGATTGAACCCAAAGCCAAGCACTTCTCCCATTGCAAGAACTAAAGATCTAGTAGGCCAAACCAAACCAATAATTCGAAGAGATTTGCAAGGATATTATGAGCACACATAAAAAGTTCAGAGAAGAACCAAATATCTTTCATAGATAACCTTGATCATAAACTCACAATTCATCGGATCTCGACAAACACATCGCAAAAAGAGATTACATCGAATAGATCTCCTCGAAGACCGAGGAGAAGTTTGTATTGAGATCCGGAGAGAGAGAAGAAGCCATCTAGATACTAGCTATGGACCCGAAGGTCCGTGGTAAACTACTCACAACTCATGGGGAGGGCGATGATGATGATGAAGGCCTCTGTGATGGATCCCCCTCTGGTGGAGCTCCGGAACAGGCTCCAAGATGGGATCTCCACGGGAACAGAAGGTACGGCGGTGGAATTAGGGTTTTCTTTCTGTTCTCGGAGTTTCTGGGGTACGTGGACTTATATAGGAAGAAGGAGGGCACTGGGGGCCACTTGAGGAGGCCTCGAGGTAGGGGGCGCGCCCTGGGAAGGGCGGGCGCGCCCCCCACCCTTGAGGGCGGCACCTCGATCCTCTGACGTGGTTCTCAAGCTTCCTGTGCGTGATTTTCTCCAAAAATATCTCTCACGAAGGTTTCATTCCGTCTGGACTCCGTTTGATATTCTTTTTCTGCAAAACCCTGAAATAGGCAAAAAACAGCAATCTGGTCTAGGCCTTTGAGTTAGTAGGTTAGTCCCAAAAATGATATAAAAGTGAATGATAAAGCCCATTAAACATCCAAGACTTCATAAATAATAGCATGGAACAATAAAAAATTATAGATACATTGGAGACGTATCAAGATCTTGGTCCTGGTCTCCTGTATATAGAAATCAGTCAACAAGCGCCTTTCAAGGAGATCCATGCCATTTGTTTTTCTTAAGAAAGAAAATGGTATGTTGTATTTGGGTTTTTTGGTGTCGATGTCGGGGTTATCTTCGCCAAGGGCTCGCGCAACAAGAGTCATGTCCTTGCTGCGGGTATGACGTTTGTTTTAAACGCCCGACGTCTTCACGGTAGGGTTTTTGTTGACGGTGTGTGTCCCGTTAGAGTTTGGTCTAGCCTAAACATCCGTTTGTCTGCCCTCAAGTTACATTGTGTCTGCATGTCCCACGAACGTATACGTCTCACGCGCATCACAACACCTATGAGTGCCCATTGTGTGTCTCCACGTGTGTAAGGGGTGCAATTATGCCTAAAAGGACATGCCTTCTTTGTCCTAGTCATTCGTTTGTTTGTGTTTTCAAAGACCTTGGTTTGGTGTGGTGAGATCTTGGTCCTGGTCTTCTGGATATAGAAATCAGTCAACAAGTGCCTTTCAAGGAGATGCATGCCATTTGTCTTTCTTTAGAAAGAAAATGGTTTGTTGTATTTGCGTTGTTTGGTGTCGATGTCGGGGTTATCTTCGCCAAGGGCTCGCGCGGCAAGAGTCATGTCCTCGTTGCGGGTATGACATTTGTTTTAAACCCCGGCGTCTTCACGGTAGGGTTTTTGTTGACGGTGTGTGTCCCGTTAGCGTCTGGTCTAGCCTAGACGTCCGTTTGTCTCCCCTCACACACTCCTGGGAGTGGCAGATTTCACGTGCATGCGCCATGTAGCGTGTGCGTCACTCGGGCTCTGAACGTTATGTAACGTCTGCATGTCCCATGCACATATACACCACACGCGCATCGCGACGCCTTGGAGTGCATGGGGTGTGCCTCCACATACGTATGGCGGCAGTTACGCCTGAAAAGGTATGCCTTCTTTAATTATTGATGCATGCCTAGGGAATCTAATGACGACGGCAACAAACTTGGTAGTTTTGACGGGTTCTGTCGCTTGCGCCGTTATGGATTGGTAACCGATATTTGTGGGTTTATCTATTGTGGCTTATGGAGGAGAATGGAATTAGGTGGCAAGGCCATCATGTCATGCAAATATTGGTTATGGTGCCTACCATAATGGTTGACTTGGGTGGGGCACATGCTAGGATCTAGGAGGGTTCATGTCGGTGTCAAAACCGGCAGATCTCGAGGTAGGGGGTCCCGAACTGTGGATCTAGGATCGATGATAGCAGGAGATAGGGGACACAGTATTTACCCAGCTCTCTAAGAGGTAAAACCCTACTCCTGCTTGATTATATTCGATGTATGTGTTTATAGGGTTGATCTACCTCGAGATCAATATGAGCAAACCCTAGGCTACGGGGGATGAAGATTGCTCACACTCTAATGACTACACCCTTCGGCTTATATATACACCAGTAGGGTTAGGGTTATCCAAGATAGATTACAATAAGGAAAGGAGATCCTGCACCTTCTTGACTTGGATGATACTCCACAGCTTCATAGAATTCCTGCCATAGTACGGCTCCACTAGTCCGGCCCGTATACAATGGGTCGTTGCCTCGTGGATCCCTTAGTCCATGAATCCATCAGTAGCCCCCGAACTTGCCTTCAATGCCAGAACTTGTGTCCGGCATCCGCCCTGGTAACTGTATTTGGCTTGCAAGGTGAGTTCTTCAGCAGATCTTTGCTGTTCGGTGCCAAGCGGTGTTCGGTGTCCGAAACAGATGTTTTTCTCAATATCGAAGGTAGTAATAGAAAATATTGCTCGAGCGCAGATAGTGCCCTTATCTGACAACTTTTTCTCCTTCGACGAAGAGTCGCTTCCGGTCATAACGCCAAACAGATATTGTTTCTTGAAACATGACTCGAGGCTGACGCCATACTTGACACGTTCCCTCAAAGTGGAGACCGTGTCCCTCCTTTCGAGGGATATAGTTAATGATTTCGACCCCCCTTTCGTAACACTGCAGATTCATCGCGAAGAGGAGAGGCCAACGACGTGAAAAAGGAATCTTTGGCCCGCCCCTAGCCTATAAAGGGGGTGGCCGCTGTAGTTTGTATCCCACGCCTTCTCCTTCCTTCCGCACTCACAGATCTCTAGAGCTCTAGCGCCCTCTTCTCCTTGTTTCCACAGTCAATCCCACTTTACCCTCCTCGACCATGGCCGGATCTGGCGCCAATGGGAAGTGGGAAGCTTCCTCTGTCACCAACAAGGAAATACTAAAGTTGAAGGAGGCCGGCAGGCAACGTCGCCCGCATAGCCCCTGAAAAGGGCCAGATCATCCCGACGCCCCGGCCAGGCGAGAGGGTAGTTTTTCTTCCTCATTTCCATAGGGGATTAGGATTCCCCTTGCACCCCTTCGTGCGGGCGCTTATGTTCTACTACGGGCTGGATTTTCACGATCTAGCCCCCAATTCCCTCCTCCACATCTCGACGTTCATCTTCGTTTGCGAGGCGCTCCTCCGGGTCGAGCCGCACTTCGGCCTATGGATGACAGTGTTTAATGTGAAGCCCAAAGTGGTCAGCAAGGAGCATGTAGATTGCGGAGGGGCTATGATCAGCAGGTTGATCCGAGCCCAGTGGCCGGAGGGCCACTTCGTTGATACTGTCCGGATGTGGCAGAAGGAGTGGTTCTACATCACTCAACCGAGGGAGGCCGCATGGGGAGCGGCCACCGCATTCCGATCGGGACCACCCACCCCATTGGCCTCCTAGACCAACAAGGGTCCGGATTGGGGTTGTGTTGCCGACACCAAAGCGCTGCAAAAGCGTGTGGAGAGAGTGATAGAGACCGGCGTGAAGCTGGTTGACGTTTTCCAGATCATACTCCACCGCGGGCTCCTTCCTTGCCAGGCGAGGGCCAAGCCCATGTGGGAGTATGACCCCGAAGACTAGGCCACTATGCAGCACCTCTTCGGCACAACTCCTCACAAGATATGGGGCCAAATATTTCAGCGCCATGAGGAGTGGCCGGCCGAGGGAAGGACATCGGCTATGATGCTGGAAAATGCCCGAAGGAGGTAAGCAGCGTGTTTCTTCAAAGAGTTTTCAGATACTTACTTTTGAGAGATCTGATTTAATATTGTCACATGGGTCCTACAGGGCTGGCTTGCCAAGGCCAAAAAGATCAGCGGTCCGGCGCCGCTGCTAGAGGGACCCCGATCGGAGCAGTTGGAGAAGATGCTGGTAGTGGTGCCGTACAAGCCGCCTGTCAAGAAGGACAAGAAGCAAGAAGATCCGAAGGTCAAGAAAGGCCTTCGCCGTCGACTCCGTTTGAGCAGTCGGTCAGGGGACACTATGGCCTCATCCGTACAGGATTGGGGCGAGGAGGAGGAGGACGAAGAGGAGAGTGCCTCTTCGCACTCAACAAAGAGGCCGACGTCCGAGGACGTCGAGGAGGTCCAACCTTCCCCGGCTCTGAAAAGGGGACACTGCTACTTCTCGAGCTTGCGTTGTATTCCCTCGAAGAGGAAAGGGAGATGCAGCATAGTAGCGTAAGTATTTCCCTCAGTTTTTGAGAACCAAGGTATCAATCCAGTAGGAGACCACGCATGAGTCCCTCGCACCTGCACAAACAAATAAGAACTTCGCAGCCAATGCGATAAGGGGTTGTCAATCCCTTTACGGTCACTTACGAAAGTGAGATCTGATAGAGATGATAGTTTCTATTTTTGGTATTTTTGATTATAAGAACAGAAAGTAAAAGCGGAAAAAGTAAAGTAGATGTAGATTGATATGTTGAGAATAGACCCGGGGGCCATATGTTCTCTAGTGGCTTCTCTCATGATAGCGATATTCTACGGCGGGTAAACAAATTACTGTCGAGCAATTGATAGAAAATCGAATAATTATGAGACTATCTAGGCATGATCATTATATATATGCATCACGTACGAGACAAGTAGACCGAAACGATTCTGCATCTACTACTATTACTCCACACATCGACCGCTATCCAGCATGCATCTACTGTATTGAGTTCATAAGAACAGAGTAACACCTTAAGCAAGGTGACATGATGTAGAGGGATAAACTCAAGCAATATGATATAAATCCCATCGTTTTATCCTCAATGGCAACAATACAATACGTGCCTTGCTGCCCCTACTTTCACTAGGAAAGGACACCGCAAGATTGAACCCAAAGCCAAGCACTTCTCCCATTGCAAGAACTATAGATCTAGTAGGCCAAACCAAACCAATAATTCGAAGAGACTTGCAAGGATATTATAATCATACATAAAGAGTTCGGAGAAGAACCAAATAGTTCTCATAGATAATCTTGATCATAAATCCACAATTCATCGGATCTCGACAAACACACCGCAAAAAGAGATTACATCGAATAGATCTCCTCGAAGACCGAGGAGAACTTTGTATTGAGATCGAAAGAGAGAGAAGAAGCCATCTAGATACTAGCTATGGACACGAAGGTCTGTGGTAAACTACTCACAACTCATGGTGAGGCGATGATGATGATGTAGAAGCACTCCGTGGTAGATCCCCCCTCCGGCGGAGCTCCGGAACAGACCCCAAGATGGGATCTCACGGGAACAGAAGGTTACGGCGGTGGAACTAGGGTTTTCTCTGTTGCTCTGATGGTTTCGGGGTACGTAGGCTTATATAGGAGGAAGGAGGGTACCGAGGGCCTTACGTGGGACCCACGAGGCAGGGGGGCGCGCCCTAGGGGGGGCGCCCCCACCCTCTTGGGCACCACGTGCCCCTACTCCGTGGTTCTCAAGTCTCCCGTGCGTGATTTTCTCCAAAAATATCTCTCCCGAAGGTTTCATTCCGTTTGGACTCCGTTTGATATTCCTTTTCTGCAAAACCCTGAAACAGGCAAAAAACAACAATCTGGACTGGGCCTTTGGGTTAGTAGGTTAGTCCCAAAAATAATATAAAAGTGTATTGCAAAGCCCATTAAACATCCAAAACATCATAAATAATATCATGTAACTATAAAAAATTATAGATACGTTGGAGACGTATCAGACACCGGCCCAAACGAGACATACCCGACAGCTCGGACATTCAGGGCCAAGCCTCCCGCCAGTAGGTGATGGGCCTCTAACCCCTCGTTGGTTACCCCAAGTGGAAGGTGTGAGATGCAGTGTTGTGGAAGTTTTTCCCTTAGCAAAGATGCCAAGGATCGAATCCCTAGAGACTCCTAGGTTCAACAAGTAGGTGTCAACTGCTAACGGCGCCAGATATAAGCAATCAATGTGGACCTGCACACAGATACAAATAACTTTGCTCCCAACAAGTACAGAGAGGTTGTCAATCCCTCCGGCCTTGTAGTTCACAAAGGGTTAAACGCAAATGATAGTAGTGATAGATAATGTTTGCAATAGTAAATAATAGCGAAAAGTAAATAGCAGATGTGATCAATGATGGTAATATGGATCTGAGTCTCATGATGTTCACTAGTGATGTCTCTCTCCCAAAAGACGATAAAACAGCTATGTGAGGTAAACGAATTACAGCTGGGCAATTGACAGGACCACGAACGCAAACCAATGCTGACTACATTGCAAGAAAGGTTGAGGTTCAAAGCATGGGCGGTACGCCAAAGTAAGTAGACCAAAATCCATCAATATCTACTACTAATCATCCACCTTGAGATATCTATCCAGAACATCTCGCTGGTATTAAGTTGCGAGCCCCACCCATAGTGTAAACTCAAAGCAACAGACAACTGCATTAAAAGAACTTTGCGTAAAGTAAACTATCCTTGCACACGCGGGCACAAGCACCGTTGTTTTCCCCCTTGTGGCAACAGCACATCCCCTAGACTCATATTTCTGTCACTCAAACTAGTCATCGAGGGGCATGAACCCACAATCGAGCATAACGTTCCCTCTTGGAGTCACTACGTATTACTTGGCCAAAGCAATAAATAACAACGGAGAACATGCAAGAATTACTTACGAACATAAATATAAAAGAGGTAGATCAAATATATTACTCAATCACAATCTGAACATAATCTCATAATCCATCGGATCCCAGCAAACTCATCATAGCAACAGCATAAGGATTACATATGTGCCTCGATCATGTAGGACAGCTCACGAGGACTAATTAGTGAAGCACAAGAACGGGAGGAGAACATCACATAGCTACTGGTCACGGACTCATGGTCCAAGGGAGACTACTCACAACTCATCCGGGAGGCGTCCATGGTGGTGGAGAGGCTCCCGGTGATGATCCTCCCCTCCGGCAGGGTGCCGGGAAGAGTTCTCCTGGTGCTCCCGATCTTGGAAGCGGCGGTGGCGGCGGAACAGAGATGAGATCGCGAAAAAGAGTTCCCGCCCCGAGGGTTTCGAAGGACGCTCTAAATATATGCCAAAGGGGGGCACCAGACGGGGCTCGGGGGGCCTAGGCGTGGCCCAGGGGGGGGGCGCCGCCAGGGCGCCTGGAGCACTGGTGCCCCCCCCCCCCGGCTGTCCTTCGGACGCAAGGTAGGTTCTGGAAAGCTGATTTTTTATATAATTTTTCTGGATTTTTCCTGGCAGTTCTCGTAATGTGAAAACCTGAAATACAAAAATAGCCGAAAACAGAAACTGGCACTGGGGTGCACTGGATTAGTAGGTTAGTCCAAATATGATCAAAAGTGTATGGAAGTGTATAAATATCATAGCAATATCACCCAAAAGTGGCATGGAGCAAGCAGAAATTATAGATACGTTTTGGACGTATCAACATCCCCAAGCTTAATTCTTGCTCGTCCTCGAGTAGGTAAATGATAACAAGAATAATTTCTGTGGTGACATGCTATTAACCATATAGGACTTTTTCATAGTCATATGACAAAAGCTTACTGAGACAATGAATCTGTAGTAATTAAGTTGCCTCGTGAGAAAATCACAAATGACTGAAAGTTTTACAACATGAAACTGAAACATCAAAAAGATTTGCAATGAACATGATGTGCAAATATGATAAAGTGATATCTAGCTTGCCCCCTTTAGTGAAGCAAAACATAAATGCAGGGGCACCTTCAAGGTTTAAGTGATGACTATATACAATGATTTCGAAATAAACGATATCACAATCATGCAAAAGACAATGCTACTTTGGGACAATGCACATTACACTCAGAATGACAATCATGCTCTCAGTAGTTGGTGCTTGAAGAAAGAAGGTGGAGACTCAACATAAAAGTAAAAGAATGGTTATGTGCTAGAGCTTTTTTTTTTTGAAAACATAGAAGCAATTTTGTCAACGGTAGTAGTACTTCATATGTGTCATGCATAAGACATCCTATAAGTTGCAAGCCTCATGCATCGAATACCAATAGTGCTCGCACCTTGTCCTAATTAGCTCGGATTTCCATGGGTTATCATTGCATTACATATGTTTCAACCAAGTGTCACAAAGGGGTACCTCTATGCCACCTGTACAAAGGTCCAAGGAGATAAATCGCATTTGATTTCTCATTTTTGATAGATCTCAACTTGAGGACATCCATACCGGGACAACATAGAAAATAGATAATGGACTCCTCTTTAATGCATAAGCATATTCTCATAAGAGATTGAGGATTAATGTCCAAGCTAAAACTTCCACCATGATACATGGCTTTGGTTGGCGGCCCAATGTTCTTCACTAACAATATGCATACTCAACCATTCAACCCATGGCAAATCACCCTTACTTCAGACAAGATGAACATGCATAGCAACTCACATGATATTCAACAATAGTGTGACAGTTGATGGCGTCCCCAGAAACATGGTTACCGCTAGCAAGCAACTTATAAGAAATAAGATACATAAGCAACATATTCTTTACCACAATAGTTTTTAAGCTACTTTCCCATGAGCTATGTATTGCAAAAATGAAGGTTTTAAAGGTAGCACATGTAAATTTACTTGGAGTGGCGGTGAAATACCACATATAGGTAGGTATGATGGACTCATATGGCATAACTGGGTTTAAAAGGATGTGGATGCACAAGCAGTCACTCCGCTTAGTACAGGTGGAGGTTAGCAAAAGACTGGGAGCGACCAACTAAGAGAGCAATGACGGTCATAATCATTGAGAGCGACAAAGCAACATTGAATTAGGCATGGTAGTTATATCGCTACTCAGAAATAAAAGATCATCAAGGCTTGACAGACTTTCTTTACAGTCTTAAATATGCGTGAGCATACGCCAAGTCAATCAAAATAAATTCTTGAAGGAAGATATTACTAAACCATACCACATCATTGGCAAACAAATCATGTTGGTACTCCAATAACACATTGGGAATCCCCCAGCTATTTGAGACTAACCACAAGAAAACATGAATTACTAAGCACCATTATGCAAGTAGCATCTTTATCATAGACATATTAACCAATGCAACGGAAGCAAACTCTCTTAATAAGATAAGCATGATAATTAAAGAGAGTTCAAGCAACCAACTAAACAAAAGCTCTTTGAAAAAGATAAGTATGAATACTAAGAGCAGAGCATGATAGTAGCTATTAAAAGACAAAGAACACACACAGCAAAGATAGACATGAAAATTCTATGTTATATTCTAGGTAGAAGTGGAGCGTGTTTCTCTCCCACATAAAGAAAGCTGAGTTCCGACTCGTTATGAAAAACTAAAAAGAAAACTAAAAGCAAGACGCTCCAAGCATAGCACATAACACATGAAGTGATAAAAATATAGTGGAACGAAAGACGAACTGATAATGTTGATGGAGAAGGGGATGCACGGGGGCATCCCCAAGCTTAGACGCTTGAGTCTCCTTGAATATTTCTTGGGGGTGCACGGGGGCATCCCCAAGCTTGAGCGCTTGACACTCCTGAATCTTTTTATCATCTTCCCTCGCACACTTGAAAACTCCCTTCATACATAACTCATTATAATCTGATTAGCGAGGTTAGTACCCTTAATAAAATAATTGTTCCTTGCTGGAAATAAAGCTATTCTTGAAGTTCTACTGTTTCTCAAGATTTCCAAAAGGTTTTTGCAAAGAAAAAGCAAGCTCTTGGTTTGCAAAATGAAGGAAAGGTAAAACAGGACAGAATCTGTGAAAAACAGAACAGCAGGTAGTAAATGATTTGTTCGGGGTACCTCTGCAACTCAAATCAAAAAACTCATAACAGATGCACGAAAGACAATTATATAGAGAACGCTGTCGAAAAAATTCAGACCCAAACGATGATCCGGTGATTTTATACGAATTTTTCTATCCAAGGACAGAATCTGTTTCCTGGACAGCACCTCACAACTTTTGAACTTTCTAGCAATCAGAGGCTATACTTGGCACAAATATGAAAAGCGAAGATACAATGATGATGCTACTGTAGTAAACAACATCAAGACACAACAAAAGAAAAATAGAAAAATTTATTCATGTGGGCTGCCTCCCAAAAGCGCTTTGTTTTATGCCTTTAAGCTAGGCATAATGCATAGAGATCAAGTTTTATCAAGAGTAAAAGAATAGCTAGCCCGTACAACGGACTCAAAAGGTAACTTGATCTTCTTTCGAGGGAAGTGTTCCATCCCTTTCTTGAGAGGAAACTGAAATTTTATATTACCCTCTTTCATGTCAATGATAGCACCAACGGTGCGTAAAAAGGGACGTCCCAAAATAATGACAAGAAGGATCACATTCAATATCCATTATAGTAAAATCAACGGGAACATAATTATCATTGACAACGATAAGAACATCGTCGATCCTCCCCAAAGGTTTATTTATGGAAGAATCAACGAGACGAACACCAAAAGAACAAGAATCATAAGGTTTCAATTTAAGCATATCATATATTCTTTTGGGCATAACAGAGGTACTAGCACCAACATCACATAATGCATAACAAGAGAAGTCATTCAATTTAATTTTTATCATAGGATCCCAATCATCTTCTAGCTTTCTAGGTATGGAGGCTTCTACTCTAAGTTTCTCCTCCCTAGCTTTGATGAGAGCATTAGTGATATGCTCTGTGAAGGCAAGGTTAAGCGTGCTAGTGCGGGGGTCTCTAGACATCTTGTGAAGGAAATCAATAACTTCGGTAAGAGTGCAATTATCAAAATCAAGGTCCCTAGCATCAAGTAAAGTGGTAGTGGTGTCCTTTAGGTTCATTTGTTTGGTAGTTTCTATAGTCATAGCATCACCATTAATAGGTCCATTGGGACCAGGAGTACATTGGGTGCTAAGAGTTTGGATATCCTCAACAACTTGGATAGTAGCAACAGTGTGGTGGGTAGGAAGGCTCTTAATTCTATCTTCTTCCTCCCTTTCTCTAGCCCATCTCTCTTTAAGTTTAGCCATCATCCTAATGTTTTCATTAATTTGCACTTGAATAGCATTTATAGGAGTGACTTCCCTCTCCTCAAGAGGAGAAGTTTTAATTTTTAGCAATTTTACCTCATTGGCTAAATGGTCTACCTTAAAAGAAAGATCATCTAGTTTATGTAGTTTTTCTTCTACACTCTTATTAAAGGCTTTTTGGATAGTGATAGGTGTGCTGATAAAGTCATCGTTGTTGTGACTAGTGAAGTCACACAACTTGGTGTTCTCGGTGGAACCCATAGTAGCAAGCAAGCAAGATAACTATTTTTGTGATTTTCGATAAAGGATACTAAAGCAAAAACTGCAAGGTAAACTAACAAGACTAAAAGCAAAGGTAAAAGATAGCATGCAACTCCCCTATCCTGAAGAGTGGAGTCCCCGGCAACGGCGCCAGAAAAACTCCTTGATGGGCCTCTAACCCCTCGTTGGTTACCCCAAGTGGAAGGTGTGAGATGCAGTGTTGTGGAAGTTTTTCCCTTAGCAAAGATGCCAAGGATCGAATCCCCAAAGACTCCTAGGTTCAACAAGTAGGTGTCAACTGCTAACGGCGCCAGATATTAGCAATCAACGTGGACCTGCACACAGATACAAATAACTTTGCTCCGAACGAGTACAGAGAAGTTGTCAATCCCTCCGGCCTTGTAGTTCACAAAGGGTTAAACGCAAATGATAGTAGTGATAGATAATGTTTGCAATAGTAAATAATAGCGAAAAGTAAATAGCGGATGTGATCAATGATGGTAATATGGACCGGAGTCTCATGATGTTCACTAGTGATGTCTCTCTCCCAAAAGACGATAAAACAGCTATGTGAGGTAAACGAATTACAGCTGGGCAATTGACAGGACCACGAACGCAAACCAATGCTGACTACATTGCAAGAAAGGTTGAGGTTCAAAGCATGGGCGGTACGCCAAAGTAAGTAGACCGAAATCCATCAATATCTACTACTAATCATCCACCTTGAGATATCTATCCAGAACATCTCGCTGGTATTAAGTTGCGAGCCCCACCCATAGTGTAAACTCAAAGCAACAGACAACTGCATTAAAAGAACTTTGCGTAAAGTAAACAATCCTTGCACCCGCGGGCACAAGCACCATTGTTTTCCCCCTTGTGGCAACAGCACATCCCCTAGACTCATGTTTTTGTCACTCAAACTAGTCATCGAGGGGCATGAACCCACAATCGAGCATAACGTTCCCTCTTGGAGTCACTACGTATTACTTGGACAAAGCAATAAATAACAACGGAGAACATGCAAGAATTACTTATGAACATAAATATAAAAGAGGTAGATCAAATATATTACTCAATCACAATCTGAACATAATCTCATAATCCATCGGATCCCAGCAAACTCATCATAGCAACAGCATAAGGATTACATATGTGCCTTGATCATGTAGGGCAGCTCACGAGGACTAATTAGTGAAGCATAAGAACGGGAGGAGAACATCACATAGCTACTGGTCATGGACTCATGGTCCAAGGGAGACTACTCACAACTCATCCGGGAGGCGTCCATGGTGGTGGAGAGGCTCCCGGTGATGATCCTCCCCTCCGGCAGGGTGCCGGGAAGAGTTCTCCTGGTGCTCCCGATCTTGGAAGCGGCGGCGGCGGCGGAACAGAGATGAGATCGCGAAAAAGAGTTCCCGTCCCGAGGGTTTCGAAGGACGCTCTAAATATATGCCAAAGGGGGGCACCAGACGGGGCTCGGGGGGCCCAGGCGC
>LR738715.1:883070553-883088916 GCA_902687465.1 Secale cereale | reverse complement strand
CCCCCCGGCTGTCCTTCGGGCGCAAGGTAGGTTCTGGAACGCTGATTTTTTATATAATTTTTCTGGATTTTTCCTGGCAGTTCTCGTAATGTGAAAACCTGAAATACAAAAACAGCCGAAAACAGAAACTGGCACTGGGGTGCACTGGATTAGTAGGTTAGTCCAAATATGATCAAAAGTGTATGGAAGTGTATAAATATCATAGCAATATCACCCAAAAGTGGCATGGAGCAAGCAGAAATTATAGATACGTTTTGGACGTATCAGCAGGTAATACATCCATGCTTCCGGTCATCATATTTCTAATAGCTTGTTTTAGTTTGGAGGCTTACTCCTCGGAATAGTAGTCCCTCACACAAGCGCCCTACCGAGCAAACCTCGAAAGGGACGTCTCCGCCCACCGCACTAGCTGACAGTGGGTCCATGGCGCATTCTGCGCCTCCCTTGGTACCAGAAGAGACCGATGAGGTGTGGTCTCAAATAAGTCCTCTTCCTCCGAACACGGAGGGGGAGGTAGATGTTGTGATGACCGAGGCAGATACCTTGATCACCGAGGACCAGGAGGGAGTGTCCCTCCTAGCTGATGAGGAAAAAGAGTCCGGTCCATCTGAACCCCCTCCATCGACCGCTCCCGAGCACCCAAGGCCCTCGACGGCACAGACTCCTCCCAACGGGGAGGGGCCGGGGAGCCAACGCCGGAATCATACACCTCCGCCAGGGCGGCGGCTGGCTGGCCGGACACGCTAGAGGAGTTCGTAAGCAACTCCGCCATCGTTGAAGGGCACCGCACTCTGATCGGTGCGGTTATGCAGAGTGTTTGGTCCGTCCAATCCTGACTGAACGACGCTGTCCAAGGCCTTCTAACAGGCTTTGAGGTAAGTCAAGTAATAGTCTTTCCTTGTAATGCGGTTTGAATTGTTAATTCGGGTAGGCCGTGTACATAGCAGCCCCCGAGACTCTGCGAGGGACTCAGAGAGACCCACAGAGGATCAAAACCTATTAGTTGTCTAATCATGTCGATATTTCAAATGCTTACATAGGCATCTCCTGTGGCCGCGGCTGCTAATGCCACGACGTTAGAGGAAATGGATCGAAAACTCAAGCTTTCCGATCAAGAGCTGGATCTTGTCAACGTGCGGCTTGACGAGGCACAAGGTAAGCCCTTGTAAAAATATGTGTCTTTCCAGATAGGGTCCGACCAGACCATTTACTGATCCTTTTAACTTGATGATATTACAGCTGCTGCCGCCGAGGTCGAGGGCTTAAAGGAGGCCCTGAAGAAAGTCGAGACTGAGGCAGCCAAGAAAGGGGCAGTCGAAGAGAAGGTGGTATCCGAGCTTGAGCAAGCCAGGCGTGCTGCAAAGGAGAATGAATCTCGGGTAACCTAGGTCCAAGTGGAGCTCAAGGATGCTGCTGAGAAACTTGAGGCCCTTGAGAAGGGGCATGCGAAGCAATCCTCCCGTCTGTCCAAGGCAGAGAAAGACCTCCAGGATGCACAAAGTGACGCGTGAGGTGTCCGGGAGGAGCTTCGGCAGGCAGCGCAGATCGCCAATGGTAAGGAATATTTACTCCAGTGTGTACTCGGAGGCAACAGGTTCACCCGGCTGACGAGGGTCTGGTGCTCCGCAGGCGTCTTCGACGATCTTCCAAGGAATGTGGCTGCCACGTCGAGGCACTATGCCACACGCGAGGAGGACTCCATGCAGCGGCTTTTTTGGCACAATTTCCAGACTCCGAGCGCTCTCCCCTCTTCAGCGATCAACCGAAGCAGCTGATGGAGATGCATCGGATGTCCGAACTGGCCCTGAAGGACCTCTGTGTCAGCCTATGGCCAGCCGAGCCTATTCCAGACACCTATTTCGACCTTGTGTAGAAGTTGCATGAGGCGCCGCTCCGGATTGACGCCGTGAAGCAATCGGCGTGTCTTGAGGGGGCGAGGCTTGCATTTTCGAAGACCATGGTGCATCGGCCGAAGATCAATCCAATGGAGATGGCCACTGGTCCCCCGCCCAAGGGAAAAGAGCATCGCCGCCCGAACAGTATTTCTCACAGGTGATGGCCGGAGCACGGGCAATAGAGGGCCAGTGTTTGAAAAATGTAATGCTTGAATAGTTTTAGCAAGTTTGTGCCAGGTGGGGCTCTATGTATGCGCCTGACGGACTTATTTAATATTATAGTTGTTAAATTTTGACTCATGTGTGGTCGTATGTTTAATTCTGAAAGCTACCAGTCGTCGACTTCAGCCCCAAAGTGAATATCATGAAGGGTGTTTAGTTTCTGCACTATTACCCTTAGCCAACGTCTTGGTACCCGGAGGCGGTAGTGCGGGAACGAAACCAGGCAATCAGACTATTTAGTTTTACTACTTTCACTTAGCCTTAGGAGCTTGACGGTGGGGACTAGGGACTAGCCTCGGTTTGATGTACTTGTGGGTCGAAGCTTGCCCTTTCTAATCTAATGGTTTGTGTTAAGATGAACCCTTCGTTTACACGGTGAAGTCGCCAACGATTCTTATAGTCAAACCTCGTCATCGGATCATGGATCCGTTCACGCTTACTATGACGGTCAGTTTTTGGCTTTTTCCTCCTGAGGTACTTTACTGGGCAAACCAGAAGTACAATCGCAGGGGTTCTCCCTTTACCCTCTTAGTCGAATGTGCGGAACATAAGGGCAAGCACAGGAGCCGGGCAACCCAACTATTGACCCAAGACATAGTTGGGAACGAATGCATATAGCGCAATATCCGAGACGCCGAACACCTGGCGGAAAGCGAGGCTGGTCTTGAAGCTTTTGAGGTGATATATAAATCAAAAACTCTTGATTGTTCGTACTTTAGTGCCGGGCTGTTCGAAGAGTGAGTGATTGATGTCTACTACACGCTTCTATTCCTGTAGACAGTGTTGGGCCTCCAAGAGCATAGGTTTGTAGGACAGCAGCAGATTTCCCTTAAGTGAGTAACCCAAGGTTTATCGAACTCAGGGAAGTGGAGGTTGAACGTACCCCTTTCAAGCAACCCTACAATCAAGATACAAGAAGTCTCTTGTGTCCCCAACACACCTAATACACTTGTCAGATGTATAGGTGCACTAGTTCGGCGAAGAGATGGTAAAATATGGATGATAGGAGTGGCAAAGCAAAGTAATATAAATCTGTAATAAAAAGTGCAGCAAGCAAACAAGTGGTAAACGTGAGCACAAATGGTATTGCAATGGTGGAAACAAGGCCTAGGCTTCATACTTTCACTAGTGGCAGCTCCCAACAACATTAACATAATCGAATCACATGATATTTCCCATAAAACATGCAAGGGAGACGCACTCGGAGGTCATTCCTTTGTGCTCAAGAGAGGACGAGAATTATGTAGGGCTACAAAAGCACACCTCAAAGTTCGTAGTTCTCAATCTATGGATTTCCCAATGTCACCGCGGCCATCCAAAGCGAGTACCACAATCACCACAACATATCTAAAGGATAGTCAAAGACAAGCACCAAGAGACTCTCAATCTTCAATCAACACACAAAAGAGGAAATCACTCATGAAAATATTCTTCTAATCCATGTCCAATAGACCGCTGTCACCTTGGTCTCGGGGATTATATACTAGATAAAGACAAGTGAGTACATCAATCCAATACATAGAGGAAGGGGAAATATCATGGGATCACCCTAGATTAACATAGCCTATGATCACAACGAAGATCACATCATGGGAGAGAGAATTGACCACATAGCTACTGGTAGAAACCTCAGCCCCGAGGAGGAACTACTCCCGCATCATGGAGGGAGGAAGCAATGTCGATGGAGATGAATCCGGGGGTACTTCCCCGTCCCGGCAGGGTGCCGGCACAGGAATTCTGGTCCCCCGAAACTTGGTGGCGATGGCGGCGGAGATCGGAATAGCTTCTGGAGAAAAGGGGTCTGGAATCAGGGTTTCCGCGACGCGGTGTAAATATATGCCAAAGGGGGGCATCAGAGGAGCTAAGGGGGGCCCAGGCGGCCTGGCGCGGAGGCCAGGAGGGGGGCCGCGCCTTCTGGGCACCTGGAGCCCCTGTGGCCCCCCTCCGGCCCTACTTTGGCCGTATGGAAGCTTCTGGAGCGCTGATTTTTTATATATTTTTCCCGGAATTTTTCTGGCAATTTACGTAATGGGAAAATCTGAAATACAAAAACAGCAGAAAACAGAAACTGGCACTGGGGTGCACTGAGTTAATAGGTTAGTCCAAATATGATCAAAAGTGTATGGAAGTGTATAAATATCATAGCAATATCACACAAAAGAGGGAAAAAGTCCATTTTAAACCTTAAACTTGTAGAGGTCGGACGAAATGAACCCTCAAATCGAAATCCCGATCGATTGCACCCTGAACTATATAATCCCGGTCTAAATCAAACCCTGACATCCTTTGAACCGGGATTCGTCTGGTGGGCCGGCCCGTTAGAGTTTTTTTTTCGTTCAAAAAAAAAATTCCAAAGGGCGCACACCGGGAGCTCCTATGTGACACTGCTTGCGTCGAAGAGTCGAGGGTTCGCATAGGTGTACGACAACTGGGCCGGCCCATTTGGCTTTCACGAGATTAAAAATTCGAAAAAAAAAAACAGACAAGAGCGATAAAACGATCTCGCTGGGATTTGAACTACTAACTTCACGTTGCTGAACGTACTGGGCTAGCCATAGCGACCAACAAGCTGTTGTGCTAAATGTGCAACGCCACACTATCCCAAAATATTAAAGTTCCATTGAGGGATCAAAACGAGCACCTCTTTATAGGGAACCAGGTCGCTAGCCACAATAATTCCTGGGAATTTCTGTATAAAATTGCAGTCCGGTGCATAACTGTAAGCTGCAACCAATGTAAGCATTTCTTAAATTTTAAACATGATTTCTTTTGGAAAAAGTTAATATTTTTTGAAGCAAGAACATTTTCGAACAATTTATTAAAAACACTAACAAAATTTGAAAACATGAACATTTTTTGAAAAATTACGAATTTTTAAACTCCTCCAAAAATGGAAAACAATAAAACACAATGATTAAAAAAATAAAAATAAGTTGAAGAATGATCATTTGTCAAAAATTGCGAAAATCAAATTGAATGCTCAAATTATTTTAAAGTATATTAAAACCGGCCCGTTTTGAGCTATTGAATAGCAGGCGCGCAAAAAAATATCTTGAAAAGTTCTGCACTTTAGATTTTGTAATATCCATTGAACATTTCCTTAATGTACGATGACCATTTTAAATTATACACAATGAATATTTTGGAAAAAACATAAATATATGTGTTGAACTATTTTCGAATATGCATTGAACGTTTGTAATATACGCTGAACAGTTTCCGATTACACATTAAAAAATTATGTAATATACCACTGAACAAATTTCAGAAACACAGGGAACAATTTATATTCATTTTTTATTTTCTAATATATGATGAACATTTAATAATGCATGACGAACTTTTTCATAATATACCATGAACATTCCTAAATATAAATATGAACATTTTTGTACCAAGCAATGAACTTCGTATAATAAAGGAAAAAATAAACAGTAACAAAATCATTAAAAAGAAAAAGGTTATAAAATAAAATAACAAACCATAAAAATAAAAACGAAAAGAAAAAAGAACTAGAAAAGGAAAACCGAAAATAAACAAATAACGAAAAGGGATGCAACAGCGCGCAGCACGTGCTACCGCGAACTGGGCCGGCCCACCCGCGGGCGCTGCGGGCTTTTCCTCCCCAATCCCGGTCATTCTTTGCCACGTTGACAATCCCTGTTTGGAAAATGACCCGAAGGTTCGATTTGGACCGGGATTGCAGAGTTCAGGGTGCAATCGACCGGGATTTCGACTTGAGGGTCTGTTTCGTCCGACCTCTACAAGTTCAGGGTTTGATATGGACTTTTTCCCACAAAAGAGGCATGGAGCAAGCAGAAATTATAGATACGTTTTGGACGTATCAACATCCCCAAGCTTAATTTCTGCTCGTCCTCGAGTAGGTAAATGATAATAAGCATAATTTCTGTGGTGACATGCTACCAACCATATAAGAACTTTCCACAGTCACATGACAAATGCTTACTGAGATAATGAATCTTTAGTGTCGGTGTACTAAAGTAGGGGTACCTTAGTATCCCGACTTGTGCACGGGCAGTAGCAGCATCCCCTGGTCTGGCTCACCACGCGCCCGCCAAAGCCCACTCTAGACCCCTTTAAGCCATTCAAGAACAAAGTATTCAAGTTAAGAGACAAGACCCCGGCAAGAGGAGCTTGCCGGGAAGGCTGCACCAGGCTCAAAGTTATCATTCCAGCACAAGACCCTGGCAAGAGGAGCTTGCCAGGAAGGCCAAAAGAACGGCACCTCAAGGAGGTATATCGCGGCGCATCATGCGCCCCGGCAGAGCTCGGAGAGCGGCAAGCTTCCGGGCCCGGCAAGGTTGCGACCCCGGCAAGGTGCTTGTCGGGGAAGCCTATGCTGTGTGCCTGCGCTCCGGCTCATCTAACCACGTGTCGCCCTGGGGCCCTTCCAGGGGCACGTGGCAGATGGCTGTGCAGCCTGGGGTACACGGTGGCAAGCCGCGGTGACGAGGCTATCACCGTGGCGAACGGAGACGCATGGGCGGACGCTTTTTGGGCGACGGCGATGGGCATTCAATGCCCTTGTCCCCCACCGTCAGAGTTAGATGAGACCACTGTTCATACACTATTCATGCACTGTTACAACTACCACCGATTTTACACTTTTACCCTCCTCTACGTTGACACCTGTCGGTGACCCCTTTGAGCTATAAAAGGAGGCCCATGCACAACGTAGAGGGGGTTCGATTACAGAAACTAAACGACTCTCTCGCTCGGTGTAGCTAGTACTGTAGATCTTCAAGCTCCCGAGCCCAAGAACTCAATACAACCAAAGCAGGAGTAGGGTTTTACGCGTACATCGCGGCCCGAACCTGGGTAAACTGCCCGCGTGTGCTCCTCGATCTGCTCTCCGTGCTCCCTCCGCTCCCTTACCGCAACGTAGAAGGGGCTCCGGTCCCATAGGTGTTCGTGGGCGGTCAGTTTCCCCGACATCTTTGGCGCGCCAGGTAGGGGGCGGCGAGGTTGTGCGAACCTGATCCGGCGCTCACGCGGGCGCAAACTTCAGCAACTTCACCAGCTCCATCAACCTCATCGACTACACCAACATGCCTCCGAAGAAGAAGGCTTCGGAGGTCGGAGGCCCGTCTGCGTCGATCCCGCCACCACCAGAACCAACGGTTGGTGGGGTAGACGCTGGCGGAGGGGTGGACGCCGGCGAGGACACTCGCGGTGCCGCCAAGTCTAAAGACAAGACGGACGACCGGGCGAACTCCAAGACCTCGGCGTCCGTGCACGCACCACGTCCCTCTCAGGAGGTGCCGGACCAGCAGTGACGTGGTACCGGGGGTACCATACGCTTGCTGGGACGGGGACAAGCCGGTGGGTCGCGAGATGCTCAAGGCCAGCGCGCTGGTACGAGCAAGGCGCGGTCGCCGGGGCGAGACCATGCTCCTTCTAACCCCGTTAGAAGTCCGAGCATATCTCGCTCCTCGCACCGCTCGCCTCCGCTTCCCTCCTCTCCAGCAGAAGCTCTAGCAAGAGCCCAGCTGCTCCTTGACTTCCCTCCAGCGGCAGACAAGGCCGAAGACTGGAGGGCAACAATCCAGAGCCTCATCGCCTTCGCCAACAACGACACGCCGCAGCAGCCGGCGACATCACGCCCGCGGCAAGTCGACCAAGCGAAGGCCGATGGAGACAAGACCGCCGGGGGTGCAACTACCGTGCACTCCCCGCCGCGGAAGCAGAAATCGCCACCCCGCCGGATCAACGTCGACGACGACTCTACGGCGTCGTCGGATCCGCGGGCTCGCCGCGATCAGCGCCAAGTCCTCGACGACAGGCGACAAGAGGACGCTCGAACTCGTATCGAGCGTCGAAGAGAAGCCCGAAGACAGTCCGACCAGCGCGCCGGGAACGCTGTCGACATGCCCGCGCCCGGTGAACCAGGCGACTTGCCGTACGCGGCAGGTTGCCCTGCATTCACCCGAGAGCTGCGGCAAGTCCAGTGGCCCAGCATGAAGAATTTTAAACCCGACGTACCCGAGAAGTACGACGGCAAGACACACCCCTCTGAGTTCCTCAGCATCTACACCATTGCGGTGCATGCTGCCGGGGGACGCGATGAGAAGATCCTAGCAAACTACTTCCCGCTCGTGCTAAAGCCAAATGTCAGATCTTGGCTCATGCACTTGCCGGAGAACTCCATATCTTCTTGGGCGGATTTGTGCCACCAGTTCATTGGCGCCTTCACGGGCGGCCACAAACCCCACGGCCAGGAGAGCGATCTCCACATCCTTGCCCAGAAGGAGGGAGAGTCCCTGCACAAATACATCCAAAGGTTCAGCCGCGTTCAGCACAATATCCCCGATGTCCACCCTACCGCGGTTATCAGCGCGTTCCACCAGAACGTGCGTAACCGCCGGATGAGGGAGGAGATGGCGATGACCAAGATCCGGGACGTCAGCGAGCTTTATGCTCTGGTTGACAAATGTGCACGTGCTGAAGAGGGGAGGAGACTCCCCGGAGAGGATGCCGGTGCAGGAGGAAGCGACAGCGAGGATGCCGCCCCGGCAAGGAAAAACCGGCGGCGGAACAAGAAGAAGAAGAACAAGGAGGTACTGGTAGTCGAGCAGTCCGGCAAGGAGGCTCCCGCCAACAAGACACAGGCTGGTGGCTCCGGCAAGGTGGCCGCCCCTGTAGCGGCAGCCGACAAGCAGGACGGCTCCGACAAGCAGTACTGCAAGATCCACCGCACCAAGGGCCACGATCTCCAGAACTGCAAGAGAGTAGAGTACCTCGTAGAACAGCAGAAGGCTGAATACGAGCGTCGCGACAAGGAGAAGGCCCAAGGAGGCGGGGGAGAGCCCAGCAAGAAGCGGCCGTTCAATGGCCGGGGAGGACGCCGCGGCAAGGCCAAGCAGCGGCAAGGAGACAGACCTCCCCGGGGCCGCGACAAGGATGAAGATGAAGACGATGACGAGGACATGGATGAAGGAGACAACAGCGAGCAGGAGTTCCAGAAGGCCACAGAAGTTCTGTGCATCGATGGAGGTGCCTCTCTGCACACTTCCCACCGCCAACTCAAGCAATGGGTGCGGGAAGTGAATGCAGCTGAGCCACCCGTCGAGTCGCGCAGGCTACTGAAATGGTCCGGCACGCCCATCATCTTCGACCTTGAGGACCACCCTGACCGCACAACCGCGGTCGGGTGCTTGCCGATGTTGGTTTCACCAACTATCCGCAACCTCAAGGTCACCAAGATGTTGGTTGACGGCGGGGCCGGCCTCAACTTGATCTCCTCCGCTGTGATCAAGAAACTACAGATTCCCGACAGCGAGCTCGAGGAAACCGGGTCATTCCAAGGGATCAACCCGGGAAGGAGCAAGCCGAAGGGGAAGATCACGCTGCCAGTGACCTTTGGTGGAGAGCTCAACTTCAGGACGGAGAGGATCACGTTTGACGTTGCCGATATCCCATTGCCATACAATGGGATACTTGGCCGTCCTGTGCTCGCCAAGTTCATGGCAGCTTCCCACTACGCATACAATGTGCTCAAGATGCCAGGGCCAATAAGCGTCATCTCTGTCCCAGGCGACAAGAAAGATGCGCTTATCTGCGCTGACAAGATCTACCGGGATGCAGCAGCCGCGGCAGATAGCAAAACACTTGCCGCTGAAGCTCCCGGGGGGAAGACCAAGACCAAGTCCGGCAAGAGCTCTGGAGCCCACTCCGGCAAACGCACCTCTTCGGAGTGCTGCGCTGCCGTCGAAGACGCACCATCGAGCTCCACCGGCAATTGCAAGAAAGGAATGGCAGCTCCACCGGCAACCAAGAAGGTGTCCGCCAAGGAGGACGGCACTGGTGGTACCTTTACCATCAGTGCTACACTCGACTCCAAATAGGAAAGCGCGCTCGTTGCCTTCCTGCGGGCGAATGTCGACGTGTTCGCATGGCAGCCGTCTGACATCCCGGCGTTCCCAGGAAGGTAATTGAGCACAAGCTTGCTGTTTGTCCTCACGCGCGGCCCGTCAAGCAGAAGGTCAGGAAGCAAGCTGTGGAGCGCCAAGAGTTCATTGCCGAAGAGATAAAGAAGTTCAAAGCAGCAGGCCTGGTTAGAGGTGTACTCCATCCTACATGGTTGGCCAATCCAGTTGTCGTGCGAAAGGCTAATGGGAAATGGAGACTTTGTATAGACTTCACTGATGTGAATAAAGCTTGTCCCAAGGATCCTTTTCCCTTGCCGCGCATCGACCAGATTGTTGACTCCACGGCTGGATGTGAGTTGCTTTCATTTCTCGATGCATACTCAGGATACCAGCAGATATTCATGGCTGAGGAAGATGAAGAGAAGACTGCATTCATTACTCCATGTGGCACATATTGCTTCATACGCATGCCCTTTGGATTGAAGAATGCAGGCTCAACATTTGCAAGGGTGGTACACACTGCTTTTGAGCCACAGATACACAGGAATGTAGAAGCCTACATGGATGATATAGTGGTCAAGAGCAAGTGCAAGGATATGCTGATTCAAGAATTGGAAGAAACCTTTGAGAATCTGCGCAAGATACAACTCAAGTTGAACCCCGAGAAGTGCGTTTTCGGAGTCCCCTCCGGCAAGCTTCTCGGGTTCTTTGTGTCCCAGAGGGGGATTGAAGCCAATCCCGACAAGATTAAGGCCATCGAGCAGATCGAAGCCCCGAAGCGCATCAAGGACGTAAGGAGACTTGCTGGTTGTGTGGCTGCCCTCAGCAGGTTCATTTTGAAGTCTGCAGAACGCGTCCTGCCTTTCTTCAAAATCTTGAAAAAGGCGGGTCCTATGAAATGGACTCCGGAAGCGGAGGCAGCGCTGCAAGACTTGAAAGGATACCTGTCCTCCACTCCGATACTTGTCGCACCTAGGCCACAAGAGAAGTTGCTGCTGTACCTAGCGGCAACCAATCAAGTGGTTAGTGCTGCGTTGGTAGCGGAGAGGGAGGCGGATGAGGAACCCACGTCCCCGGCAAGCGCATCCAGCGACAAGCAGGGGGCTTCCCCGACAAGCTCTGGCCCCGACAAGGACAAGCCTGTGCAGGAACAAGGAGAAGTGCGAAAGAAGATGGTGCAGCGCCCAGTTTATTTTGTAAGTTCCCTCTTGCAGGGGGCTAGATCAAGATACTCTGGAGTGCAGAAGTTACTTTTCGGCCTCCTCATGGCCTCAAGAAAGCTGCGCCATTACTTCCAAGCACACGAGATAACAGTGGTCACTCGCTTTCCGTTGAAGAGGATATTGCAAAATCCAGAAGCAACAGGCAGGATCGTCGAGTGGGCACTAGAGCTATCGAGCTTCGGTCTCAAGTTTGAGAGTACTTCAACCATACAGAGCAGAGCTTTGGCAGAGTTCATAGCGGAATGGACCCCAACACCAGATGAAGAAGTTCCCGAGCCAAGCATCCCCGTCCAAGAAGCAAGCAAGGAGTGGATAATGTACTTCGATGGTGCCTTCTCGCTGCAAGGCGCCGGCGCTGGCGTGTTACTCATAGCGCCCACCGGAGAGCACCTCAAGTATGTTGTTCAAATGCACTTTCCCAAGGAGCAAGCGACAAATAATACTGCCGAGTATGAAGGTTTGCTTGCCGGTCTCAGAATTGCGGCCGAGCTTGGGATCAAGAAGCTGATTGTGCGGGGAGACTCACAGCTGGTGGTCCAACAAGTAAACAAGAGTTACCAGAGCCCTCTGATGGAAGCTTATGTCGATGAAGTGAGGAAGCTTGAAGAACACTTTGAAGGCCTACAGATGGAGCACGTTCCAAGAGCTCAGAATGATATCGCAGATGGCCTCTCAAAGTGTGCTGCAATGAAGTTACCTGTGGAACCAGGGGTCTTCGTGCTCAAGCTAACTCAGCCATCCGTTACACCATCAGTTGGGCAGAGCAAGAAGAGGAAGTTGGTCTCCGGCGACTACTTGCCGGCGGATCTTCCCGAAGCCGCCGCCAAGGTCCCCAAGATCAGCAACCAAAATGCTGAGGAACAGTCTGCTCCTGCGGACCCAAGGGTCTGTACAGTTGAAGCAGGCGTTCCCGACAAGCCTTGCCCCGGCAGGCTTGCCGGGGAACCCTCAGCTCCGACAGAGCCGCAGGTTCTTGCCGTAGAAGCTGAGGTTCCCGCAGCAGCCCTCATGCCTTTAGTCCTTGTTGTTGAGCCTCAGGCTCCAGCATGGGCACAACAAATTGTCCGTTTTCTTCAAACTGGAGAACTTCCCGATGAGCCAGAAGGGATAGAAAGAATAACCAGACAGTCAAGTATGTACCAGCTCGTCGACAACGAACTGTACAGAAGAAGACTCAACGGTGTCAGATTGAAGTGCATTTCCCGGGAAGATGGACAGAAGCTGTTGGCAGAGATACACGGAGGCATATGTGGTCACCACATTGGCGCCAGAGCACTTGCCGGGAAGGCATTCCGGCAAGGTTTCTTTTGGCCAGAAGCCCTCCAAGATGCAACTGCACAAGTAACCAAGTGTGAAGCGTGCCAGTTCCATGCCAAGCAAATTCACCAGCCAGCTCTAGCTCTGCAGACGATCCCTTTGTCCTGGCCCTTCTCGGTCTGGGGCTCGACATCCTCGGCCCCTTTCCCCGCGCCGTCGGGGGCTTTGAGTACTTGTACGTCGCAATCGACAAGTTCACAAAGTGGCCAGAAGCGGAACCAGTGAGAAAGGTGACGGCACAGTCAGCAGTCAGGTTCTTCAGATCAATAGTTTGCAGTTTCGGGATCCCTAACAGGATCATCACCGACAACGGCACACAGTTTACGAGTCGCACCTTCATGCAATACGTCCAAGACCTTGGCGCCAAGGTCTGCTTTGCTTCTATTGCTCACCCAAGGAGTAACGGTCAAGCGGAGAGGGCCAATGCTGAAGTGCTGCGCGGGCTCAAGACAAGAACCTTCGACAGGCTGCACAAGTGTGGAAGAAACTGGATAGAGGAGTTGCCGGCGGCTCTTTGGTCAATCAGGACGACACAAAATCGAGCCACCGGACAGACACCCTTTGCTCTTGTCTATGGAGCAGAGGCAGTTCTCCCCACGGAACTCGTATACGGGTCTCCTCGAGTGCTCGCTTACGACGAGCTAGAGCAAGAGCAACTGCGACAAGATGATGCATTGCTCCTTGAGGAGGAACGTCTCCAGGCTGCTGTACGAGCTGCTCGATACCAGAAGGCCTTGCGCCGCTATCATAGCCGCAAGGTCAAGGCCAGGAGTCTCGAGGAAGGCGACCTTGTTCTTCGGCGCGTTCAGTCCGCCAAGAACTCCAATAAGTTGACGCCGAAGTGGGAAGGCCCTTACCGGGTGAGACAAGTCACAAGGCCCGGCGTTGTCCGCCTTGAGACCGAAGAAGGCTTACCGGTGAGCAACTCCTGGAACATCGAGCATCTTCGCAAGTTTCACCCGTGAGGCGCGGTTGCCGTGATCCGCTCCGGCAACCATCTTTTGTACAAGTCTTGCCGCTGTTGCATGTAAACCTTTGTACAAAGCCGGGCGCAGACCCCGTGCATCAGTAATACTTTTGTGCTTCGCACCATTTGTCATTTCGTGCTTTTCCTTTTACTTGCATGTATCATCTGACATTTTGTGCAGCACACATCCCCGGTAAGCAGTAACAAGCCGCAAGGCTCCGTACTTGTATTTCCTCCTCTTTTGCCTTTCTCTCTGAAACAGAAGGAGTGTTCCTCGCGCACAAGTTTGCCGGGGGGAAGGAGATAGAAGTATGGACCAAGTGCTGTTCAAGAAAGGGAAGCTTTGTCGGGAAGCAAACAATCCATAAAAGCTAAGTTACCAAAGTTTGAGCATTCAAATTTTTAAAAAATTCTTTGTTGTCTTCCTTGAACAACCACACTTTGTATGGAAAACCTGTGCGCGGAGGAACCTACCCGTGGCTAGCCGCGCCCTTACTTTGTTTCGAGCATGCTCAACGGCTTAAGTGAGCTGCGACAAGTGTCACGCCCTTACTTCGTTTTCGAGTTCGCTCAGCAATCTAAGTGTGCTGCGACTAGCTGCGGCAAGGTTTCTTGCCAACAAGGGCCTTGCTAGCAGGCTGCTAAGAGTCCCGCACTCAGCGCTCGCGGCAAGGGTCCCTTTACCGGCAAGTTTCCCTAAAAGCGTAGGGTGGAAAGCATACAAAGTGAAGGGACTAAAGCAAGGGAGATAACATTGCATTGATTACCCAAAATAAAAGTATATATATTACAGAGATAACTTGCCGCTGTTCTAAACAACTACTACCTATGACTTAATTGGCAGCGGCGAGGGAAGCAAGGTGCCTAGTCTCTTCGGTCTCCGTCAATCCTCTGGATCTTGCCCACCTTGGCTACGACATGGGCGACTTGTGCCTTCGACGCCTCCTGGTCGGCTTCGGGCGGCAGGGTCCGGAGGACGTTGACGAGGTTGATCCCGGGGTTGCGGTAGACGATCTTCGACAACACCCGCTCCATAGTGCCCATGCAAAGCCGGCGCGCCTCGTCACCAGCTGCGCGGGGATCTTCTCCCGTAGCCGCGCGAGAGCCGGCGCCACTCCTCTGAGGAACAAGCTCAGCTTGGCGCTGTGGGGGAGATTCTCGTCGGGGGAGTACGCGAGGTGCTCCGCCCTCAGCGCCCACAGTGCCACCATCTCCATATCGATGTTGGCGGCGGAGGCGACGAGCTCCTCGGTCCACTGCTCCACCGTCCGCTGAAAGTGGTTTTGCGAGACGGCGGCGCTTTCCAGCAAGGCCCTCTCAGTACGGAGATCGTCCTTCAGCTTTGTCTCGCGGTCCCGGGCGGCGTCAAGCGAGTCGGTGAGGGTAGAAACCTTCATCTCCAAGTCAGCGATGGAGTCCCTGGCGTCGGTGAGCTCTTTGCCCTTCTCGGAGAGGCGGATTTGCAGCTCCGAGTTGGTGTGGGCGTCTTTTTCCCGCACCACATTGAGCGCGGCGACCCTGTCTTCACTCGCCTTCAAGTTCAACTCCATCTGCGCCACCCTGGCCTCTAGATCCCTCTTGGCGGTCTCTGCGGCAGCAGCGGCATCCCTCGCCTCCTGCAGAGCCCCGCCAATGGCCTGCTCACGAGCAGTGAGGTCGTCCTCGTGGCTGTCGAGGTTGACCTTCCGCTGGTTGAGCTCTCCCTCCCGCCGAGACAGTTCCTCAGCGGCCAGACGCTGCTGCTCCTCCACCTCGGCCTTCTCGAGGAGGAACGCTTGGTGTGCTCCGGCAAGCTCTTCGCGCTCCTCCGCTAGGTTTCGGAGGGCCGCCTGGTTGGCGGCACGGAGCTCCGCGGCGCGCTTCTCCAAATCAGCACCAGCCTTGGCAGCCAGAGCCTCCCGAGACTCCAACTTCGCCTGCCTGGCCCGGTACAAGGCCAGGAGTCGATGCAGAAGTTGCTCCTCTTCGGGCTCGTCGCTGCTGCCGGGCGCGTCGACAACCTTCAACCCGGCGGAGGCAAGAACTTCTCCGTCAAACGTCTCCCCCTCCGCGGGTGCCCTTGATGAGGACGCCCACGGGACTTGGATAAAGACCCCGTTGGCGGCCTCCAGATAGACGCCCGACCCAGCCGCAGCGGCGGAAGGGTCGGCGGCCGGTGCAGCGTCCGGCGCTCCTGCGGCCTCCGGGCCAGCAGTGCGGTCGCCGGTCCCTTCCCCAGCTGCCGCGTCAGCGGTCGGGGCAGTCTCCTCGGCGGCTGGCTCGTCGGCGCCGGCCATTCCTTCCGCGGCGGTGCCGTTGCCAGTTTCACCGCGCACCTCCTCCTCGGCGATGGTTTCCGTCTCCATCGGCTCCGGGGCGGGCGGGTCTGACAACAGAAGAAAAAAGAAAAGAAAAGATTTGTCAAGCAAATATCCAAAAAGAAGAATCCAAGAAGAAGAAAGTACAAGGGTTTACCTGCGCGGGCCTCTTCGATGACGGGGTCCCTCGCCGGGGAGCTCTCCCTTGGCGGCGTAGTAGTGGCCCCTGCTGGCGGTGGGCCGCTTGCCCCCTCCCTTGGCGGGGTGCTCACCCTTGTCGGGCTGCTCGCCCTTGGCGGTGTACTCGCCCTCGGCGGAGTACCCGTCTTTGGCGGAGCGCTGTCCCTTGCTGGGGAACTCATCCTTGGCGGGGAGGGTGGAGCAAGCGGCTCGTCGGGGGCGACCTCCTGGTGCTCCTGCGGCTGCGGCTCCATTTCTGCACAAGACAACAAGATATCAATAAGGATAACAACCTCGAGCGCGCCCGCCGAGCAGAAAAGTGAACGCAAAGCTGCGCTGGGGGCTGCTCTCCGGAGCGGCAGGCTGGTCCGGCAAGCCTGTCGCTGGCGCATCGCCTGCCGCTGCGACGGGCTCGTCGTCCTCTTGATCAACCACAGGGATCTTGGCCCTCTTCGCCATCCTCTGGTTCAAGGTCCTGGAAGCCGAAACAAGATCAGAACCAAGCAAGAGGAATCAAGACAAAATCAAAGGAAATGAAAATTGCAAGTACTTACTCTTCCTCCTCTTCATCGGAGCTGAGGGCGGAGAAGTCAAACCCCGCCTCGCGTGCTCCAGCGCGAGGAGCTGGAGGAGAAGGCTCCCTCGGGCGCTTGGCGGGCTCCGGGGCTGTGGGCTGTGAAGACCCAGCACCGGTCGTCGCTGAGGACCGAGGGGCAGAAGGGGCACCAGAGCCACTCCGGGAAGATCCCCCTCCGCTTGTCGCTCGGGCACGGGGCGCCTCCTTGACGACCTCGCTCGTCGTGGTGGCACGCGTCGCACGGCGCTTCGGCTGCTGTCTAGGCGCCTGTGGCCTCGTCGTCTCAGCGGCCTTGCGGAGGCGCTTCTCCTGCTGTGGCGGAGGACTTGGTGGCGGCGGAGAGTTCTCCGAGGATGAGGAGGCGTCGTCGTCAAGATTCAGAGACCCGCCAGAATCTTCGTCGGAATCACCGGACTCGGCGTCCTCCTCCTCCTCGGCGGGCCCGCTGGACTCAGTACCCTGCCCGGCAGCCTCGCCCATCCCGGCAGGCTCCCCGGTAGGCTCCCCAGCAAACTCCTTGGGCGCGAGCTTCAACAACTTGAGGATTTCCTCCTCCTCAGCCTGACTCACCGCGTCCGCTGCTTCCGCCTCGTCCACAGTGTACCCGAACTCACCCGCAGCTGCAGCTGCGGCAGCCTCCTCCATCCTGTTGGCTATGTAGGCCACATCCCGGTCGGTGGTCGTCCGGGTAAGGCCTTTTCTCTCATCGGGGTTGCGTGGCCGTTCAACCAGATTATCGAAGAAAGCCTGCACGGTCTCCGTCGAAGGCACCAGCCAAGTGGGGACGACCCCGTGGGAGTCGCACTCAGGCATTTCTGCGCGGATGGCACTGAGGGCAGTATTATTACACAAAGGAACTACTCCGACCGATGGTCTGAACCATTCTGGGTGGTTGGGGTCATGCTTGAACAGCTCCCGGACCATCCCCTTCAGCTCCAAGACGGTGAAATTATAGTTCAGCCCGGGGCGCAGCCTCATGCGATCTGCCGCGTTGCCGAACTCCCAGGCAGGCCTCTTCCTTTCCTGCAGAGGGGCAATGCGGCGGCGGAGGAAATCGGCCCCGACTTCACCTACAGTAAGATTGGCAATCCGGAGACGAAGGATCCTAGTACGGGCAATCTGCAGCTTGTCGTCTTCCGGAGCCAAGTCGCTCCAATCCTTGCCGCGCACTATTGCAGTCCGGCGCGGCAAGGTAAACTGCTCGGGTGCATCTTCCAGAACCCAGCACCAGTCAGCTCTCCACTCCTCCCACTTGCTGCAAGCTCTCCTTTCAAGTACGCCTCCTTCTTGTTCAGCCTAAAGATCCAGGAGATGCCGCCTGAGAGTGGCGATCCGGACTCTACTCTAGGCGTGAAGAAGTGGCGGAAAAGAGCTACATTTGGGTGGACCCCGACATAGTTTTCGCACAGATGTGCGAAAACGGCCAAGGTGAGAACGGCATTTGGGGTGAAATCTAAGAGGTGGAGGCCATACGTGTTCATCACATCACAGAAGAACTCCGAATACGGAGGACAGAGGCCGCAATGGAAGAACGAAGCGAAGAAGTGGTAACCTCCCGGGAACATGTCGACGGCCACGGCGGGGAGGACTCTGGTGCGCGGGTGATCTTTTGTCTCCCTCGCCCAGAACAGGTAGTACTTGTCCCGCAGCTCCCTCGGGCCGAGCCTCGGCGGGAAGACCACCATCCTTCTCCGCATGGCTGCCAGCTTCGCCGCCCGCTCGGACTTCTCCTTCTTCGCCTTGTCGCTCTTCGCCTTGCCGCTTTTCGGAGCCATGGCGGGGGCGGCGGGGGGGGG
>LR738715.1:883000140-883070315 GCA_902687465.1 Secale cereale | reverse complement strand
CGGATACTGGGGACGGCGGAGGAAGGGTGGAGCTCGGCTCTCTGTCGACCTGAGGGGAGGCAGAGAGCGGCGGGGGTTTCTGGAGATTCAAGGCACAATGAAAGCAATGGGGGAAACTGCCCCTGCTTCCTCTGCTTTTAAGGGGGAAGTGGGGGACGTTCCGCATTTCCCCATTAAAGAAACAGGCCACGATCTCTCCCACGACGCCGCAATCGATGCGTGCCGTTAGGGAGGGACGCGGTGAATCTGGAGTAGGAAACGACGCACCGTGGGCCGCGTGTGCCCGTGCACTGTTCTGGGCCTGGCCCAACAGCGCTCGGCACCGTGTGTGGCCCAGGCCCGGGGGCTCCTGTCGGTGTACTAAAGTAGGGGTACCTTAGTATCCCGACTTGTGCACGGGCAGTAGCAGCATCCCCTGGTCTGGCTCACCACGCGCCCGCCAAAGCCCACTCTAGACCCCTTTAAGCCATTCAAGAACAAAGTATTCAAGTTAAGAGACAAGACCCCGGCAAGAGGAGCTTGCCGGGAAGGCCGCACGAGGCTCAAAGTTATCATTCCAGCACAAGACCCTGGCAAGAGGAGCTTGCCAGGAAGGCCAAAAGAACGGCACCTCAAGGAGGTATATCGCGGCGCATCATGTGCCCCGGCAGAGCTCGGAGAGCGGCAAGCTTCCGGGCCCGGCAAGGTTGCGACCCCGGCAAGGTGCTTGCCGGGGAAGCCTATGCTGTGTGCCTGCACTCCGGCTCATCTAGCCACGCGTCGCCCTGGGGCCCTTCCAGGGGCACGTGGCAGATGGCTGTGCAGCCTGGGGTACACGGTGGCAAGCCGCGGTGACGAGGCTATCACCGTGGCGAACGGAGCCGCATGGACGGACGCTTTTTGGGCGACGACGATGGGCATTCAATGCCCTTGTCCCCCAACGTCAGAGTTAGGTGAAGACCACTGTTCATACACTATTCATGCACTGTTACAACTACCACCGATTTTACACTTTTACCCTCCTCTACGTTGACACCTGTCGGTGACCCCTTTGAGCTATAAAAGGAGGCCCATGCACAACGTAGAGGGGGTTCGATTCCAGTAACTAAACGACTCTCTCGCTCGGTGTAGCTAGTACTGTAGATCTTCAATCTCCCGAGCCCAAGAACTCAATACAACCAAAGGAGGAGTAGGGTTCTACGCGTACATCGCGGCCCGAACCTGGGTAAACTGCCCGCGTGTGCTCCTCGATCTGCTCTCCGTGCTCCCTCTGCTCCCTTACCGCAACGTAGAAGGGGCTCCGGTCCCATAGGTGTTCGTGGGCGGTTAGTTTCCCCGACATTTAGTAATTAAGTTTCCTCATGAGAATATCACAAAGAACTGAAAGTTTTACAATATGATACTGAAACACTCAATAGATTTGTAGTTAGCATGGTGTGCAAACATGACAAAGTGATACCTCGCTTGCCCCCTTTAGTGAAGCAAAACATAAATGCAGGGGCAGCTCCGAGGTTTAAGTGACGACTAGATACAATGATTTCAGAATAAATGATATCATAATCATGCAAAAGACAATGGTACTTTGGGACAATGCACATTACACTCAAAATGACAATCATGCTCTCAATAGTTGGTGCTTTGAAGAAAGAAGGTGGAGACTCTCGAACCGTGGCTTTTGATGGCAAGGTTGAAAACCCGTGGTCGGAAACAAAGACTAAACATGTACCAGAGCTCTTGGTTTTTAAAAACAGAGGTAAAAGTTATTTTTTGGGGATATGCATATTTCGTCAACGAATGCTAGTAGATAACTCAATTACTTCTTGAGCTGGACAAGTTTCGAGGAACGGCTCCTGCACGGGGACGATCACATCCCCTTAATGTCCTTTGTTTATCACTGCCAAAGTTTTCTGATTTCTCATGAACAAAGCATGAAGGAGGGTTTTTTTTTGTTGTATATTTTTTAATGAGCCGGGCGCACTCTTTGCCAGTTCCTTCTCGTATTAGGGGTTTGCAGATTAGACATGCAATCCCGGGGTGAAACTCGTCCAACTTAAAAAGATCATGAATTAACTACTACTTCCTCATGAGCTAAAACAGAGGCACAAAAGAGAAATGCTTTTTTGAATAATTTCGAGATGGTACAAGATAGTCTTCGTTAGGAATGGCAGGTAAATACCATGTATAGGAAGGTATGGTGGACTCATATGGCATAACTGGTTTAAAGGATTTTGGATGCACAAGCAGTCAGTCCGCTTAGTACAGGCGAAGGTTAGCAAAAGACTGGGAGCGACCAACTAAGAGAGCAATGACGGCCATAATCATGCAGAGTGACAAAGCAACATTGAATCGGGCATGGAAGTTATATCGCTACTCAGAAATTAAAGATCATCAAGGCTTGATAGACTTTCTTTACAGTCTTAAATATGCGTGAGCATATGCCAAGTCAATCAAAATAAATTCTTGGAGGAAGATATCACTAAACCATACCACATCATAGGCAAACAAATCATGTTGGTACTTCAATAACACATTAAGAACCCCCAGCTATTTGAGACTAACCATAAGAAAACATGAACTACTAAGCACCATTATGCACATAGCATTTTTATCATAGACATATCAACCAGTGCCACAGAAGCCATCTCTCTTAACAAGATAAGCATGATAACTCAAGAGAGTTCCAGAAGCAACAACCTAAACAAAAGCTCTTAAAAAGATAAGCATGAAAACTAAGAGCTAATCATGACAGCAGCTATGAAAAGATAAAGAACAAACACAAGAAGATACGCATGCAAGCCTATGTTGTGTTCTACAGTGGAGTGGAGCGTGTTTCTCTCCCAAACAATGAAGGCTAGGATCTAACTTGTTATGAATAGCAAGCAAAGCTAAAGAAAACTAAAAAGGAAACTAAGAGCAAGACGCTCCAAGCATAGCACATAACGCATGAAGTGATTAAAATATAGTGGAACGAAAGACGAACTGATAATTGTTGATGGAGAAGGGGATGCACAGGGGCATCCCCAAGCTTAGACGCTTGAGTCTTCTTGAATATTTCTTGGGGGTGCACGGGGGCATCCCCAAGCTTGAGCGTTTGACCCTCCTGAATCTTTTTATCATCTTCCCTCGCACACTTGAAAACTCCCTTCATACATAACTCATCATAATCTGATTAGCGAGGTTAGTACCCATAATAAAATAATTTTTCCTTGCTGGAAATAAGGATAATCTTGAAGGTCTACTGTTTCTCAAGATTGCCAAAAGGTTTTTGCAAAGAAAAAGCAAGCTCAAGGTTTGCAAAACGAAGAAAAGGCAAAACAGGACAGAATCTGTGAAAAACAGACTAGCAGGTAGTAAATAATTTTTTCGGGGCACTTCTGCAACTCAAATAAAAAAACTCAGAACAGACGCCCGAAAGCCAATTGTATAGAGCATGCTGTCGAAAAAATTCAGACCAAAAAGATGATCTGGTGATTTTATACGAATTTTTTCTGTCCAAGGACAGAATCTGTTTCCTGGACAGACGTCACAACTTTTGAACTTTCTTGCAATCAGAGGCTAAACTTGGCACAAAGCTGAAAAATAAAGATACAATGATGTTGCTACAGTAGTAACAAACATCAAGACCACTAAAAACTGAAAAGAACACACTGAAAGCAAGGATAACAAGGGTTGTCTCCCTAGAGCTCTTTCTTTATAGCCATAAAGATAGGCTTAAGACTTTAATGATGCTCTCGTAGGAATAAGAGTTAAAGAACAAAGGAGAGCATCAAGAAGCAAATACCAAACACATTTAAGCCTAACATGCTTCCTATGCATAGGAACATTGCAATAGAATAATTCATTGAAGCACAAAGCAATAAGCATAGGAAGACAAAACAAGTGCAGCTTCAAAACCTTCAACATAAAGAGAGGGAACTTAATATTATTGAAATATCTATAAGCATATGTTCCCTTCTCATAACAATTTTCAGTGGGATCACGAATAAACTCAACAATATAAGCATCACATAAAGCATTGTTACCATGATCAACATGCAAAAAGGTACTCTTACTCTCCACATAAGCATAATCTTTCTCATTGGTAATAGTGGGAGTAGGACTATCATAAACAACTTGAACACTATAGATTAATTGTGTATTAGGAAGATGGTGTTCAACAAGGGAGTAATTCCCTCCATGATTATGACAAGTTTCATAAGGATAATTTCTCCTTATGTCATAGGTACCTTTATAATCACTATAGATTGGAGTTATAACATCATCATAGTAGAGAAGAGCATTATCATTGCTAGCAACTATATTTGTAAACATGTTGTCTTTATTCTTACTAGCAAAATAATTATCAATTATCACATCACTAGTGGGTAAAGGATTTGCAATCCTATCATCCCCAAGCTTAGAGCTTTCCATATCATCACTTTCAGAGTTGGTCCCAAAAAGATTTTCAAGATCATAAGTAGCATTATCATCATTTTCCCAATCACAATAAGTAACATGCATATCATAATCAAAATCATCTTCAATAGTACCCACGGACGTATCATCAAGATGATAATTAAGGCAATAAACTTCACCTTCTTCTTTAAACTTACAACCGTTAGGATAAAAGTTGATGGGAGGAATATGCTCAGGCCAGGTTGATACCCATTCTTCTTCCTTCTTGCTCCTCTTCCTCCTCTTTTTCTTCTTCTTCACCTTAGGAGGGAGTGGTTGGAGATGAAGCTTCTCCACATATCCTGGTTTATCATTAGAAACAATAGGGGAAACTTGGGAGAAAATCTCCTTTTTATTAGCAGAAATATATGAGACATTTTTATACTTTGGTAAAGTTCCCTCCTTTCTAATCTTACTTATGTAATCATTTTCATGGCAATTAACAACACAATAGATATGGCAATTTTGCAAAGTGTTTTTTATTCCTATGGCATTAACATCTAGCCAAGAAGTCTTTTCTGATAACTCTTCACACATCAAAAATAACATAAGCTCATCATAAAGATCAGAGGTGATCATGTTATCACACAACTGGTTAACAGTTATGTTTTGAAAGTGCATGCATTGAAAATTAAAGTGACCCTCTATACAGCAAAGTTCACAAGTAAAAGGATAAAGGTCACACAATTCTCTAGCTATTTCATTTAAATCTCTGACCCAAGTGATTGTTCTTTCATAGGCCTTTCACAAGGTCTATCCACTCCACAAAAATTAACATGCTTATATAAAACTTCATTTTTAGGAATTGGATCACGCATGTTGCAATCATCATGAACAATTTCATTTACTTTGCAAATCTCTTTAAAAGGTTCATGATGCTTGATCCAATCCTCCTTAGGCATATTAAGATGTGAAGCAAAAGATTTGAGGAAATCAACAAGGAGTTGAGAATCAAGCCCAAACTTAGCACTAAACTTATTAAAACTTGTAGTTTCAACAAAGGACTTAATGCAATCATACTCATAAACTATACCTGACTCTTTACCTTTGTCGATCTCCCAATCTTCAGTGTTGTGTTGAATTCTTTCAAGGAGTTCCCATTTAGCATCAATCTTTTCGTTTGTGAAAGAACCCATAGAGGAAGCATCGAGCAAATCTTTATCCTGTCGAGAGAGCCTCGCATAGAAATTAGTAATAATCATATCTTTGGGGAGCCCATGGTTAGGACATTTTAGCATTAACGTTTTCAGTCTCCCCCAAGCTTGAGCTATGCTCTCTCCGTCATGAGGATAGAAATTATAAACATAATTCCTATTCTCATGGACTTCATGAAGAGGATAAAACTTGGAGTAAAAGAGAGACTGGATCTCTTCCCAATCCAGCAGGTGAGAGTCATCTAGTAGCCTATACCATTCCAATGTTTTTCCTTTCAGTGACAAGGCAAATAATTTCCTCATGACTCCATCTCTTGTCAAACCTGAAATCTTAAACAACTCACAAAGTTCTGTAAGTTTCAACAAATGAATACTAGGATTGACTGTCCCATCATAACAATCATTCCTAATTATTTCAATTATCCCAAGTGGTATTTTGAACGGGATACATTCAGTAGGTGGAGGAGACTTCTCTACCACGGGTGTGGTAAAGCGGCCTTCCCCAAGCAGCGAACTAAGATTGCGGTTTTCCATAATCATAACTAGTGAAATAAAAACAAGAAACAAAAAGATTTAATTGCAAGATGTAGAGAAGGTACCTTCACTTACCTCACTTCCCCGGCAATGGCGCTAGAAATAGCTTGATGTCTACTACACGCTTCTATTCCTGTAGACAGTGTTGGGCCTCCAAGAGCAGAGGTTTGTAGGACAGCAGCAAATTTCCCTTAAGTGAGTAACCCAAGGTTTATCGAACTCAGGGAAGTGGAGGTTGAACGTACCCCTTTCAAGCAACCCTGCAATCAAGATACAAGAAGTCTCTTGTGTCCCCAACACACCTAATACACTTGTCAGATGTATAGGTGCACTAGTTCGGCGAAGAGATGGTAAAATATGGATGATAGGAGTGGCAAAGCAAAGTAATATAAATCTGTAATAAAAAGTGCAGCAAGCAAACAAGTGGTAAACGTGAGCACAAATGGTATTGCAATGGTGGAAACAAGGCCTAGGCTTCATACTTTCACTAGTGGCAACTCCCAACAACATTAACATAATCAAATCACATGATATTTCCCATAAAACATGCAAGGGGGACGCACTCGGAGGTCATTCCTTTGTGGTCAAGAGAGGACGAGAATTATGTAGGGCTACAAAAGCACACCTCAAAGTTCGTAGTTCTCAATCTATGGATTTCCCAATGTCACCGCGGCCATCCAAAGAGAGTACCACAATCACCACAACATATCTCAATGATAGTCAAAGACAAGCACCAAGAGACTCTCAATCTTCAATCAACACACAAAAGAGGAAATCACTCATGAAAATATTCTTCTAATCCATGTCCAATAGACCGCTGTCACCTTGGTCTCGGGGATTATACTAGATAAAGACAAGTGAGTACATCAATCCAATACATAGAGGAAGGGGAAATATCATGGGATCACCCTAGATTAACATAGCCTATGATCACAACGAAGATCACATCATGGGAGAGAGAATTGACCACATAGCTACTGGTAGAAACCTCAGCCCCGAGGAGGAACTACTCCCGCATCATGGAGGGAGGAAGCAACGTCGATGGAGATGAATCCGGGGGCACTTCCCCGTCCCGGCAGGGTGCCGGCACAGGAATTCTGGTCCCCCGAAACTTGGTGGCGATGGCGGCGGAGATCGGAATAGCTTCTGGAGAAAAGGGGTCTGGAATCAGGGTTTCCGCGACGCGGTGTAAATATATGCCAAAGGGGGGCATCAGAGGAGCTAAGGGGGGCCCAGGCGGCCTGGCGCGGCGGCCAGGAGGGGGACCGCGCCCTCTGGGCGCCTGGAGCCCCTGTGGCCCCCCTCCGGCCCTACTTTGGCCGCATGGAAGCTTCTGGAGCGCTGATTTTTTATATATTTTTCCCGGAATTTTTCGGGCAATTTACGTAATGGGAAAACCTGAAATACAAAAACAGCAGAAAACAGAAACTGGCACTGGGGTGCACTGAGTTAATAGGTTAGTCCAAATATGATCAAAAGTGTATGGAAGTGCATAAATATCATAGCAATATCACACAAAAGAGGCATGGAGCAAGCAGAAATTATAGATACGTTTTGGATGTATCAGTGATACGTCTCCAACGTATCTACTTTTCCAAACACTTTTGCCCTTATTTTGGACTCTAACATGCATGATTTGAATGGAACTAACCCGGACTGACGCTGTTTTCAGCAGAATTGCCATGGTGTTATTTTTGTGTAGAAATAAAAGTTCTCGGAATGACCTGAAAATCAACGGAGAATTATTTTGGAATATAAAAAATATCTACGGAAAGATCCAAGCCAGGGGGCCCACACCCTGTCCACGAGGGTGGGGGGCGCGCCCCCTGCCTCGTGGGCCCCCTGTTGCTCCACCGACGTACCCCCGGACTCCATATATTCACTTTCGGGGAGAAAAAAATAGAGAGGAAGAATCATCGCGTTTTACAATACGGAGCCGCCGCCAAGCCCTAATCTCTCTCGGGAGGGCTGATCTGGAGTCCGTTCGGGGCTCCGGAGAGTGGAGATCGTCACCATCGTCATCATCAACCTTCCTCCATCACCAATTCCATGATGCTCACCGCCGTGCATGAGTAATCCTATCGTAGACTTGCTGGACGGTGATGGGTTGGATGAGATTTACCATGTAATCGAGTTAGTTTTGTTAGGGTTTGATCCCTAGTATCCACTATGTTTTAAGATTGATGTTGCTATGACTTTGCCATGCTTAATGCTTGTCACTAGGGCCCGAGTGCGATGATTTCAGATCTGAACCTATTATGTTTTCACGAATATATGTGTGTTCTTGATCCTATCTTGCAAGTCAATAGTCACCTCTATGTGTTATGATCCGGAAACCCCGAAGTGACAATAATCGGGACCACTCCCGGCGATGACCGTAGTTTGAGGAGTTCATGTATTCACTATGTGTTAATGCTTTGGTCCAGTACTCTATTAAAAGGAGGCCTTAATATCCCTTAGTTTCCACTAGGACCCCGCTGCCACGGGAGGGTAGGACAAAAGATTTCATGCAATTTCTTTTCCATAAGCACGTATGACTATATTCGGAATACATGCCTACATTACATTGATGAACTGGAGCTAATTCTGTGTCACCCTATGTTATAACTATTACATGAGGAATCACATCCGACGTAATTTAGATACATGCCTCGTGCTGTTGACGCGGGGCCTTCTCGGCCTCTAGGTCGGCAGCCGCTCTATCAGCGGCTGCCTTGCTCGCCCTGGCCTCTTCCTTGGCCGTCGCAAGCTCGCACTTCAGAGCCTCAACCGCGACTGCGCGAGCTGTTTCACAAGAATATACAACACAAGTGAGCCCACGTTCACACATATAGTGTGTTAAAATTTAGCTTTCCTAAACCCGCATACCTTGCATTTTATCAAAACGCTTGTTGACGCAGTCGAGATCGTCATCAGCTATTTTAAGCTTCTGATTTAACTCAGAAACTTCTGCGGCTTGGGCAGTTGCCGCCACTAAGGAAGCCTGGTCAAAGCACAAAATACAATTCAGCTCTGTCATATGCTACAACATGGATGCTTCGTTTGATTCTGTTCAGAATCAAACAAAGCATCAGGGGCTACTGTTTATACATATATCTAAAATAAAAACAAAAGTTCTCTTTAAAGAACATTACATAGCATACCTCAAAGCATGTTAGTAGGCCGTTGAAGGCTTCGTTCAGTCCGCCTTTGACAGACTGAATTTTCTTCATGACCGCACTCATCAGAGTGCGGTGTTCTTCTACGATGGAAGCACTTTGCCGTGCTCCCTCCAGAGTGTTCAGCGCCTCCGGATTGACGGTAGGCGCCGCAGGAGCAGTTGCTCCCTCCCCCATTACGGGGGGTTGTTCTCTTGATTCCGGAGCCGCAATGGACTCCGGAACAGTGTTCGGCGGGGCACCGGATTGTTTGGGCCCCCCGTCTTCAGCCACCATGGGGATCACTCCCCCCTGGCCGACTGCAGCCGAGGGATTGACCTTGGCTGCCCTTTCGTCCGCCCCACTCCCACCTGCTGGAACAGGGGTAGTTTGTAGAGAGGATACCTCGGTATCCCCCACGGTAGGCGACGAGCCCCATGGAGGCGTATCGCTCTCCGTCTCTCCGGATGCTAGAGAATTCCACGAGGACTGTGAAGCCATGGGGATGTCCTACGGAGGGCTATATAAAGATAAAATAAATATTATATGCTGAATAGGAAAAATATCCGAATATAAACAGTTTAAATACTTACGATTCGGCCAGGGGCTTGATCCTGGACTGAACCCGATAGCTGAGTTCAGATGATGAGTCCAAACTAACAGGGAGAGTCAGCTTCTTCCTGGGCACGGCCTTGCCTGCGTCAGCAAGGGCCACTCTTTTCCTCCCCTTTGCCAGGACGGGGGAGTCTTCTTCCTCCTCCTCCTCCTCCTCTTCTTCTTCGGGAGAGAGTAGGGAGCCCGTTTCCTCGGACCTTGTGTCCGCAGGGCCAGCAGGGCGGGGGTCGCTCTTGACCTCCTTGCCTTTCTTCTTGGCCTTCTTCTCCGGCGCCTTGTACAGCGCCGGGATCAACATCACCATCACCTGAGGCGTCTCTGGATCTTCTAGTAGGGGAGTCAGACACTTGATCCGCTCTGCCTTTTTCGTCCAGGCCTGGATAGAACACAAAAATCTAACTCTTGTTATAATTAAAGCATGGAAGGAATATATATTCGGCAGAAATCTCAATTACCTCTGATGCGGGGAGCACAATACTGAAGCCCCTGTCCTCGGTCTCCGCTAGCTACCCCTTCTGGGCCTTAAAGAGGTGCTTCCATATGTCTTTGTGTGTAGTGCCGAAGAGGTGCTTCAAGGGCCGGGACCCCTCCGGATTGAACTCCCACAGATAGGAGTCCCGGCGCTGGCAAAGACGGGCGAGCATTACCTGCACCACGTTTGTGAGTTGGGTGCCCTTGGAGATCATGCCGGTGATATGGCTTTGGAGCGTTAGTACCTCCGCCTGAGACCCCCAATTCAGACCCTTGTCGGTCCAGGAGGTTAGCCTCTCCGGGGGTCCAGATCTGAATGCAGGAGCTGCCGCCCACTTGGTGTCGCGGGGCTCAGTTATATAAAACCACTCCTGCTGCCAAATTTTGTTCGTCTCCATGAACGCCCCCTTTGGCCAAGTGGCGTATGGGAGTTTGCTTATCATAGCACCTCCGCACTCGGCATGCTGCCCGTCGACCACCTTCGGCTTCAAATTGAAGGTTCTGAGCCATAGGCCGAAGTGTGGGGAGACTCGAAGGAATGCTTCACATACCACTATGAAAGCGGATATGTGAAGAATTGAATTCGGAACTAGATCATGGAAATCTAACCCGTAGAAAAACAGAAGGCCCCGTACAAAGGGGTGGAGAGGAAATCCCAGCCCCCGAATGAAGTGCGAGAGGAATACAACCCTCTCACCCCCCCTAGGGATGTGGATCACTTGGTCCTTCTCGGGGTCCCGATGCGCCACATCATCGGCGAGATAGCCCGTGCTCCGGAGGCTCTTCACGGTCTTCTCTGTGATCGAAGATGCCTCCCACTTGCCTTTAGAGCCAGAGCCAGCCATTGCTGGAAAAGGCGGCGGTGGTGGAGGAGTTGAGGATTGAGGGTGCAAGAGATGTGTGCGCCGGGGGCTGAGGAGATTGGAGAGCTAGGGCTTGAGGGAAGAGTGAGGATAAAGGGGAAGATTTGAAGTCCTTTTATAAGCGGTGAATGCTAAACGCCCCCCACTCCAGCCGTAAACCTCGCCGGTTCCCAACAAGGTCGTGCGTAAGGCGCGATTAAGATGCTCACGTCACATGGATAAAGATCCCATAATAAGCGGGCACGATCCCTGCTTTGACAAGATGTGCCAATGAGACTATACCTCGAAACATGAAACCAGAGCCAAGAAAACGGTTCGATATACTCCCTCCGTCCCAAAAAACATGTCGCTGGGGTTTCAAATTTGAACTGTCACATTTTTTACAAAAACACCCTTCCGCAACTTCGAATTCTCTGAAATCAACCCGACCAGGCTCCAGGCTCCAGGCGCGGAAAGATCCGGGAAGATCCTGCCGCCGGCCAGGATCTAGGCCGGTGGAGCTCCTGCCGTTGGCCAAAAACGGCTGCTGCCGGTCGGTCGCTGCTTCTCCCCTGGCGCAGGTCGCTGCTTCCGCACAGGAGCTCCCCCCACACTCCAAAACAAGCTCGTCTCCTCCCACGCCGGCAGCAGCGTCGGCACAGGAGCTTGGCACCGTCGCACCTCCTTAGTCCTCCCCGAGCATACCAGGAGCTCCGCCTCGCCCATACATACGTCCTCCTTGAGCCACGCTTGCTGTGAAGCCGTGGATCGACGGAATCGATCCCGTCTCCTCCCACTCCGGCCGCTGATTCCGCACGCGAGCTCAACGCCATCGCTCCTCCTATGGCTTCCCCGAGCTGCTCAACAGCTTCAGGGTGATCTTCGGGTCCTCCAGGTCTCTTTTCCGCTGTCGATTGGTTGCTGATTCTCCTGGCCGTGGTGGTCTGCCGCTCGCCGCCATTGGAGGTCGTCAGTAGCTCCTCCGGTGACCAAAAACCGGCGCCGCCGGCACCCAAGCTCGGGTGCGTGCACGCTCGCCCATGCTCCATGCTTGCCGGTGGAGCTCGTGCTGCGCTGCTGTTCTTGGCTGCTGATCATCTCTAAAGAAGAAGAAGAAGAAGAAGAAGGTACAGTACAGTTTAATCTCTGAAGAAGATGGTATTCAGGCAGAAACATACTCCCAGTCAAAATGACCTGTAATTTTGTCATTTACTCCCAGTCAAAATTACTGTACAAAGAAAAGAGAGGGCATCCAAATGTCCAAATCATGAATCACAACTCTGAAGTTGAATGATGTGAAGTGAATGAACTGTTTGACACTAAGCATGTTGTGTGTTGTACTGTCAGGTTTCAGGCTTCAGTTAATCTGCACTCCATCTAACCATAAGCCATTTTAATAAGCATGCATGTTGTGAGTAATTGAAACAAAATTGCAGTATATAATCTGGTCAAATTGTACTGTCATAATCTTTGCCATTTTAGTTAACTGAAAACAGTAGTGTAAACAACAATTCTGAAAAACAACAATTTTGCCAGAACAGTAGCTAGGTTCTTCAGTCTGTAGATCAAGTTTGTAGTTGAGCTGGTTCTTTAGTCTGTAGTTGAGCTGGTTCTTCAGTCTGTAGTTGAACTTGTATGCATTTTGATTCTGATCAGGATTTATGAATGAACTCTGAGATCTCTTAATACGAGTACTTGCAATGAAACTTGACAGGAAAGAAACTGAAACTGAACTTACACTATATAAAAACTGAAACTAGATTCAGTACACTTGAACCTGAGTCAACAACATTAGCAACCTGTGTTTCCACTCAGTAGTGAACATAAAATTCAGTTTGAAAAATAAAATCCAGTTTAGGTTGGAGCTAAAACTCTGCTCATGTGTTCACACAAGTTTTAAAAAAATCAGTACACTTGCTTAAAATTCACTTTGAAAAATAAATAAAGTAATGTTGCATACTCCTTTTAAAACATAAAAATTGTGAACCCTGACTAAACTGTATACAACATTGAACGTGGTGTCACTACCCCTTATTTTCTGCCATTTTCACGGTTCAGTTTAAATGACTTCCATTGCAGTGCTTACAATTTTTGCGTCATACAAGTTCTGAATTGATGAAGCAAATAGGGAATCAGTTGTTTTCCCTTGCTGCGGGGACCCCATATAATCTCTGAAGAACAAGTTTGTGTACTGCTGATCATGTGGTACTACTAGAAAAAAAATACCCCAAACTAGAGTAAAATGGCTTATGGTTAGAGCAAAGTGTTTGGCTGCCATGGCAGCCTTTCTATAAATGGTGCCATGACAACCATTTGTAGAAATGGTGCCATGGCAGCATTTCTTGTTTGTGTATATTCATTTTGTGTGTGTATATTCTTGTTATGGTGTGCTCATCTTTTGTCATTGATGGCAGGAACACATAACTATGGATTTGAACTTGATGCCTCAAGAGGAAGAACAAGAAGCTATTGATTTGAACATGATGCCTCAAGAGGAAGACGATGAAGGTATTAATTTAAATTGGATCCCTGAAGAGGAGGAACCACAAGTGGCAGATAATGGAGCTATGGATTTGAACTTGATGCCTCAAGAGGAAGACAATGAAGCTATGAATTGGATGCCTGAAGAAGATGAAGGGAAAGAGGATGAAGCTCAAGAGGAAGACGATGAAGTTATGAATTGGATACTTCAAGAGAAGAGAAGAGAATTGTCAGATAAGGAGAGGCATGGTGTCTACTTCGCCTTGCTGGTAATCGAGCTTAGAGATGGGTCTGTTCAACCAGACGACAAGCTGCTAGTCTCAAACCTGTTGGACATAAGTGTACGATCTGTTGAAAGAATCTGGGAAGAAGCCAAAAAGCAAATTGCCGATGGAAAAGAAGTAGATGTCTCAAGCAAGAAGCCAGGAAGATCTGGCCGAAAGAGAAAGGAGCTGGATCTAGCGAGGACCTCAGCAATCCCATTGAATAAAAGAAGGACAATTCGATCTCTGGCACGGTCTCTAGGTGTGGCTCGATCGACCCTACATAAGAGGTTCCAGTTGAATGAGCTCAACCGCATCACAAGCACTGTGAAGCCTCATCTCAAGCCAGAGAACAAGCTTGCGAGACTGAAATTCTGTATGTCCATGCTTGATGACAATTCGATCTCAACTTCTCGGGCTATGTTCAAACCAATGACCAACATGGTTCACATTGATGAAAAGTGGTTTGACATGACGAGAGTGAAGAATAGTTACTACGTACTTCCAGGAGAGCCTGAACCCCAGCGCACCCTCTCAAACACTCACAGCATTGGGAAGGTGATGTTCCTAACAGCCGTGGCCAAGCCCCGATATAACAATGAGGGGGAGCTAACCTTTGATGGGAAGATCGGCACTTGGGCATTCATCGAAGAGACTAAGGCGGTGCGGACAAGTCAGAACAGAGCAAAGGGAGCAAAAGTGTTGACATCAGTGAAAGTAACCAGGCCTGTGTGCAGAGATTATCTCATCAATAAGGTTATCCGGGCAATTCAGGATAAGTGGCCTGACGATGATGAGGGAGCCACAATATTCATCCAACAAGATAACGCAAGGCCTCATGTTCCAGAATGCTGGCAGGGAAATAATAAGAGTATTTTGCGACAGTCAGGTAGTTGTTGATACCAGGGCCATTATAGAAGAAATGGAAATTGCAATAGGAAAAGAAAATGAAAGGAAAGAATTAGCTATAAAAGAGAAAAGAAAGAAAAGTAAAGGGAAGGGAAGAATTAGCAAAGGAAGGGAAAAGAAAGAGAAGGTAAGTGAAGAAGTGGCCAGTGAAGAAGTAGTCAGGTAGTTGTTGATACCAAGTGCTCTTTGTGTATGTCTTGTGTAATCTTGTGTCAAGAGGGGATAAAGATGCCCTTATGTCATGTGTAATCTTGTGTCAAGAGGGGACAAAGAGGACCTTATGTCATGCCCTTGTGTATGCCTTGTCTAATCCTTGTATATAAACTCCTTGTTGGAATTTATTGGAATTTGGGTTATTTGGAATTTGAATTGATTTGGATTAATTTTAGTTATTTGAATTAATTTAAAATATTTGGTTTAATTCAAATAATTTGGACTAAAACTGAATATTTGTGCTAACATAATGTTTGCCATTTTAGAAATGCACTAACTAAATTTCTAAAATGAAGCTATAGATATACAGTGTTCTGTTCTGATAGTAGCTAGGTGTTGTAGATAAGATAGCTGAAGTTTCAGAACTGAGGAGAAGGAAGAAGTAGGAGTATCTTTATGTTGCAATCCTTGGGTTTACAAAGGAGCAAATGGGACTTGAAGAGCACTTGCAGTAAGGGAAATTCAGTTAAAAAAAGGCCCTGAGTAAATTCAGTTAAAGATGAATTAACAACAAGGCCTTGAGTAAACTTAGACTTCCTAACAGCATGTTCTGATCCCCTAAGAGCAAGTCTAAGCTTTTTCCTACACCACACACACACACAACACAAGATGTCAAGATGACCCAACTTTTTTCATGTCATGGCTTTGATGAATGATGCCCCCACATTTCATGATCAATCTGTGAGAATACAACCATTAGTCTATGGAGGTCCAATAAAAAGAAAATGTGGAGGTCCCATGCTCAAACTGAATGAAACTAAATCAAGGCTGCTCTAGGAAAGGGGGAGGCATTCTCATCTTGTCATCTTGACAGAATTCAGAGTAGTTCAAACAAGATCCACTCTACTATAAAAATCAGCTAACTACTGATTCCTTTGTACACCATTTAAAATGACTGCTATTGACTGAATTCAGTGAAAATTGTCAAACTAAAAATGGAAAAATACACTTCTGCTGTACACTTCTCAGTTTTGCAAACTGAAAATGCTCCAAGCAGATCTTAGTAGAAATTTTGTTAAATACACTTTTCCCTATTATCCCTATCAGTTCTGTTGTACACTTCTCAGTTTTGCAAACTGAAAATACACTTATGCTGTACACTTCTGTTGAACCTAAGTTTTGTTAAATGGATAGTTTGTTAAAGTTTGATTAACTAAATTTTGACAGCTAGGGATCAGTTATGAACCTAACTTCTGTTAAATGAACAATTTAGTTACAGTTTGATGGATCTAAGAATCTCTGGACCAAACTAGAAATGCTCACATCAAGGAGAAAGTTGACAGTTTTGACAGTAACTTTAGTCTGAATCTTAGCGAAGTGGCTGAACAGGAGTGGAGTGCGTCTTCTACCTTCTGGCGACGGCGACACGGGGTGGACGGCGTCTTCTACCTTCTTGAAGAAGCCCATTGTCCTGTATAGAAAACAAAACCAAAATCAAAATCAGTGCATGAATATGCTGTCAGTTATCAAAATCAAAATGTACTCCAGTTTAAAGTGTACAAATGCACTAATTAAATTTCTAAGATGAAGCTAGTGTGGAATGTGCTGCAAAGCTTACATGAGTATAAGATTGATTGGACATGATTAAAAAAGGAAAATCAATCTGACTTTTCATACAGGCTATAAGATTGCTATTGACTGAATACTCCGGCGTAGTACACTGAATGCATTTCTCTGGAACTAATTTAGATTTAAGATTTTGAGCGAGTATTTACATGAATGCATTTCTCTGAATGCACTGCTCGGAATTCAAATCTAGTCTGACTTTACACTGAATAAAGATTTACAGAAAAAATCCTAAATTTACTAGCTTGAGCAGAACAAGTTCAGACTAGATTGAGCAGAAGAAAAGGAATCCTAAGCTTGAGCAACCCGCGGGAGGGGGCCGAACCTGCTGGTCACGTCCGGCGGCTACGCCGGGTCTCATCGCCGAGCCAGAGCACTTTGCGCCGCCGTCTGGACATCGGTGCGTGCGGCCTAGGCCCAGGAAGAGTCGTCCGGCGGTCGTCAGTGCATCCGGACCTGCGTGCAGGTGCGACCGGACCAGATTCGTGGTCGACGGAGTCGATATGGCGTGGAATTGGTCGACGACGACGTTTAGTCGGCGACGAAGTGGTCGGAGAGCAGATCCACACAAAAATCAAAGCTTCCCCGTCGTTGTCGGGGAAGTGGTGGACCAACGCGGCGAGGGGCAGAGCGGCGGCATGGGGCGGCGGGGGTGGGAGGGGGAGGGGGTCAGGCAGCATGGGGCGGCATTCAGGGTAGGGGAGGAGCAAGGCGGAGCCCGCCGTGTAATCTACCGTCGCCGGAGAGAGAGGCGCTGGACCGACCACAGAGCGAGGAAGACGCTGGACTGCGGGTTTGGTCGGGAAAAACCTGAGGACTAAACTGCAAAATAACCCCTGTGACATGTTTTTCGGGACGGAGGGAGTATATTAAAAGGGACAGGCGCGATGCTTCGCTGAAAAGTTGTCAGTAAAGACACAGTATCCGTTTTTTGATACCTTGCCTTCGAGGCTAAGGGTTGTACTAACCATGCAGAGCCGGACACAGTACCTTTTGTAGGGAATATTTCTTCAATATGTTCGGATGGAGGAACCCGCCATGCAATGCCGAAAACAGTGCGTCAACTGAACTCGTCGTTATCGAAGACTGGTTCAGGATTAAGGGGTCCTCGGGTGACCGGATCGTTCATTATGGGCCGGACTGGTGGGCCGTGAAGATTATCGATGAAGACTATCTCGCGTATCCGGATAGGACTCCCCATGTGTAAAATAGCAAGTCTAGAATCCGGGTGTAATACTTTCCTTCTTCTGCAAGGTGATCATTTAGAAACCCTAGGTCCCTTCGGTGCATACATAAACCGGGGGGTTTAGTCCGTAGAGACAACAACATAATCATAGCAATCACATAGGCTAAACTTTTAGGGTTTAGCCATTACGATCTCGAGGTAGATCAACTCTTGTAACCCATATTCATCAAGATCAATCAAGCAGGAAGTAGGGTATTACCTCGATCGAGAGGGCCCGAACCTGGGTAAACATCGTGTCCCAGTCTCCTGTTACCATCGATCCTCAAACGCATAGTTCGGGACCCCCTATCCGAGATCTGCCGGTTTTGACACCGACACCTGTTAGCAACGGCGTGGCGGTATACAATGTTGGAAAAAGCGGTAGGCGTAAGCGCGGCGGTCGGCCGTCGCCTAGTGCCTAGGAAGTGCCTAAGCGCCCTAGGCGCGGCCTAGGCGATAATATAGTTTTTACTTATAGTATATTTGTGATTATTATACGGGTGTTGATATTATTTGGAGTATATAAATAAGTTAATTACCGGTTACTGCCATTGGAATATAAGCCGCTCGGCATAGCAGTGTAGTATGTGGCCTGATTTCTTGCTTGGGTAGAAAATTCCTTGCTTGCCCTGCCTAGACCTCCATTTATGCCCTAGGCGAGGCGTTTGGCCATTGCCTAGCCCCTAGGCGTGCCTAAGTGCCTCCTAGGCACTGCCTTTTCCAACAGAGGCGGTATAGTAGTAGTGCTTTTTATCAGGAACGCGCTACTGCTATTTATATAGCAGCAGCGAGCTTTTTCATACCGCGCTACTGTTAGATAGCAGTAACGCCTCATTTTGACCTGTGCTATTGATAAGATTCTGTGTATAAGGTTTTCCCTAATAATGTCAAGCTGGCTGTGAAGATGCTGGTGGTGGTGGACTCGAGCCTGCTTTGCCAAGATCTGGCATGTGGCGGCTTGGGTTCCTATGCGTGGTTGGCGTTTAGTGGTGGAGGGTCCAGTGGTGCCTAGTGTCACCTGCTTCTGGTGATGGGCGTGCTTTCCTCCCCATGGTGGTGGTTCCAATCGACGATTTGCCTTCCACATCTTTGATCCCGATCAAATGGTTTTTGGGATTGCTTGGTCATAGGTCAGAGGAGAAATCCTTGCTCAACTTGCCGATGCTGGCAACTGTGACACCTGGGGTGTCGTTCCCTTCATGGAGGCGCTACCAAGACCTTTCTCCATGCCCCTTTTCGCGCATCGGGGGAAACCCTAGGTTCGGTTCACTGGATTGGACAGCGGCGGTGTTGTAGCATCGTCCCCTTCTTGAAAGCGTTGTCTTGGTTGCCCGCATTGCTCATGACGTGGTCTTGGTGCTATGTGTCTCATCTCATTACCTTCCATGGCTGGAGTTCAGGCTAGGTGAGTTTAGCGATGTGGTGTTTTTCTTTGTTCTGTTCTTATCTACACTGTTTGTGGTGCCTCCCCACTCTATGTTGTACTGTTCTCTTCTACTCCCTCCGTTCGGAATTACTTGTCTCGGAAGTGGATGTATCTAGAACTAAAATACGTCTAGATACATCCATTTCTGTGACAAGTAATTCCGAACGGAGGGAGTACATATCAATGAAAAGATACACAATTCTCTGCGTATTCGCGGAAAAAAAAAGACCACAAGTGCATATATCAACTTCACAATTACTGGATGTTGCATCGAAGGCCACAAATTAAATAGATTACAAAATGAGGATCACAATTAAAGATGCAAACCTCATCATTACTAACAAAAACTGATGCACTAAGAGGAAGGAGGTGAAGTCACTTTTGGGGTAGTCCGGCCAGGAGAGCAACCTCAAACTGATTCTCCTTTCATGGTACATCCTATCTATCATGACATGTCTTTGTTAAAGTCTTGCAAAAAGAGCACTAGAAACAAGTAAAACATTCATCTTTTAGTACATACAAATCACAGTGCTTCACAAAGATTTACTGATAATTTTGGATGATCTTAGAAAGGGAGGAGTATGTGCCAACACCCGCACAACAGAGACCGACGACAATGATGAACACACATAGTACTATCTGCAAAGAAATAATGCATTTGTTTATTAAATGGCGTCTTCCACATTTTTGAGCTTTGAGTCCATTCTGCTAATATGCCTGATCAAGAATACAATAATCGATATAATTTTGTGAAACTTTTGAATTTGTAGAGAATGGAGGCTGATGTGTTCTCGCTGAGAGATTCAGTGTTGTTTGAGTGAATAAAAAACTGTGATACAAAAGAAATGCTTAATTGATGAAAGTTGAAAATTATGTGTATTTAAATTTATGAACCAACTATGCATCATACATTTATGTACCACTTTTCCTTTTCATCAGAAATCATGTTTAAGCTTGTTATGGTCTAATAATATATTTAAGAGGACTTCTTGATAAGTGTTCAAACTAAGAAACAATTTTTTACCTGATACCAAGTCACTGTACTTCTTAGGATGGCCAAAAAGCATGCACAAGGTAGAATATACGCCTACAAAGTGTCATGTTTAGCCACAATAATCAACAAACAAATGGCACTGCCGCAGTACTGCTTGGCATGAGCAGTTAGCTATCTCATGACCAATAACAAACAAACGACACTAAAATTCAGATGAAAAACTTACCACAAACATGGTGAGAAGAGACCCAACTAGGGACATCACAAGACCTACAAGGCGCGGCAAAATCAATTAAATCATAAAATTAGGAAAATCCAGCAAGATTTAACTCAAAAATCAATTTTTATTCAAATGATTACTAGTGACGACAATATTTACCAAAGAATGGAACAGATAGAGCAACACCAAGGGAAGACAACACCAGTGCTGATCTGAGCATAATTATGTTCCCGTACGTCTGTCTATTCGGGGGCAGCAGCTCTTCCAAACTCAGGGCAAGAGGAGTCATGGTAAGTGCATATTTGGTTATTGGATTTGTCACCTGAAAGATACTGTCAGCATGATGTGCTTTTTGTCTCACAAAAAGGAAACCTGTGTATCTAATATGTTCTGCAAATCATGCTAGAGAAAGAAACCTAAGATTACACTGAAACAAAGAGCCATTTCATAACAGAACAAAATTGTACTCACTCTGTAAACTAATATAAGAGCATTTAGATCACTACAAAGAAATGCACCATCTGAACTTAGTTTGCTACTGTAGACAAGAAAATGTACCGTAGTCCAGACGGCGATCTTGGAAGACATAAGATTTGGGGGCATGTTCAGTGTGAACTGAGACTCCGTAGTTTCACCAAACATTATGTACCCCATGACCGCGGCACCGGCGAACAAAACGGTGGATAGCGCGATGCTGACAACAAACAAAACCCCTCATGAGATTATGGATGGCCCAAAAAAAGGTTGTGTTGTACATACAGTGGTTTGGGTGTGGTTACCATGTGAAAAGAACGGCGTTGAATTGGTTGCTTTTCTTCAGAGAAGAGTAGATGTTGGGGAACACCCCATGCCCTGAGTAGCAGTACCCATACAAGCCAATGGCAATGGGGATCCCAGGGAGATTCAGTGCGGTCCCTTCGCTCTTGTTGACACCGACATGATCAACAAGCCCTGCCCAAAAGAGGCAGGAGACGATGACGATCGACGCGACGACTCCTCCAGCTACAAAATTCACAGTCACAAGACGAGATCACATATTTGGTCAGATGATGAAATAAACGAGCTTCAGGTAAATGAAGTAATACCTGAAATGAAGCTTAGACAACTGAGGTCACGAAGCCAAGTTGTCGGCATGACAACGAGCGTCGTAAAGATTGCGAATAACACATGCGCATCCAGGCTGAAGCCTCCTATATTCAGGTGTGCATTGGGGAACAACTTTGACAGATTGTCACTCTCTAATATGAGATATTCAACACAGCAGGCCTGCAGGGAAAGAGTACTAGCCGTTGATATCATTATACTTGTAGAGAAGTTTTTGCATGCTGGTCAGTGTATTAGATTCACTTCACAGCATAAAACAGAGCATCATCCACTTGTACTTACATACAGTTCCATGTACAGGATTATCTGCAGGTGACAAAGACAAATGAGTCAAGAGTTAGCACAAGACCATCATCCACTTGTACTAATGTGTGCTGGTCATCAGATTTTGGCAGAAGTTATACCGAGATGACGATGCGGCCAGGCGTGCCGAACGCGGCGTGGCCGATGTCCGGGTAGGTCTCGAGGCCTTCCTTGCTGTCGAGACAGCGCCGGAGGAGCACGCCGGTGTACCACGCCAGCACGGCGAGCACGGCCAGTATCGCCAGCCCAAGCCAGCCGCCCTGCCTGACGGCATAAGGCGTGGACAGGATGCCCACGCCACACAAGACGTTCACTCCTGCAAGTGACACACAATTATTTGAGATCCAGAAGGTGCAGGATGAAAACAGCAAGCCTGGTGTCCAAAATATACAGTTGATGAAAACAAGACTTAACTTTTCATTTCGAGTTTGAAACAATTTCAGTTGGAATATTCATAAAATAGAATAAAATTTTAATTTCCAAATCTGGCAATTCTGATGTTCAAAACTACTTACAAGTTACTCCCTCCGTTCGGAATTACTTGTCTCGGAAATGGATGTATCTAGAACTAAAATACGTCTAGATACATCGATTTCTGTGACAAGTAATTCCGAACGGAGGGAGTACAAGTGAAACTTTCAACTTGAAAAATACTCTACTTAATAAGCTTTAAATCCAGTTAAACTAGTCATACAAAATGTTCAGTGACAATCTTTTTCTGTTAGAAGTTCAGACAAGAGTGGGTGACAAAATTGTTTTGTTGTGGTCTTGACACTGACACTGACAGTTGGATATCCACATGACGAGGCAGATGCTCAAGCACCAGATCGAGGTATGATTTGATTTGATTAGGACAAGGTCCCTCTTTCCCCTGACAGATCTTAATCAATCAATATGCCCAGGTGCAATGCAATCATAGTCCAGTTAATCATGTATTGATCATGACCATGTTCCCATCTCACATGACACTGCTGTACTATGTACTGGGCCATCAACCATGTGGTGCACGTCTACATCACATGGAATTGACCCGAATTTGATGGGCTCATCGGCGATTCTAGGTGTTAGATTAACACTAGAGCTGTGGACATCGCACCTTCCTGGACTGAATCTGTACACTGCACCTTGGTGTCAGCATGTGCGTCCAGGTTCAGCAACTCTGGCATATTTTCTGGCATGCCATGCATGATGCCTAATTTGAGCATCCTAGGTTGCAGTTGGATCTCTTAACTTGGCTTATCTACAATTCTACATGCATCCTTCCTTGGTAACATGAGCATCTGGTTTACATCAATCATGTTTGCTGGCAATTGCATCATCAGAAAAGTTACAATAACCCCTTTTAATGTATTTTTTATCAGCGGGGCAGTAACAACTTTATATTTATTTTTGTTATTGCATTTGTTAAACTAATTTTTAATAATCAACATATATTAACATTTGTGTTTTTTCTTGTGACTGTCTGTTTATATGTGGGCAGAAGAATTTTTTTCGTCCAACTGAAACTGGCTAGTTACACATTACAAAACCTGTAGTTGGACCACTGAAAAAAATAGCACGCTATAGCATATTGAGAATTGTCTCGCTAAATATATTGATGTACAACGTCTCGCTAATAGCATGCTATAGCGCGATATAGCATGCTAATAGCATATTTTGAGCTCGGCGCTATTTTGTTGTAGCGCGCTATTTTTTTCATTGAGTTGGACACATTTCACTGCAACTCTGAACCTCACATTACACTTTTTTTTTTGTTTGTTTGTAAAAGAACATACGAACGTACCATTCATGACGCCTTGGGTGTAGGAGCACTGACGGTAGGGCCCCACGTCATGGCCACCCCCACCAGCAGGCGGCTTCTGGTCCTCGGGGATCTTGAACAGGGACGACGCCTTCCTGGACGGCGGCAGGTACTGGTGGGAGCTCTTCGGGGCACCGACATAATCATCGTCGTCGTTGTCGGTGGTGGGGACGGCGGCGGTGGGCAGGAGCGGCTTGACGACCTCCGGCGGCGGCTTCCCCCGGAAGGAGGTGGCGAGGAAGGAGCTGGAGAGCCTGCTGAGCGTGGGCGTGCCGATGAACCCGCTCAGGCTCGGCGACTGCACGCTGCTGTATATGTCCATCGACTGCCTGCAACACCAAATCAATCATGCACGGAGATTGTGCAGTGAGATCTAAGTACTCTTAGCAAATTTTATGCAGAGCAAATGGATCAACATGAAAAGAAAATCTGAGTTAACTCGATCAGTTTCTCATAAAATGAAACAAACTAAAATGCTAGTATTATCACTCTCCACGTTGGCCGACCTATCCACCTTGCACAGAGACATTGTGAGGCCCACATGTCAATGTCCCCCCTACGCCATCCGCAGGTTCGTCTGCTGGTGGGCCCTCCCTTGCCTAGACTAGTTAGAAACTACTCCATCTGTTTCTAAATATTTGTCTTTATAGACATTTCAAATGGATTACAACATATGAATGTATGTAGACATATTTTAGAGTGTAGATTCACTCATTTTTGCTTTGTACTGTATGTAGTCACTTGTTGAAATCTCTAGAAAGACAAATATTTGGAACGGAGGGAGTAATGTGCATAGAGTTATGTTTAGAATCCTAATTAAGGCTAAAATTTCAAACATCTCGTTACTTTGATGTGCCAAATTCATATGTTTGTCGCAGCAGTTCAATAACAAATGTTACAATAATGGATAATGCTTATTGTTGAGTACTGTATTTTATAGTGGCCAGGAATGCTTGAGATGCATGCAAAAATAGCACTAGTGATTGACAAGGAAATGTTATTAGAAGGATAAAGGAAAAAGGAGCTCTGCATGATGCGCGGCTGTGGACTGCATCCTGCCGCGAGCCACCGCTGCATGCGTACGCACCTGTAGCTCTGCGGCCACTGGTGGTTGTTGTAGGAGCCAGGGCGGCCGCCGCCGCCGGCGGCCTCGACCACCCGCGGGCTCCCGCACGACGACGACCCGTCGGACTCCTCCTCATCCTCGCTGCCGCCCATCTGGTGCTCCTCGTCGTCGCTCTCCATGGCAAAGCTCTGATCCGACACCGAGTTCCTCATCGCTAGCTGCCCTCGCGCTTGCTTAACGGCAATGGCCGATGGGCGGAGCAATACAGAGAGGGAACGAGAGAGAGACGAGAGGTAGAGGGAGAGGTAGATGCTCAGGTGTGAGGAGAAGAATGAAGGGGCGAGAGGGGGACGTGGGTGTTTATAGACGACCGCAATGTGGCTGCTCTGCTTTTGGGGGTGATTAAACGAGCTAGTTGTACTAAATCACCGACAATTAATATGGATCGGAGGGAGTAGTATATGTTGGAGTATAATGTCCGGCCTTCTTTCTCATATCGGTCTTTTGGTTGCATTGGCTAGAGCGTGCACTTCTACATGGTATCGGAGCCAAGAGGTCTCAAGTTCAAGACCCGGCTGGCGCAATTAAATTTGCAGCCCACTTTCGGTCCACGTTTAGGCCTGAGGAAGCCACACGTGAGGGGGAGTGTTGACGTAATGTGCTGCCTAGTCTCTTCCATCAGATCGGTCTGATGGATGAACTGGTTAGGTGCATAAACTTACAATCAAAAGGTCCAGGGTTCAAAATATTTTCAGATGCGCGAGCGATCAAGGTTGAATGTTCGGCAGGTTCTACGTCGCTCGCTCGCGCTGAGCTAGGCCCGCATGTCAGTGTCAGTTTAGTAGCACAAATTTGTGGTGCGGGGGAAACAAAAATACCCGGACATTGTGTACTTATCTGGATCGGATTGAAATGTGGAGATGTGCCCTTTGCGGCTACGATGGGGTTTTTTGATTCTGCAGGCAGGTTCGGTGAGTGTGACGGCCGGATGGTGGTTCCTCTGCACGGTCGTCGTGCGCCAGGCATTGCAGCGGTCGATCAGTGGTCACTAGAGAAGGCCGGACGGACATGCTGTAGCAGGGTGCATCTATGAACCATATGAGCCACATGGCACGGGAAGCCTTCTCTGTCGCCGAAAGGCCGGTTCTTCGGCCTTCGTTCAGGAATCCATCCATATCCAGGTTCCTTTGGCCACAAAAAAAGAACAAGAATTTGCATGTCTCGATAAGATGCTGATGTGATTGGCGGCGAGAAATTGGTGTAGATTGGTGGGAACTAGATAGTACTATTCATTAGCCCCCTTTGTATTTTGGGTCAAACTTTGATCTTTGATTTAATTATCAAAAAAAAGTTATATACCACAAAAGTAGTATCACCGGAAACCTCTTTCGAATATGAATTCAACAATATGATTTTGTGACATAGAACTTACATTTTGTTAGTCAAATCTACGGTCAAAATTAGGCACAAAATACGAAGGGACCAATAAATCCGGACATAGGTAGTAATCTAGTGGCAAGGGTCGTAGTGGCGCATCCCGCGCCCTGGGTTCGACTCCTGTTGGAAGCAGATTTCTGACATTCACTCGGGTGGGCAAGTTCTATAAAAATATATTTTGGATGGCAGTTCCCATGGATCTTAATTTTTGAAGGAGTAGAGTGGTCGATCGATCGAGGTCGATAGTACATTGGGCAGTACTCTACGCCGGTGCGCCGACCCAAATTTGGGCCGGTCCAAACCTGGCCGTTAGATGCGCCCCTGCATAGCCATCGGATCGTGCCCTCCCCCCACCGCTTCTCACCCTGGCACGTTTTCATATTTGAAGAAAGCATCGCCACAGGTCATGGCAGCCGCCACCTGTCACCGTGTTATGCAACACGCGGCCGCCCTCCCCCCTTTGCCCTCACCCTCGATAGTCGGCGTCGTTCTCGGTGTTAGCGCTTGCAAAAAAAAAAGTTATCGAAAAAAGCTGCTCTGTGTTGCTGTCCCCGTTGAATCAATTGAAAACCCTGGTTCCAACAAATTAAAGGTATGGTTGTAGCAAAAGGTCACTGGTCCATCAAAGAACTAACTTTGGAGGAAGCATTTTTGGGTGCTGGTTCCAACAAAAAGAAACATGGTTGTAGCAAAAAGATCGATGATCTAGAAATAACGTGTTGGAGATATGCCCTAGAGACAATCATGTATGATGATATTTCCTATGTGTTTATGAATAAAGATAGTCCTTGGATGTAATCAATGATACTTGTTGGCAAGTACGTGACTTGTCTGTGAGATCTTGTGTTGTATGATACATCCTAAATGGTCCCTAGTCGTAAGCGATGTGTGGACACACATCGGACTAGACTAGCATATGACACGGTGGATGGCTCGGTCTCACTAGCCATGGGGCATTGGATGCTAACCGGATAATATGGACTTGGAAAGATCTGGTCGGATTCGACATAGTTGGATCCGAGTCGAGATAAGGTCCGAGTCGGATAGACCCAACTATGAGACACAACGATATGTCATCTATGAGTCTCTAGTACAACATACGTTCTATGTCCTAAGACTAGAGCTGACGCATGTACTCGGGATGGTGACAGACTTGCTTTGGGCCGACCAAACGCTACTCCGTGACTGGATAGTTATAAAGTATGGCGAAGTGTCGTGTGGTCGACGTTCCATGACACCACTAAAGAGAGTAACAACATACATATCAACAAAATATCGAACAAATACAAACATTACATGCTTATATTTATAACAAGACTCCTCCCATGTCCTTAAGAACAAAAGTAACTACTCACAAATCATATTCATGTTTAAGATCAGAGGTATATTGAATATATGTGTGTTCAAGATCATAGGTGTATTGAATATATTCATGGGCACCGGAATCTAGTCGTGGGCCCCACAAGGCATCAAGGCGCCCCCACGTGGTGGTCGCGCCCTATTGCCTTGTGGACAACTGGTGGGTCCCCTTTGGTGTTTCTTTACTCCAATATTTTTTTATATATTCAATAAAAAATCTCCATGAAATTTCAGGTCAATTGGAGCTCCGTAGAAGAGCTATCTCTGTTGTATCTCTTTTAGGTCCAAAATTCCAGCTGCCGGTAATCTCCCTTTCCATGTAAATCTTGTAAATGAAGAAAGAAAATGCATTAGAATTGCATTACAAAGTGAAATAATGACCAAAACATTATAAATAACAGTAGGAAAAGATGATGCAAAATGGACGTATCAATGCATCCTTAGTTGGTGCAGAGGTCGGGGAGTGAAATTCTATCCCATTTTTAAATGGCCCAGAAAAACAAAATCACGTCGCCTCCATGGTCAGCTCGGGTGAACCCTAGCTTCCATCGCCCCGACCCTCACTCCCTTCCTGCTTCCCCGCCGCCGCCTAAGGAGGCCGGCAAGCGACGCTTGCCCGGTGCACGACGGATGGCGGGCTCGCCTCCTCTCTCCTCGAGGGGGTCTCTAGCCGAGGCACGACAACTACCTTGGGTGTCTAGTGTGGAGGCAGAGTGGGCATGATTGGGCGGCGGCCTGATGGGATTCCAACGGTAACTAAGCCACCACGGCTTCCGGGGCACCGTGCGGCATGCCATGGCGGCTGGCGGCAGCGGATCAGGGGTTTCCTACTCCAGATCGGTTCTCCTCCGTCATCACACGGACGCCTGGGGCGGCGTCCCTGTGCTTGGCGGTGGTGCTCAACTCCTCCGTCGGAGGTGGCCGACCTGAAGGCTATGTGGTCGGATCTCGTGATCCGTCATCTAGTCCCGGCTGCGAGTCGGGGAGATAGAGTTACCGGTGAAAACCGAGCCGCCGGCGGGCGATGGCGGCATTCTCCACCGTTATCTTGATGAAGGGGTCGTCGTGTAACTACTATCGACCAAGGATATTGTCTTCCAGATCGGGTGATGGCGGCACTACGGTGCCGCTTCTCTCTTGTGAACATCGTTTGTGGAGCAGCACTGGAAGACAGAGGCATGAGGTGGAGCGACCTGGTCTTGCATGGAGTTTCGGTGGAGATGTCAAGTCATGCCTGCCCGGCAGGTGCTACACTGGGTCATGCCCGTTCGGTAGGTGCTATGCACGACAGATCTTTCAGAGACTTCAACCAGCACCGGCTGGTGGTACTTGGCGGCATGGTGTTGCAGTGTACCGGCGGTGACCATGACGTGCTCAGCAGTTTGTGCGCATGGAGGTGGTGCCGTTGGGCGCCATGGTGTCGCCGACGGATGGCAGAAATGGCAATGATGATGTGGATCTCTTTCCACGAGACAACGGTTTGATGATGATGTCGACTTCTAAAATGTATGCATGTGGTGTGCGCTTTAGATTTGCTATGTGGTTGTTTTGGATGGCTTGACGTGTGTTCTTGTCAGACATTTGTTAAATAATCAATAAAGATGGATCCGATATGTTATGCGGATGAAACGGTGATGACACCGGTTTTAGATATATGGAGTGGGAGCACTTCACCTTATTGAGTTTGTAGGCGCAAGTGGTCGTTTTGGATGGCTTGATGTATGTTCTTGTCAAACATTTGTTAAAGAATCAATAAAGATGAATGTATGCATGGATTAATGTATAGGTCGGGGGTTCAACATGCTTTTCAAAAAATAAAAAATAAAAAAAATCGGCATCTCTGCATATGCCTGCAGGTCATTTCTCCCATCGGATTGAGCATCTGCACCCGGCGGCCGGCCGGGGCGAGAAGCCGTCTGTCCACATGGCTTCACGTGGTACGTCACTACTTGCATGCAATAACTTCACAGAAACTGTATTTTTTTAGGACTTGACACACTCACTAACCACATGCACTGCCATGCGCTCATGCCATGCCATGATGCATCATGCATGGATGTAAAACAGTGGGCACGATCCATGTACGCGCGCATGCATACCGGCTGCTTCTCCCGACACGCTCATATGATTCCCACCGTTTTTCAGTCCATGTAGATGGAGGTAGTAGGATCCTAGACGAGGACTTCTGTTTTTGGACTACCCGACCAATAATGCCACATTTTATAGGGATGCCAATTTGTTTGTTGTTAAAAAAAACTTTTATTGAGCTTAATGTTGGGAAGGAATTTCTATTCGCTTTGAGAGTGATAAATTATTAGCAGTGGAAGGTGGATATGCATTGGGGTTACTCTAGAAAGAAATAAGGGATTATTCGCTTGGCCTACTTTTTCCTCCGAATTATTTTGGACGAATAAAATCCCTTGAATTGTCATTTTTCTTTCTTTTAGAAAGTGTAGATATTTCTCGCCTAAAAAAACTGTTCAAGCATTTTAAAAACTGCTCCTCAATGTCAATAATTGATTGCCGATGGTGTGATGGCAGGACGCCATGGCGCGACGGAGGTTTTCGTGTTGTGTGGTGGTTTCTGTGGAAGGTGGATGCAGAGCGAGGTGGTTCTCTGTGCGAGAATGAATGCAGTGAAATGGCTAGCAACGCCGGGTTTTTCTGGAAGAAGGGGGAAACTGAACGACAAATGAACCAAATGTTAACTGAGCACCACATGTGGCAGAGTGTCGAGTGAACGTCCGCTTGGTTGGGTTTTGGAAGGAGAAGAGTTAACGGCCCCAGTTATCGAGCGAATGCGCCGGCCCGAACCATCCGCTTCGACCCGAGCGCTCAACGACAATTAAGGACCGTTAACGCCACGCTGTCACCACTTTACGCTGGCTCGGGATCAGCCACGGCAAAACACAATCAATTTTTTGCTCAGCGGTTTTTGTCACAGTCAGAAATTTGGTAGAATGCAACGAATCGTAAAATGGTGAGTTTCTGCACTCTGTGACACGAGTATGGTGGTTCTGTGGATTTTGTCTCCAAAGACCATTCATGGCATGTGAAAAGGGGTTAGGAGTGGTGCTGAACCAATTCCACACTCTGTAGAAGGCAAACTTCGGGAGCGTTTCTTACTAGTAATATTAATATTTACCAAATATTAACAGCCAGATTCAGGGCCCACTTTCTCTTGATTGAACCACTGCTAGTTTCTGTGAGCGTGAATCTAATAGGGTAATTTTCTGGGAGAGAAGATAATCCTGAACCTGTTGTCCTAAAGGCTATATAAAAGCCTCAGATATGGAACATCGTAAATTAATGTTAGTCCATCAAATTGCTGAATATGAGATGGGCTTTGGGCCCATTTAGCAATTACAGGAAAATCCCTAAGGGCCCATGCTGCCTAGCAAGTGGTGGTGGGAGTTTAGTCCCACATTGCTAGTTGAGAGAGATGTACACCAACTTATAAGGTGAGACATTCTCCCACTAGTATGAGTTGGTGTGAAGGAAGGAGAGGTGTTCCACACGCGCGCTCCTCCTCCTCCGCCGCCCGCCCGCCTGGACGCGACGCGACGCGACGCGACGCGGGTTGCGGGAATCTCGCCGAGCCGATGTGCTGAAACGTTTCGTCTTAAGTACGGCCGTTACCAGAATTCATTGTGATTCATTAACGTTTCGTCTTATGTACGGCCGTTACCAAAATTCATTATGTGCGTTTATGCTGGACCGTTTGTCTCCTCCTCTGCGCCTATATAAGAGAGGTCGCTCCTCTCCAGAGAACAATACAGATCACATCTGCTCTGCCACCACCACCTCTGTCGTTCCTCTCGCTGCTACTGTCGCCGGTGACTCCATCCCGTCTTCCGCGTACATGGCCGACGGGAGAGCAGGCCTCCGAAACCCCTCCTCTCCAGATCCTGTACGGGAGAGGGGCGATTAGGTTTTTGGGGAGCGTCTTCTACGCGACTGCTCGCCTCGGTTCGACTGCTTCCTCTACGTCGACTACATCTTCGTCCGCGTCGCCTTCGCCTTCACCATGAGCACCAGCACCGACGCTGACAAGGCCGCCTCCGACAAGCGCATCGCCGACGAGGTCGCCGCCTCTGCTGCTGATCCGGCCAACTGGCCTACTGGAGGGTACAACATGCTTACCCTTATCCTGATTATTTCCATGTGTGCAGTACTAGTGGTTTGCGTAGATGTTTCTACTATATGTCTAGTATGTGCGTACATCATGAATTTTCAGTATGTCATTAGCACTGTCTATATCATGTTCATGATTTATTCTTGGATTAAATTAATCGAACAATTGCTTAATTTCTCAACAATCCAAAAACCTAATCTGTGTAGGCAATTTTCGATCCATGGTTTTGCTGCTGCACTGAAACCTGCCCCGTTTACGGGGACGTACTTTAAGCGTTGGCAGACCAAAACCGTCTTATGGCTCACGGCGATGAACGTGTTCTGGGTCGCCGGTGTGACTCCCACGGGAACGATTGCTCCTGAACAGGAGAAGGCGTTCAGGGAGGCCACCGTCGTCTTTGTTGTATGCGTTCTGAGCGTGATCGGAGATAAGTTGGTTGATGCATATTTACATATACGGGTTGCCAAGGACTTGTGGGAGGCGCTCGAATCTAAATTCGGCGCAACCGATGCTGGAAGCGAGATGTATATTATGGAGCAGTTCCACGATTACAAGATGGTTGAAAACCGTCCTGTATTGGAACAGGCTCATGAGATACAGTGCATCGCTAAGGAACTTGAGGTTCTGAAGTGTGTGCTGCCGGGCAAATTTGTCGCGGGATGCATCATCGCTAAGCTACCCAATTCCTGGAGGAATTTTGCTACCACTCTGAAACATCAGAGGCGTGAATTCTCAGTTGAGGATGTCATTGGCCATCTGAGTGTTGAGCAGAACTCGAGAGCAAAGGACTCGAATGGAAAAGGGAACGAAGGGACCTCTGTCGCCAACATGGTGCAGAAGAACTTCAACCCCCACAAGCCCAAGGGAAAGACTGGTGTCCAACAGAATACCGAGTTTAAGAAAAAGGGCAAGAAGCCTTTCAAGAAGGATAAGAAGAAGGGTGGCTGTTTCACTTGTGGTTCTGATGAACATTGGGCTGTCAAGTGCCCACACAAGTTCAAGAAGCCAGGACAGGACTCCAAGACTGTCAACATGATTGTGAACAACAATGAGAGTGGGCCATCTGGGTACGGTAATTTGTTTACTGTATTTTCAGTTTGCCAGTCTACCGATTGGTGGATTGACACAGGTGCAAATATTCATGTGTGTGCTGACATTTCATTGTTTTCTTCTTATCAGGCCACAGGAAATGGGTCCGTACTGATGGGGAATGGCGCGAGTGCTTCTGTTCATGGTGTTGGCACGGTCGATCTGAAGTTTACTTCGGGAAGGATCGTGCAACTGAAGAACGTGCAGCATGTCCCCGCCATCAAGAAGAATCTCGTTAGTGGTTCCCTTCTATGTAGAGAAGGGTTTAAGCTGGTATTCGAGTCTAATAAAGTAGTTGTTACGAAATATGGACTGTTTGTTGGAAAAGGTTATGAATGTGGAGGTCTATTCCGCTTTTCCCTCGCTGATTTTTGTAATAAAGTCGTGAACAATATTCATTCAAATGTTAATGAAACAGAAGTTTGGCATTCACGTCTTTGTCACATTGGTTTTGGTTGTATGACGCGGTTAGCAAAGTTAAATTTAATCCCAAGTTTCACTTTAGCCAAAGGTTCTAAGTGCCATTCGTGTGTGCAAGCAAAGCAACCTCGCAAGCCCCATAAGGCTGCGGAGGAGAGACACCTGGCACCATTAGAACTCATACATTCTGATCTTTGTGAGATGAATGGTGTGTTGACTAAAGGTGGAAAGAGATACTTCATGACACTGATAGATGATTCTACTAGAGACTGCTATGTATATCTTTTAAACACTAAAGATGAGGCTCTACACTACTTTAAAATCTATAAGGCAGAAGTTGAGAATCAACTTGAAAAGAAAATAAAACGAGTCCGGTCAGATCGTGGTGGAGAGTATTTCTCTAATGAGTTTGATTCCTTTTGTGCCGAACATGGTATTATTCATGAGAGGACGCCTCCCTACTCACCTCAGTCAAATGGGGTTGCCGAACGGAAAAACCGTACTCTAACTGATTTGGTTAACGCCATGTTAGATACATCGGGTTTATCCAAGGCATGGTGGGGGGAGGCTATATTGACATCATGTCATGTCCTGAATAAAGTTCCGACAAAAGACAATGAGATCACTCCCTATGAACAATGGGAAAAGAGAAGAACAACACTCTCATACTTACGTACTTGGGGCTGTTTGGCGAAAGTCAATGTGCCGATCCCCAAAAAGCGTAAGCTTGGACCAAAGACTGTGGATTGCGTTAATTTGGGCTACGCTAAGAATAGCGTCGGCTATAGATTTCTGGTAGTGAAATCTGAGGTACCTGACATGAAAGTCGGTACGATTATGGAGTCTAAAGATGATACATTCTTTGAGGATATTTTTCCTATAAGAGATATGCAAAGCACTTCTAGACTGGAATCTGATGAGACTCCTGAACCTGCCATTCCGATGGAATATTATGAACAAACACATGGTGAAAATCCTGAGGAGGAGGACAAGGAAACCCTTGGTAGGGGCAAGAGACAGAGGACTGCAAAGTCCTTTGGTGATGATTTCCTTGTGTACCTTGTGGATGATACTCCCACTTCTATTTCAGAAGCTTATGTGTCTCCGGATGCTGACTACTGGAAAGAAGCGGTCCGTAGCGAGATGGACTCCATCTTGGCTAATGGGACATGGGAAATCACAGAACGTCCCTATGGCTGTAAACCATTGGGATGTAAGTGGGTGTTCAAAAAGAAGCTTAGGCCTGATGGTACGATTGAAAAATACAAGGCTAGGCTTGTGGCCAAGGGTTATTCCCAGAAAGAAGATGAGGATTTCTTCGATACTTATTCACCTGTGGCCAGACTGACCACCATTCGAGTATTACTCTCGTTGGCTGCCTCGCATGGTCTTCTCGTCCACCAGATGGATGTTAAGACAGCTTTCCTGAATGGAGAGCTAAACGAGGAAATCTACATGCAACAGCCAGATGGCTTTGTGATAGATGGTCAGGAAGGAAAAGTGTGTAGGTTGATAAAATCTTTATATGGCCTGAAACAAGCACCTAAGCAATGGCATGATAAGTTTAATACAACACTGACATCTGTTGGCTTCGTTGTTAATGAAGCTGACAAATGTGTATACTATCGCCATGGTGGGGGCGAAGGAGTTATACTGTGCTTGTATGTTGATGACATACTGATATTCGGAACTAACCTCAAAGTAATTGAGGAGGTCAAGTCGTTTCTATCTCAGAACTTTGAGATGAAAGACCTTGGTGTGGCTGATGTTATCTTGAACATCAAGCTACTGAGAGATAATGAGGGTGGGATTACACTTTTGCAATCCCATTATGTTGAGAAGGTGTTGAGTCGTTTTGGATACTCGGACTGCACACCATCTCAAACACCATATGATCCTAGCGTGTTGATTCGAAAATCCAAAGGCACGGCTATAGATCAATTGAGATACTCTCAAATCATTGGTTCACTGATGTACCTAGCTAGCGCTACGAGGCCTGACATCGCTTTTGCTGTGAGAAAACTGAGTCGGTTTGTATCAAAACCGGGTGATGTACATTGGCATGCTGTTGAAAGAGTTATGCGTTATCTAAAGGGTACTATGAACTATGGACTTCACTATACCGGATACCCGTCGGTACTTGAAGGGTATAGTGATGCGAATTGGATCTCTGATGCTGATGAGATGAAGGCCACAACTGGGTATATGTTTACTCTTGGAGGTGGCGCTGTTTCCTGGAAGTCTTGCAAGCAAACGATCTTAACGAGATCGACAATGGAAGCAGAATTAACAGCATTAGACACATCTGGTGTCGAAGCGGGATGGCTTCGAGATCTCTTGATGGACTTGCCATTGGTTGATAAACCGGTTCCGGCTATCCTTATGAACTGTGACAATCAGACCGTCATCACCAAGGTGAAGAGTTCAAAGGACAACATGAAGTCCAACAAACACATAAGAATGAGATTAAAAGCTGTCAGAAAATTGAGAAACTCCGGGGTGATAGCGTTGGAATATGTCCATACGGCTAAGAATCTGGCAGATCCCTTTACAAAAGGGCTATCACGTGTTGTGATAGATAATGCATCGAGGGAGATGGGCATGAGACCCACATGAGTTGCCATGGTGGTAACCCAACCTATGTGATCGGAGATCCCGTGAAGTAGGACCTGGGAAAACAAGCCAGTGGTGAACTGAGGAGAGTAACTATACTAACCCACTCCGCTGGAGATGCAATACTCTCAATACTGTATGGGAGGATGACTACTGTCTTAATATGTTCCAAGGCTTATATGTATAAGCAAGATGCTATCCTACAGAGCGATCTTTGGAGGAACACACCTATATGAGCCCGACTGCTGGTCACAGTCTATGAGATTGGGGTGATCTCTAGTAAGCTCATGAACAGGCCAGGAGTGTGACTTATATGCTCCACCCGAGGGGTCAGCCTTCGGCAGCCTAGTATCAGTAAGACATGTGGTGAAACTTCTTTACGCCAAACTGACAATTCAAGGCTTAGTCCATTGTTCAGTTGTGGAGGGGTGTAGCTATTTGCTCTAGGTGGATGTTCAACCTTAACAGGTCTCCACTGAAATACTGGTATATCAAAACAGAGTTTGGAACAGAGGACAACACCATGGGCCTTTGGGATCTGGTGGGGGATTGCTGAATATGAGATGGACTTTGGGCCCATTTAGCAATTACAGGAAAATCCCTAAGGGCCCATGCTGCCTAGCAAGTGGTGGTGAGAGTTTAGTCCCACATTGCTAGTTGAGAGAGATGTACACCAACTTATAAGGTGAGACATTCTCCCACTAGTATGAGTTGGTGTGAAGGAAGGAGAGGTGTTCCACACGCGCGCTCCTCCTCCTCCGCCGCCCGCCCGTCTCGTCACGACGCGCCGCGGGTTGCGGGAATCTCACCGAGCCGATGTGTTCTTTTTGTCACGCAGGATTGGAATTTGAACAGTCAACTGAAAACGATCAATGGAAAATGAATACGAGCTGAAACGTTTCGTCTTAAGTACGGCCGTTACCGGAATTCATTATGTGCGTTTATGCTGGACCGTTTGTCTCCTCCTCTGCGCCTATATAAGAGAGGTCGCTCCTCTCCAGAGAACAATACAGATCACATCTGCTCTGCCACCACCACCTCTGTCGTTCCTCTCGCTGCTGCTGTCGCCGGTGACTCCATCCCGTTTTCCGCGTACACGGCCGACGGGAGAGCAGGCCTCCGAAACCCCGCCTCTCCAGATCCTGTACGGGAGAGGGGCGATTAGGTTTTTGGGGAGCGTCTTCTACGCGACTGCTCGCCTCGGTTCGACTGCTTCCTCTACGTCGACTACATCTTCGTCCGCGTCGCCTTCGGCTTCACCATGAGCACCAGCACCGACGCTGACAAGGCTGCTGCCGACAAGGCCGCCTCCGACAAGCGCATCGCCGACGAGGTCGCCGCCTCTGCTGCTGATCCGGCCAACTGGCCTACTGGAGGGTACAACATGCTTACCCTTATCCTGATTATTTCCATGTGTGCAGTACTAGTGGTTTGCGTAGATGTTTCTACTATATGTCTAGTATGTGCGTACATCATGAATTTTCAGTATGTCATTAGCACTGTCTATATCATGTTCATGATTTATTCTTGGATTAAATTAATCGAACAATTGCTTAATTTCTCAACACAAATAACATATACACTCTATTCGGGATTGGCTAAATGGGGTGGAGCCTAAATCGCAGCACATATTCGAGTCAGAGTGTGCGCATTACTTTGAGTCATATGAAACTATCGGAATGACGTCATTTTTAATAGATAGAACATTTTTTTTTATAGATAATACACATCTGAATCCGTACGTGGTCGTTACTCAGCCGTGAGGAAGCCAAGGAGCATACAACTTAGAGCAAGTACAATAAGATGATGTAAGCAGACTATAAAAATTTAAATATAATATTTATGCTTAGTTGGAGGTGAGAGAAGCGGAGTGGGAATAGAAGCGGGCTGTAAGCTTGTAGTCGGCTGCAGTACGAGCTCCAACATAGTTTGCGAGACAGAAAAGTGCGCCACATGTTAAAGATGTACTCTCTCCGTTCTAATTTATTTGTCGTGGTTTTAGTTTAAATTTGAACTAAAATCACGATGAGTAAATCGGAACGGAGGGAGTAGTATACTAATAGGACTAACTATTGTACTAGCAGGCTATGAGGTTGACTCTATATGATGTGGCAACTTCATACGCAGGATGTTGGCTATACTTTAAAAATACATTAATGATGTAATGTATATTTAAAAAATATTAATCATGTATTTAAAAATATTAAACAGGTATAAAAATTGTTAATAAGATATAAAAAAAAGGAAAAAATACAATAAGGCGACATTCAAACCGAAAAAAGTAATGCAAGAAACCCAAAATCAAAACAAACAAAACCAAGAAAAGAAGCAAAAGTAATATGAAGAAACTAAAAACCAAAACACCGTGAAAGGAACAGAGAAAAACAATAAGAAAACCAAAAAAGCAGAAAACCGAAGAATTTTCTACGTGAAGAAACGAAAGAAAGCTGAAAAAAAATAATAGAAGAAAAAACCCGAAAAAGGGACCAAAACCATTGCATGGAGCGATGAGTGAGCAATGCGAGCCAGCTGAGCTAATGGGCCGGACTTTTATACGCGCGCTTCCGACGAAACGAGAGTTAAACTCGCTATAGGCTAATCTGAAATCGCTAAGGAATACTTGTTTGATCACTTCCATATCTTCAGGTTGCGATAAATGGCGCACTGCATGCATGTCACTTGTCGCAATCTGTAAGTTTTTTTTTCGTGCATTCGTATATTCAAAATGTTTTATCTCTTAAACTGTGCGTTTAAATTCCGAACAGTTTTCACCATTGTATATCTTCCGTTGTGATTTTCAAAACTAGATCCCATGCTGATAGGTTTTGACGATTTTTTTCACAAAAAACAGACAGAAAAATTGGACTAAAAAACTGAAGATACCCTCGTCAACTAGTTGCTCTCAGACTAATTCTATTGGGCTCTGCAGGCGCCGGTTATTACTCTTTCTGCAAACTGGCGCATGCAGCCACGTTTACTGGCTCGGCCATAAACAAAATTTGTAAACAAAATTCTGTTTTCAGAAGCGGACGCGGGGGATGGAACCCGCAACCCCTTCGCTGCGAGAGGTGCGCACTAACCGGCCATCACCCCGATTGTACAAATCAACTTTCCTTATTTCCTTTATTTAGTTCTCCACTTCGTATTGCTTTTTATCCTTTTCTTTTCATTCTTTTTGTTTTTACTAATGCATGATTTTTCTAAAATTTCGTGAAACTTATTTCTAAAATGATGAACTTTTTAGATTGGATTAGTTTTTTTTACAAAATTGATGAACATTTTTACAAATTTGATAATTTTGTTTTCAAAATTTATGAACATTCTTAAATTTTGATGATTTTTTTTTTCAAATTTGATGAACATTTTTTCAAAATCAATGAACATTTTCCAAATTTGATGAACTCTTTTCCCGAATTCGATGATTTGTTTTGGAAATTGATGAACATTTTTCAATATCAATGAACTTCTTTCAAATTCGATGATTTTTTTGAAGTCAATGAACTTCTTTCAAATTTGATGAACTTTGTTCAGAATTGATGAACTTTTTTTCAAACAAATTTGAACTTTTTTACATTAATGAATCGACTTTTCTAGAAAAACGAATGGTTCAAAATGCGTAATAAATAGTGCGGGTCTTATGGTTCTTAAAGCATTTGCGTTTGCTATAAATCACTAGGCTTTCGGTGGTGTAGTGGCTAGCCGAACAATCCTGCAATTTAGAGGCGTGTGTTCGAGTCATCGTTCTGGCGTTTCCCCCCGAGACGTTTACTGCTCTCTTTCGTCCGATGGCCGGCCCACTAGGCATTGCCAGTAGGTAGGGCTGCAAGAAAAGCTCGAGGCTCATGAGCCGCTCGAGATCGACTCGAGAGTGACTCGAAAAGAAATGAGCTGAGTTTAAATACTTTATATAGCTCGACCAACAAACGAGCCAATCTTGAGCCAATATTAGCTCGCTCAATTTTAGCTCGATAGCGCGACATAATATCATATGTTAAATGATCATGCTATATATTAAATGGAAATAAGACAATTTTTTACCATATATGTTGTCCATTATTTTCCCTTTTTATTACCAGTAAAAATGGTAGCTTAATTAAGTGCAGAGAAAATTTAGGGTTAATTATGGTACGTGTCAACTATCTGTTAAATATCTTGTTGTTGTTTTTTGCGGGCAAATTAGAGAGCTTTTATTCAGATAAGAGCATTCCCTGGACAATCAGCCAGAAGGCTGGTCACAAGGAAGCTAGGGGTCTCGGCAAGCCACGTTTCGGTCACATTCAAGGTGCATGCAAATTTTGCACAAAGATGCGCCGGCACATTAGCTGCCCTGTTTACATGTTCAATATCAAAGGAAGTGAAACAACTACTAAGCTCTCCTATTTCTAACAAGATCGGAGCCACAATAGACCTTGAATTGTGACGAGTTCTCCAGAGCGTCACCAGCTCCAAACAGTCTACCTCTATTATCACATGCAGGAAGCCTCGAAGTGTGGCAAAACGAACTCCTTCCCGCAATGAAAAGGCCTCAATGATCAGGGGATCAGACACCCCTAAATATGGTTTACTCCATGCTCCCAGATACGCATCAGATGAACGAGCGACTCCACCTGCACCTCCCCGTCCTTCTGCCAAATTCAGCGCTCCATCCGTGGTGATTTTAACAACACCTGCCTCAGGTGGTCGCCATCCAAAGCCTGGAAGGACCAAAGACTCCTTCCTAGGAAGCTGTAATAGAGCTATCGCTTCTTTTGTTGCTCGAATGGTTGCGACTGGATCCCGTCCTGTCTCCCCATGTTTGATCCGATTTCTGGAATGCCATATAGACCACATAACAGTTGTGATCTTTGCCCGGTCATCCGCCGTAAAACTTGGGCTACATATAATATCACGTGCCCATGAATCCTGAGAGAGGGTTGGTAGTCGAAGATTGAACCATGCCAGAATGGACGGGCATGAGGGCAGGAGATGAGAGCATGATGCATATCTTCCTCACCCGACCCACACACTTTGCAGCTACTATTTTCTGCAATATGGCGATACTTGAGCGTGCTTTCATCAGGCAAAATCCCCCTAAGCACTCTCCACCAGAACACTCTCACTTTTGGAATCACATTTATTTTCCAAAGGGCTTTCCACATCTGCTTATCAGTCTCTGAGGTCTCGGTAGCCGTTCCTTCACTACTAGAAAAAGCCCTATTAGTGGCGCACCTGTTTTCGTTAGTAATGGCGCACTATAGGTGCGCCACTATTAACACGCCACTAGTAACAGATAGTAATGGCGCACCTCTGGTGCGCCATTAGTAATCCAGATAGTAATGGCGCACCTCTGGTGCGCCACTACTAACCCTTAGGTGCTCCACTGGTATTCCCTCTAGGTGCGCCACTAATAGCCTTATAGGTGCGCCACTAGTCATAAAGGAAGGTGCGCCACTAATAAGGTCTGAAATGCGCCACTAGTAATGTATTTGGAAAACAAAAAAAAATCCAAATTTACAGAAAACAACCTATAAGGAAAAATAATTTAAAAACAAAAAATGAAATAGAATCATAATTTTTATTATAGTAAGAATATTACAATGTCTTTACAAGTATCCAATAAAAGGAAAATTGCAAGGAAATAAAAGAAAATCCTAAAACTAATCTTCTAGTAATATTTTCTTCTTTTTCTTCACTTTATCCCTGCAAAGTGTAACAAAATAAACAAAAAGACAAACAAACTATTTATAACTGTAAATAGGAATGATCTTTCCCATGGCACAAGCACGACAAGCACAAACAAAATCACCCATGCACATGAAACAGAGCAAGGTACTACTATAGCAGCAAAAGAGAGGGAGCTAGAGGTAGGAGATGGACTCACCGGAGAGGAGGTTGTAGTCGGTGCCGCACACGACCGCGGCCACAGTCACGCGGTAGAGGAGGTTGTAGCCGAGTTGGACCATGTGCGGGGTGTCATCGTGGCGGTGGATGCCCTGGTTGTCATCATCATCCACGGAGGATGCCTGCTGCTCCGAATCAAACGAACAAGTAAGAGCTAGTGTTGTTGAGCTAGTACAGAAATTAAACAAGCTAGTATATCTACATAAATCAATCAAGCTGGCTATGTGTGTGCGTGAGCTAGCTTAGTACGTACAGTACATGGTATAACAGAACTAGCACTACATTTTGCACAGTACAGAACAAATCATGAATGGTTCTGTCAGAGTTGATCCAAACTACATACACTGACATGAGCCGGTGTAATTGTCACACGTAATGGTGGCTTAATTGTCCTAATAAGATGGTCATGTCCTAATAAGAACCTATATCTATTTATTCCCTCCTTAACCTGTCCTAATAACACCACAACACAATACAAAGATGCATGGCCTGCTGGCACAATATTCAAATATGCTCTTGAGATTCTACAACAGTCTAACAAGGAAACGGTGAGTTGCAAATAACTAAAAGCTTCTTCTACACCAAGCTCATGAGGCAACTAATCACCTGCAGGTGCAGAGAGCAGCTCCATGCCAATCCTTCATTCCTTGTGATCAAGAAGTCCCTGCAAAAAAGGTTCTCGTTCAGTTACAATCAATCGATCAATCAATCATCGAGGAGAGGAGAGCAGATGCCTCAGTTTATACTGCTTGGCCTTAATTAGTTGGCATTAGTTGGTTCAACAACAGATTGATCTCGGTGTCGCCTATCATCAAGTTAAAACGTCATCAAAATTACTAAGAGAAGAATCACCTCTACTTGTTTCCTTGGCAGACAACCAAAGCGACTCTGTAGGAAAGGTGCTCTTTTGATCCACATAGGGGTGGTTTCAGGATTCAGCAGAGAGAACTAGCTCACAAAAGGTAAAAAAAAGGAAAGACTGCAGCTTAGCTCATTCACTTTTACTGGTCATAGGTGGACCAAGGTTCAGTGTGGGTAACTACTACAACTTATTAATCACAAACTACTTGTCACCCACTAACTGGGGTACCTTACCAGAATAACGAATGGAGGCAGGTATGTAAACTGGAACTACTTGGATTTGAGGTTACCAACACTTATGTGGCGATGCTGCTATCACACTGGAATACCAGATTAACAATTAGTAATTGTGTAACATGTAGAGTGGAATGATGGCAATAGACGAACAATGGTATTTTGATTGGAATATCACCAATAGAAAAAACATGCTGAAGGCATGCTGGAGATGCGATGCGAGTAACATGGAAAGTCTATTTGTTATAAGATTCTTAGTTTTCATTTGGACTGGTAATCCCATTCTCACCAAAACTGTCTTCTCTGGTAATGGAATTGAAAGGTGAGCTAAAGAAGTTTGACCATGCAGCAGCTCTAGAAACTGCAGAGGCGCACAAATTGAGGGCCATGGTGGTGAGTTTCGGCTCACAAACGCATTCAGTAGCACCTGACCGACAGAGAGAAATTAAATAGGTTGGGCAAAGAACATTCCCACGCACATCACACAGCCAATAGATAGAATCAACATGCAGGCATAAAAAAAACTTGCCCTTTGCTGTAAATGTGCGCAAGTTGAGGATTATTGTTGCCCAGGCTAATCAAATAGCAGGAGCATGGTGAAAGAGATGACTGAGGGCAAGGGGAAATCACCTGAGGCTGCTTCATGGGGTAATGCTCGGGGTCGGGGAAGTCGGACTGCAGCAGCTGGTACGTCTAGTCGGCCCGGCCCTCCGCTACGCCCGCCTGGGCGGCCAGCAACGCCTCACCTGCGGGCAACCAAAGCAGGAGGCAAGCATCAGCCTGGGCGTGGAGAACGATTTAGGGGAAGGGGGGATTGGCAGCAGGAGAGGCGGTACCGTCCGGGGGCGAGCGCCATGGACGCGGTGGAGCAGGGGAGAAGGAGGACGACCACGGCGTCACCCCGTCGTACGGAGGCCGCCTCCTGTCCCGGCGCGGCGCGGCGCGCGATTGTGGGGAAGGAGCCGCTCTCGATGCCTTGGCGACGGCGCGGAGAAGAACCTCCTCTCCCGGTGCTGCGCTCGACCGTGAAGTGGAGAAGGAGCGGACCTCGAGCACCTCGGCGACCTAGATCTGGATGCGGCCGATCTCGATCTGGGACCTTGGTGTAGGGAGAGAAGGTGAGGGGAGGGTGAGAGGGTGGGACGGCGGTGTCCGGAGAGACGGGGGAGGTCGGCGGTGGGAGGGGGAGGAGGTCGGCGGTGGCGGCGGCCATGTCGGAGGCAGAGGAATGAATCGGGGGTGGAAGAGGGGAATGAGAGATGGGGGTTACCACTGTTAAAAAAAATAGTAGTGGCGCACCAGGGCAAGGTGCGCCACTATTATCAAAAATAGTAGTGGCGCACCTTGTCCTGGTGCGCCACTGGTAAGCCTGGGCATGGCTGGTTACTGTTCAAAAAAATAGTAGTGGCGCACCCCACACCTGGTGCGCCACTAGTAATGTCACTATTAGTGGAGCACCTGTTTGTGGTGCGCCACTGCTATATAGTAGTGGCGCACCACATCTCTGGTGCGCCACTAACAGTGATATTACCTATAGCCGTTTTTCTAGTAGTGCTTCTTCTAGAGCGAAACGCTCTTTCTGAGTCACTAGAGCACGGTACGCCGTCTTTACAGTGTAGTTACCCGATCTATCAAAGGCCCACGCATGGAAATCATGTCCCCCTCCTTGCCGAATAGGTATGTTCAGAATTGCAGCAGCATTAGAGGCAACAAAGGTATCCTGAATCAATTCATGTCGCCCCGTCCAGTTAACTGGATCTATCAAATCAGACACCTTTTCTACAACTGTGCCTGAAGGTCTAGAGATAGGAGTCATAGTGATGGTGCCAGGTATCCACTTATCAGACCACACTGATATGGTAGAGCCATCTCCTACTCGTGAAATCAGGCCAACTTTGAGAGCATCTCTTCCCGCAATAATGGCCCTCCAAGTCGCCGAAGCCGTCTTTGGTGCCGTTGCTTGCATGAAGTCACTATCTGGGAAATATCTCCCCTTGATAACTCTTGCACACAGGGAGTTGGGGTTTGTTAAAAACCGCCATCCATGTTTTCCCAACATTGCAAGGTTGAACTGCTGCAAATCTCTAAAACCCATTCCCGCATTACATTTGGGTGTAGCTAACTCTTTCCAAGAAACCCAGTGCATCGCTCTTTTGTCAAGAGAACTGCTCCAAAAGTATTTCGCCATAGGAGAAGTTAAACTCTTGCGAACTTTCTTGTTTAACAGAAACGTACTCATTGGGTACGTAGGAATAGCTTGTACGACTGATTTCAGAAGTGTTTCATGTCCAGCACAGGCTAAGAGCTTCTCCGACCACCCTTGTATTTTACCACGAGCTCTTTCTCCCAAATGATCAAAGGTGCCGCTGGTAATGCGTCCCACCGCTGTGGGCAAACCCAAATACTTCTCACTGAAAGCCTCCACTTGAATATTCAATGAAGCCATCATAGCAATCTTCACAGAATCCGGTGTGTTAGTAGAAAAGAAAATGGAACTTTTGTCACGATTAACACGCTGACCTGAAACCTCACCGTATATCCTCAGTATCTCATTCAATCTGAGAGCACTTTCATCCCTTGCATTGATAAAAATCAGACTATCATCTGCAAACAACATGTGAGTAACCCAAGGGGAACGATAGCTAACACGTAATCCTTGGTCAACAGTACCTTCATTGTAGCTCTTGAGCAATGAGGAAAAACCTTCCCCGCACAGCAGGAATAGATAAGGCGAAACAGGATCGCCTTGTCGGAGCCCTTTAGTAGGAGTGAAGAATGGCAGAAGTTCACCATTAACTCGGACAGAGAAGCGTACAGAGGTCACACACTTCATAATTAACCTGATAAAAACCATGCTGAAGCCAAGTTTGGTTAGTATAGCTTCCAAGTAATGCCACTCGACACGATCGTAGGCCTTCATCATATCTAGCTTGACCGCGCAAGAGTAATTCTTTCCCTTTTTCCTCCTTTTCATAGTGTGGACACTTTCATATGCCACTAGCACATTATCAGTGATTAATCGACCCGGAACAAAAGCACTCTGTTCTTCGCTAATCACTTCATCCATAATACCTCTTAATATGTTTATAATTGCTTTGGATGCAATTTTATAGAGAACTGGACATAAGGCAATAGGACGGTATTGAGATATGAACTGAGGATGTTTTACCTTTGGAATAAGTGTAATCGCTGTGTCGTTCAAACCACAAGGTAACACCCCGCCATTTAGAAACTCCAATACAGCCTTGGTAACATCGTCACCTAGGAGACTCCAGTGCCATTGATAAAAACCTGCTGTATATCCATCCACACCAGGGGCCTTTGACGGGGCCATCTGGAAGAGAGCACACTTTACTTCCTCGGCAGTAAACGGTTTAGTGAGCTCCACATTCATCTCTTGCGAGATCTTGGCAGGAACATGAGCTAGTAGCTCGGCAGCATCACTAAAACCCTGCGACTGGTACAGATTCATGTAGAAAGACTGTACTTCGTCCTTGTCCTCCTTTTCATCAGCACACCGCGACCCGTCAGCCCTTTGAAGGCCTTGAATTTTGTTCAATCGTTTGCGTTATCTCGCTTGTGCCTGAAAATAGGCAGTATTACGGTCACCATCACGAAGCCATGGAACACGTGAGCGTTGTCGGTACCAGATCTCTTCCTGGTGCAAAGCCTCTTTTAACTTTTTGACAGTAGCTAGCTCCTCTTGTGATGGACCCCGACCAATTGCTACAGACCGGATACAGTCAAGCTTCTTCTGAAGCTGCCTCACCCTCCTCGTCAAGCATCCAAACTCCCTAGAACTCCACGGTTCCAATATAGCCTGGAGTTGTCCCAATGCCGCCGCAACCCCTTGCATGCCCGGCCTGCATTGTAAACCCCGCCAAGTATCAGCAACTAGGCGATCGTAATCTGTGTGTGTCTGCCACACATTTTCATATCTAAACTGCTTTTTAGCTCATGGCCTCTCTGCGAATGTTTCTTTTATTTCCACCACAACAAAACAATGATCGGACTCCACCGATGAGAGATGTCTCACCCTTATATGTTGAAAACATTGCCGGAATTCCTCATTAGCAAATGCCCGATCCAATCTTGCTTTCACATTATTCACTCCATATTGCCGATTGTCCCATGTATAGGCCATACCCGACCATCCCAAATCCTGGAAGGATACCTCATCTACAACTTCCCTGAAGGCTTGCATCTGACGCTCAGGACGAGCAGATCTACTAAAATGCTCAGTGGAAAACAAGGTCTCGTTAAAATCTCCTACACACATCCATGCAGAATGTGGTAGAGAATGTAGGGTACGCAAGCACCGCCAACTGTTGTGTCTATCTGTAGCACGCGGTGCGCCGTAAAAACCAGTAAACCTCCATGCCGGAGAGTTCTGAATTTTATTACTAACCAAAACATCAATATGACAAGTACTGAAGTTTTTTAACTCGACAGAGACATCATTAGACCAAAAGAGACCAATGCCGCCACTAAGGCCAAAACTGTCTATAGCACAACAGCCACCAAAACCTAGCACACTCTGTAAAGCCTCTACTCTTCTTGCTTTAATTTTTGTTTCCATAACAAAGAGTAGAACGGGTCCTTCAAGCCTCACAATACCGCGAAGCTCACGAACTGCCTCGGGGTTCCCAAGCCCCCGGCAGTTCCAACTTATACAGCTCATTGGGACGGGCAGGACCGCAACGCGGTCTCTGCCGAATTCTCTAGCGTAGGCTTCTTTTTCTTTGGCTCCCGAGCAAAATCCTCTTCCTCCACAATGTTCTGTGTAGATACATCGGCACTGGCCACCTTGGAGGTCCCAGCCATATCCCCTCCCCCTCCATCAGTAAGTAGCAGCGTGGTTTTTGCAACAGGTCTGTACACCTGGTTTGGAGCCTCTTTTCGCTTCTGCTGCTGCTTATTTTTGACGGGGGAGTTCACTTCCTCTCATGTATCTTTAGCACTACTAGAGTTTCTGGTCTTGTTACTTGCAGTATGTTCCCTGGAGGAGTTTTCTGAAGAAGCCGGCTTCCTGAAGTCATCCGGCGCACGTAGCTTTGGACCAAACGGCAAGTCACCCTTGTCATCCCGGGACCCTGGCGTTGGACAGTATAGGTCTGAGTGACCCAACTTACCACAGGAGAAGCAAAAGTAAGGAACTTGCTCACACTGAATATCATACATATCAACTTTCTTCCTCCTGGCAGAATCAATTAAAATCCATCTCCTAAGGGGCTTATCCACATCAATGGAAATCCTTGCACGCAGAAAACCCCCATTATGATCAAAAGAAACAGACTGGGCATACTTGTCCATCTGTTTAGCAATTGGTTTCCACCATGATTCATCTCTCAAGTTGTATGGAAGGTCAACAACCCTCGCCCAAATCTGCAGGCGATCAAATTTTAGCTCATCTGGCCGCATACAGTCATCAAATTCCGCAAGCACCACATCATTCTTGCTGATGTGCCATGGCGATCCTCCCCAGACACGATCTCTATCTCGCTGATTCTCAAATTCAGCCACAAACTTGTTGAAACCAACCGATCTGAACTTCAGTCCCCGTGGGTTCCCCCACGCCGGCCGGAGTGCATTGGTGATAGTATGAATATGGAAGTGATTTCTATGGAGAACTTTACCAGCCAACAGCCACCTCGCCGGACCTCCATCAGTGCGATCATCGATCACCAGAGGGGTCGCCTCCTCTTCAGATATATCTAGCTTGCCCAGAGCTTCCTCAAGTTTCTTCCTGGCCTCCCGACCCATCTGACCATCCTCTCCCATCCCGCCCCCCGCTGAGGCGTTCGGCGCAGCCATCTTCGCACTCGAGCAGGCAAGGAACCGATCAGCCCCGGCGACAGATCACCGGGCGGAGAATCTAATTCCACCGTCAAAACCCTAGTCGCCCTTGGCGCCGCCAGAGCGAGTTAGGGTTTTGGGGAAAAAAAGTTCGCAGCATATGCATCTTCATTTTCTAGTTCAAGTCCTACGACATCCTGCACCACACTGCAACCTTTTTTGATCTTTGGACAATAATTTATTTTCCCAATTATATGTCTGTCGTGAATCACTATCCTATGTTGATACTAAGACTTTCGGTTGTGAGATAATAAGTCATACTACTTTAAATATTTTATATTAACATTGTCTTGATTGGAATATTATTTTAGTGCTTTCTTTTGTCGTTTTGTGCCTTGTATAGTTGGAATAATCCCCATTGATTTATAACTTTTACTATGTCATTTAGCTCGAAACTAAATCGAGATCATTACAAGCTGAGCACGAGTCATATTCTACAGCTCGACCATGAGCTTCAATTATTTTGAGCTTGCTCGAATTTTAATATGAGTTGAGCTGAGCCAACTCCAACTCGCTCAAACTCGACTCGTTTGCAGCACTACCAGTAGGTGCCGAACTCGCCGAATAGGAGGTCCCCTTGCTATTAGCAGGGCTGGGCCGGCGAAATTCGGGGCCCTCTGCCAAACTCTAAAATGAGGCCCATTTTCTTAGAAAAATAAAACTATAATCAATTTATCTACAGTTCCTTAACGATATTAAATTAAATCCTCTATTTTTTCTTTTCGAAGTATGTTTCTAGTAATCAGATTCATATTTTCTATATAGATTTTTAGAGGACATAGCTTGGATTTTGAAACACAAAACGCCGAATTCCGCTGGCTAGGCCCATTTTTGGCCCGTCGATCCCAAGCCGAACCCAGCGCACTTGAGGGCGCTTGGGGGCTCCGGCGGAAGGAAAAACGACGCATGGGCCACGCGAAAAATGATTTTTGCACGTTCAGCTTGCCCCCCCCCCCCTCGGAGCACTACCCCTTACGCCGCCATGCTGATCCCAGCGAAGCCCACCCGCCTACTGCCACTAGGAAGGCCATTTTCCCGCCGGTAAAGAGAGGGTTCACCGCCGCATCCACCATCACGCTCCTGGGTGAGCTTTCCGGCGCTCGGGCCAAGCGGGCGGGGATACCGGTGGCTGCACACCTACCACGCCCGCCAGACGTTCAGCGGTTTGTCTGCTCGGTGATAGACTCGGACGACGAGGAGGCGTTCGCGGTGCTGCTAGAGGAGGAAGCCGAGGCCGATGCCTAGGACGAAGAGCACCTGATGGTCCTCGCCGCTCTGGCCGGCCTGTTCGCGAGTAATACAAAGCCGCGGTGAGGTGGCTCGGCGCCGGGCCACTGTAAGAGCAAGCATAGGCATTGTTTGGAGGGCTATTGCTTGCTCTACGCCGACTACTTTGCCGACTCTCCACTGCACGGCGAGACAGTATTTCGGCGGTGTTATCAGATGAGCCAAAAGCTCTTCCTCAGAGTTGTGAAATCCATCCGGGACTACGACAACTACTTCAATTGCAAGAAGGATTCACCTCACTCCAGAAGTGCACACCAGCTATGTGGATGCTTGCACACGGAGCTCCCGGTGATACACTGGAAGACTATGGACGCATGACTGAGTCCACCACCATTGAGTGTTTGTACAAATTTTGCAGGGCAGTGGTGGCAGTGTTTGGACCACAATACTTGCGATCACCCTATGCTGAAGACACTGCTCGGATCCTAGCACAAAATGCAGCAAGATAATTTTCTGGAATGCTTGGAAGCATCGACCGCATGCACTGGGCATGGAAAAACTGTCCATTTGCTTGGCAGGGGATGTACAAAGGCGCCAAAGGAGTTTGTAGTGTGGTACTTGAGGCAGTGGCCACACATGACCTCTGGATTTGGCACTCCTTTGGTATGCCAGGAACTCACAATGACATAAATGTTCTGCAGTGCTCGAATGTCTTTGCCAAACTTGTTGAAGGTCATGCTCCTCCGGTGAACTTCGAGGTCAATGGGCACCACTACAACAAGAGATACTACCATGAAGATGGCATCTATCCGAGATGGTCCACATTTGTGAAGACTATCTCAAACCCTGCGCCAGGAGGCAAGAACTCCTACTTTGCCAAGTGTCAGGAGGCTTGTAGGAATAATGTCGAGCGGGCATTTGGTGCGATCCAATCTCGATTTGCTGTTGTCCGGTTCCCCGCTCTGACCTGGTCGAAAGATCAAATGTGGAAAGTCATAACTTGCTGTGTCATCTTGCACAACATGATCATTGAGAGCGAGCATGAAGAGCCAGTGTTTGACACTGAACCATATTACAGGCAGGGTCCTCTTGTCCAAGTTGATCACCAGCTACCGGCAACGTGGGCTGCCTTCCTCAATATGCATCAGGAGATTCAAGCCCCACATGTGCATCAAGAACTGCAGCACACGATGTGGTGGAGCACATATGGAGGCTCAAGGGCAACGCCTAGCTCGACATGTGATGAAATATGAGTTTCTATTTCTGTTTGAATTACAACTTTGATTCGTTGAACTATTTGATTTCTGTTGATTTCTGTGATGAACTATGTGATTTGTATTGTTTGTGTTTTTTGTAGAATTTGTGTCAAAACATGTTGAATGTGGGTCGCATTTGGGCCAAATTGCGTCGAAATTGGAACGAAATCGGCGGCTGGGGGGGGGGGGCGAACTTGGGGGGTCGGCTAGGAACCCGAGCCCCCATGCTGATTTTACCGCCGGTTGGCCCCTAGGCGGCGCTACTTCAAGCCCCTGGGGGACCGAACGGCTGGAGATGCTCTTAGGTTTATGCGGATCTGGTGCTTGGATGAGTCGATGCAATATCCCACCGACTCTCCCATACCACAAAATTCAAGTCCAGAGTATTTGAATCTAAGTGGTAGATTTTCCGTCCATTTCCCAATATAACTAAGTTATACTAAATTCTTGGCAATGCACCGTTGATGTCGCATACAACGAAATAACGAACAGGAGAAGGATAAGTAATTCAAATGCATTTGAAATGCAGTGTTAATTTCTGAGAAAAGATTGAACATGAAATGCTGCATATAGAATTGAAATTCGGATGTGTGGTGCTAATCAGCATGCTAGTCGCTCAGCACTGCAACTTCTCCCCCGCTTACTGCTGAGAACTTCATTTTGTACCGCCAACCAGTCAAAAAAAAGAGAGCTGTTTTTCTATTTGATGAACCATCTGCATTCTTCCCATTGCATTGCACGTTAAGCTCTTTGCTCTGCGTGTGGTCATCAGGACATGCACTATGAACTACAGTAGCTCTGCCATAAGTTTGACAGTATCTGCAAGTATATATTCAACATTTGCTTCATTTCCTTCACCGACGAATCCTCCAAGGCCCGCTTCTTCGGCCATGGTTAGTTCTTCTTCAGGAAACCGTATGACATCTACGTAATGTGCGAAATTGGTTACTGGAATTGACAGGGATTGTGCATATGCCTTCTCCAACGCTTCCCATCCCTATCACTCGCAATCGGGAGAAAGAATCACACACCATGGGTAAAAAAAAGTGTCGCGGTCTCTCTCTCTCTCTCTCTCTCTCTCTCTCTCTCCATTGGGTTCTCCCTTCTTTCACATCTCGCCCTTTAAAGAAAGAATATGAGAAGGGATAAGGAGTAGCTGCTGTATTAAACGAGCTGGACACCAACACGTGTAGGCTCCGTTCGGTCTGCAGGTGCATAAAACGCACGAAGTTACCCTTCCTTGTGGAGCATCACGGTAGATACCAGCGTGTTGAATGCATGCACTTTGACGGTTTATCTCGTAGATTATGCACAACCCAATTTTTATTTTCCCTGCAAGAAAAAACTCAAATCTTATTTCGGTTTAGATATTTGTCGGTGTGTTGCAACGAGAGTATATATATTCTAGTGGTTCAACACCAATCATGTCTGACATATACCTTAGAGCATCTACAACAGGACTTAGCAAATCCGACCCCCTTAGAGTATATATATTCTAATGGTTAATGCATGATTTTTTTTGGAAAGTGCCGACTTGATTGAGTTAATGCACGCGTAAAATGGGCGGGCGCTAATTGCTTGCGCTTGAGCAAAATGTCACATCTAAGACCCTCGCGGGCAAAACATAGGATGGTGAGATGTGAGGCGAGACTACGAAGTCCCCAATAGAGATTGAGTTAATGTACACGTCAAATGAGCCGGCCGAAATTGGCTGCGCCTGAGCAAAGTTCGTATGTAAGATGCTCGCGGGCCAAATTTATGAGTGGTGGGATGCGAGGCGAGACTACCAAATCCCCTTTTAGGAGTAGAGATTTTGGTAAGATTTGATTTGATTTGATTTTGATATGAGTAGTGGAAGGCAAGAAAAATTTGGATTTAGTTGTGATTTTCTTAAGATTTGATTTGGATGAGTTAATGCATGATATTGCCTTTGAAAAGTGCTGATTTGATTGAGTTAATCACGCGTATAATGGGCCGGCGCAAATTGGCCGCGCTTGAGCAAAAGATCGCATTTAAGACGCTCGTGGTCAAACATAGGTGTGGTAGGATGTAAGGCGAGACTACCAAGTCCTCTTTTAGGAGTAGAGGTTTTCTTCTTGATCTCAGCGAACCGAGCGTGGATGGTGTCGAAGTTCTGCCGATGTCAACAAACGGCGAAGTGCCTCATGTCGATGCTAATTCTTTTTATGCACCGCCATAAATTCTGGTGCAACATGGATCGATTGTGGAGGTTTTTCCTTTGGTACAACGTGCATGTAATGTCATACTACCTTGTTAGAGAGGAACAAGGTGTTCTCTTTCCTCTCTTGTATAGATCTGGAGACTTTTCAGGGTACTTTTGAGTAACTAGTTGAGTATTAGGGTTTGCTTATGTACTCCCTCCGTTCCTAAATATAAGTCTTTGAAGAGATTTCACTATAAACCACATACGGATGTATATAGATGCATTTTAGAGTATAGATTCACTCATTTTGCTCCGTATGTGGTCCATAGTGAAATCCCTCCAAAGACTTATATTTAGGAACGGAGGGAGTATATCTTTTTGGCCATGTACAAGTTTACAGGTGGATATATCGCTGTACATGTTACGGACTAAGAAGGATTTTTTTTTTTTGTAAATATGCAGATTTGCGGCACCTTGGTGGTAGTAGGCTAGTACTAGCTCAGACATCTTGTCTAATGTATGTGTTTTAAGCTATGAACATGTTCTAACAAAAGGTGCAATTTGGTGACCTTAATGGCAAAAGTGACGTACTTTCGAAAAAAAATCAATTAATTTCATTGAACCAAACAAAGGATTAGAGGGTACCCTATGGGTTACCAATTTGCATCTCTAGTTCAAGCCATACTCTTGGTGCTTTGTGTTTGTTGCTGTGTTATCTAGCTTCATTGTTTCAATATAAGGAAATGGAAGAGTTTCTTGAAGCTCAATGGCATGTGAAAAAGAATTGTGTTAGCAACGCCTTAATGAACTAGTGCTTATAGACCTTGAAGACCAGCTTCTGCTGCTGCTTATACTTAATTCAAGTTTGTGTCCAAATATTATCCATGATGTGATGAAAAACGGTTAGAAGGTGGCACTCGAACCAATTCCATACACATAGGTCTTCATGGTAGTAGCATAATGGCAAGGCTTTCTTGGCTAGGGTATCGAACTCCCAATGCCTCACATGCTCAATCCAACATAACTTAATTAATAAAAATATCTGGATATACATGCACACACACAAAAACGAAAACATTTTGCATAATTGTTTTCATGTGGTGAGCTTTTCACATAGCTACATCGTTGGGATTTCCATTACAGTTAGATGTTTATATTATAACTCTGATATGAAGAACAAGAAGGGAGAATGCCTAGGGTATTTATAGATGTTCTAGAGAGAACCGTGTATTAAGTGACCATATGGTGGTAGTTGGCGCTATAACTGGTATTGTTTATCGATAAGAGGGTAACAGATTGTGTGGTATGTCAACAATACAAAACCCGAAGTATATGTACGTATCGCAGGGTGGACGGCAAGCTGAACAGCTACAGATGGACAAGAGTTGTTGGCTCGTGGCCGGTCAGAGAAGAGTAGATTACTCAAAACCATCACATACTAGTAGAATGCCCGTGCGTTGCTACAGGCTACAATGCATATGAATAAATCAGATAAATGGTTAAGTTGAATTCTAAAGTCGAACCTCATTCCTTCCTCGTAAGTTCGGACTTGTTTGGACATCAAATATGTACCTAGCGGTCAACCGTATGGACAGTCCGAGCTTCCCCAAATCCAACGCATATGAGAGGGAGAAATGTGGTTGTTCGGATTATCCGCCATGTTATCTTCAACACGGTCCCAACACAAAAACACATCCCACGACGCATCCTTCCCATTTTCCATCGGACCCTCCCTTCTTGCACGGTTTTTCGTTTTAGCCAAACATTTGTCACTGGAGCCCTCCCATTTAAAACAGGATGATGCTCACCTCACAATCACCATGCCGTCCTCTCTCTTTCGCACCATACTTCCACACGGACCAACAAGGAGTCGCCCGCCAATCATCCGGTTCTCCACCTTGAACCCCTCCCCCATGTTCATGTTGATCCACCACCGATATTAAGGGGGAGGAGGCATGCGCCATCCGTGACGCCTCCTGAGTCAAGGTAGATCTGATATCTCCTAAGACATTGCCACAATGTAACACATAGTTGAATGTCGTGCATTATCATGAAACAAATATATGTTCATTGTTGGGCATGCAATTGATACGCCACTGTGCAACCAATCAATGTATTTACCCTTCTATCTTGACCCAAAAAATGTACCAGTTGCTGGAAAAAATATGAACCACCCGCTCATGCAAAGCTAGCTCTAATGAAATGCAGTTTGCCATTATTTTCTATAATAGAAAAATTATTTTGCCAGATGTAATTAAAAAGGGACTCTACATGAGCCAGGGAATCTTCCAAACAGAGCTATGTCAATTTAGTCGGTCAGGGCAGAACGACAGCCAATAGATGTTTCAAGCACCAACGCAACTCTTCGAGTCGGTGCAAGTAGTTGCTCAGCAGCGCATATACACACACAAGACTGCTTGCGTCATGTCACCTCCACCTCCACGTGAAACTCTAACGCCTAACCAGTGGCCCGTATGGAGCCTCCGCGACAAAAATCAAGGAACCCACACAAAAACAAGTCCACATGTTTCAATTTTATTCAGATATAAACAAAAGCAGAAAATAATTTGTCGCACGGCGACCTACATTCATGGAACAACTACAACTAATTATAAATATGGCCACTCGCAAGGCCACGCCCACAGCCAATGCCACGGACATGGCCCAGGCCATGACCATGGCCATCCCCATGGGCCTGGCCAGCGCCATGTAAGAACACGTCCATGGTGTGGTGATATTCATCCTCCAGCTCCACTAACCCCTGGGTAAGCTCCTCCACGCCAACTCCATTAATGCAACCTCCTCAATGGCTAGCTCCATCTGCGCCTACCATGTTTGTCAGTTCTAAATCTACAACCAATTAAGAGAATTGTATTAATCCATCATGCATTGGTCTAAATTTGTTACTACTAACTATGAGCAAAAACCCCTAAATCCAAATGAAGCACTATATATCTTTAGAAGGGAAGTTTTTTTCTAGAAAATCTTTGTGTAGATGACCTATCAAGGGTCAAAATCAACTATACAAAGATAAAGAGAGTAACTTTCTGAAGGATAGAAACTCACTTGTGCAGTGTAAAAAAATAAGCGAAGCATAAGCACCACATCTGATCTTGTCACTTGCTCGTAAGGAATGAAATTCTAACACATGTATGTAGTAGATATTTATATTTTATTTAGAAGATAACAAGTGAAGTATCTAAACATCCATTTAAGCTCATTTGTTTTGCAGTTTGTATTAGTCTAGAACAGGAAGGATCATCCATTTAAGCATGCTACTTATCAATGCCCTAGGCCATAAAGGCTCAGGTTTTACATTTGCATAGTAACACAATGACAGACCAAGATATACATATATGCAATGAAAGCACGACAATGGATCCTGATGAATATCTATTAAAGATATACATACATCGACGATGGATTGCCTAAAAGTTGACGAATAATTAGTTTATGACTTTCACCAAAGGCATATTAGGAAAAGAACCATGAATCGTTCATCCATGAATAAACTCCAATATATTGTTATTGCTTGTATCTCGTACTTACAGAAAGAGAAATAGGAAAGTTTATTATGGCCTCGCTGGTAAAAAAATATCACCAAACAATTCTCTACCACTAATTATAGTACCCTATAGAATTAGAACCAATAAGTAATCTAGATTCTACGGTGTATCCTTCCATTACAGTTGATTGATTAGAAAAAAGGTCCAGCAAGCAGAAGCTGGTAATCTCTTTTTGTGAAGTTTTGTGCATGTATGAAGCCAACCAAGTCAGTATAAACGAACCACAACTGAATTTGTGAGATTAAACTGGTGGGATGAGACTACTAACTCTCCTTCAATAGTCGAGATTAAACATTCTCGCATAGTAGGTACCTTTGAATTTTCAGCCAACTTACTGTTCTAAGTCTGACAAGATGTGTCATCTTTCTTAGGGAGAGCAAAACCAACCATTGAAAATAATATAATGTGCTTATCTGCGAGTTGATACATTTTTTTCATAACAATGCCTGATGTGATGGAGTTTTTGTTAATCTTGTATAGCTAAAATTCAAATAACATTCAACTATGTATCAGTATAGCTATGTTTCTGTAGCAATGCATCAGTGCCCAGCTTAACATCCTGCTATGTCAAAGGAATAACGTTGATGATCAACGAAATGAGAAATGAAATGAGCATGAAACATTACCATATATAGATCAATGTTCCCATCTTACTCCCACTAAAATGAACAAATCTGTGACTGCGGCTGTGGTGTTGAAGAGGGTGGCATGTTGGCTTCTACTGGCCAATTTACTGAAAAAGGCTTTGCCCCGCTTTATATATAAAGCACCAACCAACCACAATCTGATACAAACACACGCCACCTCAACTCACGCACACACCCAAGGAAGGATACATAGGCGCTAGACACAGCAACACCACACCCAGCCACTACAAGAGCTTTCGGGATCCTCAACCGTGAACATGCCCCCACAAACAGATGAAGCTGCAGACGATAGACCGTGAGCTCCAAGGCGGTGACTTCAGGAAGGTTACGACACCAGAGTGCCGTCACCGCACGAACCAAGGGTATGGGTTTCCCCTGGAGCAACACGACGGGCAATGAGGACCGCGACGGTGCCTTCAAGAAGGGGACGAACTCGCCGCCGCCGGACGGCCCAAAGACAGAGCAGGTTTTCACCCCGGTCCACGGTCACTGCCCTGGCATAGGTACGAAAGCCGCACCACCACCACCGATCGTCATCCCCCGGCCACCATGCCTCCCACACGACCATGGCCACCAGGCAGCACCTGAGCCACGGCCTCCGCCTGCGAGCACCGGGCTTCCATCAACAGAGCCGCCGTCCTGGCATCCAAGACCACCCCACCTCCTTCCATACGGACCACCGGACGCTGCTGTCAGAAAGGCGGGCCCTTTGGGCGAGAATGGGACCCAGTCGGACGAAACAGGACAAGGGAAAGCCACCGGCGGCTGCCGGGCACCCCTGGCAACAGCAATAACCCGGAGGCACCCCTGCCAACCCCCGGAGCGCCCCTACCACCATGGCCAGCCAAAGACGAGGAGCGTTGAGCCACCGTGCTCCACCCTCCGGCTCGCACCTCCAAGCACCCCAGGCATCAGGAGAGGGGAGCCGAACCGCCACTACTGGGCCGCCACCCCAACCAGCCGACATGGCCCCGGTAGAGGCGGCCGCCCGCAGCCCAAGCCTTCCGAGGCCCGCACCACTGAGAAGCCAGACCTGGCCGAGCCGCCGCCAAAGTCGCAACCGCCATTCCCGACCACCAGCACGCACCACCATCTCACACCTCCACCAGGCAGGAAGGACCCGGCAGAGGTGGCCGCCCGCCCACAGCGCCGCTCGCGGCCCTCGCCACCACAGGGCCAGATCCGGCCGAGGCATCACATCTAGACCCGGGCACGGCCCGTCTCGTCGTAGCCCACTGCGCCCGCCAGAGAGCCCCGTGCCACCCACAGAGCCGCCACCGCGTCCCGTGCTCCGCAGCGCCCTGGTCCGACCGCGCCGGCCCGTGCCAGCCCCAGCCGCACAAGGGGGTGAAAATCCCCGCCGCCACCGCCGCCGCCGGCCGGGCTTCGCCCGGGCGCGCCCTCTGGCGGCGGCGGGAGGGGGGAGAGAGGAGGGGAGGTGGAGAGGTGCCGGCCCGCGCCAGCCCCAGCCGCACAAGGGGGCCAATTTCAGAGTCATAGGCACAAGAATTTCGATGAACCACTAAATGATGAATGTAAATTTCGTACTTGAAATATGGAACAAAGTAGTTAACTCACTTCCTCTTAATTCCCAACGGGCTATCGTCAGATAATAAGGACAATAAAGGCAGCAATTTAAATATGGTATATGCAACAATGACTATAGAAAATAAATAGCATGGACATGTTTTACTCTATACATAAATATCCACACTTCAATAATATAATACAAGGTCATGAGGTGTCTACTTCTATGTTTGAAGCTATCCAGATCATACTATGCCAGATTGTCAATTGTAATATCTCGTACACAAATATCAATCACCATCAAGAAGATAAAAGTACCATTTCCTATTGCAGATCCACTTATTTCTGGATCAATAAATAGTCAACGACCGGCAAATGTATTATTGCAATCATATCGACAAGTTATCTTTATGAGAGGCTGACATTGTTGATGTTTCAGAGCTAGTGCTGAGGGATTTTTCCCAAGTATATATGCTTGTAGTGAAAAAGGCAAACACACTAAGCTGATCCATGGGCAACCAAACTAAGAAAAGAGAAAATATTATCCAAATGTGGCTTTCAGACATATCTAATTAAAGTTGATCATTTCGACTGCTTATTTTAGCAAAAAAATAATAGGCTAAATGGTAAAAGCTCTATGCACTCAGCTAAAATGAGCGAGTTTAGCATGCATTATTGCATTATCTGAATTAGAATGGATTATACAGTGAAAAAAGGAAGCATAATGTCATACTCTAGCACGTTCAGTAATGACGGAAATATTGAGAGTATTGAAAAAATAGCTCTCTACATCCCTCTCTATTATCTTGTTATATACTCTCTATGTAAAGAAATATAAGAGTGTTAAATATAAGAGTGTTTAGCTCACTGTGATCATCTACCAAGTAGAGCAAAATGTTATCCTAAATAAGTTATAGACATCAATTTGTGATTATGAAACTACTGTGAATTGCGTTGCTAAAAATTTAGAACTTATTCATATAACATGAGGGATTAGTTAATGATGCCGATGAAGCAAAAGCGAACACATTAAGGTTCGGCGTCAAGTGGTTGCTGTACCTGCATAATGTTGTGATTTTTTGAGTCCGTCTGCCACTCTCGAGCATGGAGAACCCTGATGCTTCTGCTGCAGTCAGGCATGCACTCCGATGTTGTGCGTATATATCCCACCATGCAGAAACACAAACAGAGGATTGGTAATTTCTACTGTTGCTAGCAGATTGCCGGCATGGAGATCTTTCAGCCTTGTTGATGCCAGCATGAAGGTCAAGGAGAGAAGCGCATACCTCGGTGGTCAGCGTCGTTCCTGTCCTCAGCTACGATCTACCTGCAGCTCGTCCAGAGGGTGCTGGAGATGCTGCTGCATGTGTCCGCTCCTTTGCTAGATCATCGTCAATACCATGCACTGCAGTTGTGTTTTATTTTTCCAAGCCACAAAAAAACTCTGAAACTATCTTTGATCCAATTTTTTTTATTCGTTGCAGTACCAAGTATTTACAAAAATAAATACAAAAAGAATCAATGCATCTGGAGTTCTTTACCTTGATGGCTAGAGGTCGTACACAGCAGCCGGCCATTATACGTCTACTTGACGCGTCCAAATACATCTTATTTAGGTTCTTCTTCACACCAGCCTGTACCTACAGGCGTTGTGGTAGGCGGGTGAGTAAAGAGACCACACACGGAAAAATAATTTTTGCCAATCATACACACACGTCGCGTGCGACTCCACCTAGCCGGACTGCCCATCCATTGGGCACAATCAAGTGGCAAAGTTCAGGTTTTCAGAAAAGAAACGAGAATTCCAAGTTTCAGAGTTGACCACCCAGATCCCTTTGGTCATTCGGAGCATGAAGAGCGCGAGGTGCCTTGGGCGCCTCCCTCTGCCTCCCTGCCCTGGCCTTACGCCGGTCTTGTACTTGGACTGCTGCTTGGTCACCCTTTCTGCCGCAGCGTGCCGTGTTGATCTGTTTGACGGCCGCATCGTCGAGCGGAAGACTGGGGCAGCGCTAGTCCCTACTCCATGGAAGAGATGGAGCCATGACCGGGTGAGGGCTATAGCTCCAGGACGTGTAGTTGGACGACGGATGGCTGGGTGGATGCGGCGAGGGGCGACGGATTAGGAGGCAACGGGGGCGGCGGTGGTTGTGGCATGGAGTCAACAGCGGCGGCGGTGTGGGAACCCTAGAAGGCGGGGCCGAGAGAGATCGAGGGAGAGAGGACTCACGTGGAGCGATTCGTTGACATGGATAGGAAAAAATCATCCCGACATTCTATGGAAAAAAAACCAGATGAAAGGTGTGATTTTCGTTGAAAAAATCGGGGAGGGTGACAGTGTCGTTCGAGGGATGGGATCTAGGTGGTTCGCTTGTTCGATGGAAGGGGAGCGAACGAAACTATGTACAAACTCAGACTTTTTTTTGTTGGGTGTGGGGTTTTTTTTGGATGGCTGCGTGGGATGGGGTGGGGTGAGGGAGAGGACGAAAATAAACCAGCAAAAATTAACCGTGGATACTATTTACCAACTCAGACATTAGGAGTAGAGATTTTGCTAGAGTAACACATGCTCATGCATATGGCAGCTCGTTCTCGCTAGTGCCAGGTACCGGCAGTGACCGTGGCCTGCTCCACCATCGAACCCAGGGGCGGAGCTGGGCCCCGGGCACCCAGGCCCAGGCCCGGTGCGTGCAAAAAGTTACAAGCTATAATTATATAGGTTTCTGTGCTGGCCCGGGGTATTGCCCCATAACAAAGAAGGCCCAAAGCCTTGCTGGGCTGTCTTGCTAGAAGCAAACGCACGCACGGGGCAACCCGCCCCACAACGATCCAACTCCTACGCACGAGCAGTCCTGAGCACGATCCACGGGAGAAGAGACACAGCGCCAGCGCTGTTTCGCTGGAAAAAAGGAGACGCAACCCTGGATCGGGCATCGGCCGCTGCCGAGTCGCACGCAGCCAGGACGAGCGGCATGATCAATCTCCAGTCTCCAGCGCGCCGCTGTTCGCTGTGGCTTCGTTGGCCACCGCCTCCTGTCCTGTGCGTGGTTCGTCCGCGTGGCGCGCCATCCCCTGCTGGCTACTGCACCTTGTATTTTCTTTGGAGCTTTCTCTGTATCCCCACTGATGTCTTTCATAATTCCACTTATAACATGTTTTACTGTATCAGTGTGTAAACTGCTTCAAACTGAAATTTAATTGAAATAACGTGTGTGTATGCAGTCATATATCTAGGGTATTTTGAAGTAATTGTCAATTTTATTTCATATTGTAGAAAAAGAATATGAATAGATTTAGCCAGATGTATTTTTATTTATTGATGATAATGATATTGTATATCGCTTTCAATCATATTGGTCACACAAAGGGCTTTTATCTCATTGAAATGGTAAGTTTTTATATTTGCACCAATGATAATTGTTTCACTTGATGTTTATGCTTTTCTTTTGAAATTTTGCCTTTGATGTCTTGAAGGTGTTGGTTCTTCTTCCACCCCTGATGAGGTTATGCAAGGCACTGATGAAACAAACCATTGAAATTGGTACTCTTTTTTATCACATACTAGCAAAAGAGCCCGTGCGTTGCAACGGATGAAAAAAAATCATAATCTCCAATGGCCTTAACTACATTTTGCTGTATCACCGATAACATTTTGTCGAACATTTTGTTCAATTTCTTTAACATTTTTTAATACACAAACTTTTTAAAAAAATCATGAAAGTTTTTTAATATTTCAATCAATTTTTTTTCAAAATTGCGTACATTTTTTTAATATGAGAACATTTTTTTTAATTCGCATTCTAATTTTCTTTGGATTTTTTTGAAGTACTTAATTATTTAAAGGAGAAAAAACAAAAACAGAAAAGAAAAAATAAACTTAAAAAAAGGCCGCACCCATATGGGCCGGCCCAGGATGTATGTAGTTCATATTGAAATCTCTAAAAGGACTTATATTTAGAAACCGAGGGAGTATATGCTTAAACAGTTGAAAAAATACTACTCAAACAACTTTGAAATAATCGAAAAACTATAGGAGAACAACACTGTTGAAACAATTTTGGTTAAAAAAGATTTTTAAAACAATAAATAACTTTCTTAAGAAACAGGATAAGTAAAACTGGATATGCTCTTACTTGATGTTCCAAGTTGCATGGCCTCTGAATCGTTGGTGATTTGGCGCATGGCAAGCTGAAATAATTTCTATGGTCAAAGTACAGTAGTGGTCAAAAAGTATTGGGATAAGATTTATGATCAAAATTTATAAATAATTTCAAGTTAAATGGTTCAAAAATATGCAATTAGATATCATCGTTGTATACCAAACTTACACGTGCATTGCAACAGGAAAAAGAAAATCAATTTGTGCTCGCTAACCTGAAACTTTCAGTATAACATCTTATCTCACCCCGATTTTGGTTGTATACCATTAGAAATATGATGGGTTTCACCCCAACGGAAGTGTACTTTTTCCATTACACAACAATTGTCACAAAAGAAAAAGAAAACACACCACTAACTCAATGTGCATCATGACTCAGTAAAACTTCCAGTGCATGAACATACTCCCTCCTTTTCCTTTTGATCTAGCACATATGGCCGTGTGTTGCACCGGGATAAAAATAATTGGCGTTGTCACTCTGTGTACAAATCCACTTTCTTCTATTCAACTTTGACAAAACGTCATAGCTAGCAACAGTGTGCAGTTAATGTTTTTGTCGCCATGCCAACAACAGTCTGAATAAAAGGAAAATAAAAATAGCTACATTCAAGAACGGAGGGAAACTTAGTCAAACTTGCAAACCTTGTGTTACTTTTCTTGCTGTTAGCAAGTTAATGTTACTTGTCTGAGGTGTAGATGATATCTGAAGAGCTCCCAGAGAAAGATGGAAAAAATGTTAACTATACTGAGTTAACTATATATAATACAAAACCTATGCAAGGATTAACATTTCTATACATCAAACTACAGTTGATATATTCTGTTTATTCAACTAAAGTTGTAAATTCACACATTACAAGCTGCATCTTGTTCTCCTCCAAAAGAAAAGAAAATAAACAAAAAAAATACAAAATGTTAAATCCCAAGATTTCTGTCATGAAATAATTGTAAGCAATGGGATTCACATGAGAGGCCTTGGGTTCACCGTACTGCAATTCATGAATCAACGATTGTTAGAGAATCAAGTGCTATCAATAGTTTTGGAATTGATAAACGCAGCAAGTTATTATTCAGGATCATAAAACTATTGATAAACGCAGCAAGTTGTAAATACAAAACTTATGATGACAACCTAAATAACAACATCTGGATGTGGAATTGCACTTACAACTTGCTGCGTTTATCAATAGTTTTGGAAGAAAAATAATCTGTGGCGGTATAGGAGAGCCTAGAGGATGGTTCTCCATCTCTTTGCTTTCAGAAGTTTTGGAGGCTGTTGGATATGTCCAGAACTAAATGTGCCACTTCAGTTATGCATAAACACTCCATATGAGCTTCAACAACACAACCACCATATTAAAGTAGACATCATTTACATCTAGAACCGATTGTGTCAGTTTCAGTCTTGCACAAACACGGCATATAATTAGGAGTCCGATGATTTGAGGCATTCCCTTCACCAGGCAAATATCATCTATAATGCGGGTTGCCTGTGTAGATGTTCAGAGATAGAGAAAATAAATACCGTAAAATCAAAAATCATCTAAGCATCACCGCTGTCAAAGCTTGATGCTAAGTATGGGTGCTAATTACATATTGAAAACACCTTTGGTACTTTACCTCGCACGGAGGAAAATACCCAAGCGCGTTATTTACCTTCTGTCACCGATACCACATATCGACTGTGAAACAAATCATATCACCTTATGCTATCATCCAATGTTGAAGATGGTCTAAGAGAAAGAGCATGCTCACCACGGTGACCTCGACGACGCCGTCCTGCTCGAAGAGCTGCACAAGGCGCTCACTGCTAACGTCGTAGGGAAGGTTGCGCACGTACACCTTGGCCTCGCCCCACGGATCCCTGTACTCCCATATATATACCATGAGAAATGTGCATAAAATCTGGCAACCAAGAAAAATATTAGTGTTTACACTAAAAATTATCAACAAAAAAGATAACTCATATGTATTTAATTCAATGCTGAAGAAGTGCTTCCCTTTCTTGTTTTTGTCAGGGGGTCACTATAGAGAACCACGCAGCTAATGGTTGGACTTTTCATGGCAAATTTTGGATAAATACCTTATAAATTTATTAAATATGTTTATTTTATCAACATCAATTTATTTACACAAATAATAGATTGAACTTGGGATTTCCAAACATTTTGGCCTAAATTGTATATTGACTAACTTAGCATTGAACTATACAAATATTGGGTATAGGACATACTGTACTCAGGCATGTAAATTTGAGAACTTTGTCATGCATCATTAGTACGAAGCTCATTTGTTTTCCTTCTTTATTTGTAATAGAATTTTTGGATTTAATGATGTTGTCAGTTCTGATCAATTAGTTGTTCCATGCACGCACACATATTTATCAACCAACACCATGAGCCATTGTGTGCAAAAACTAATTAAATAGGCCCATGTACTACCGGCAAACTACATGATGGCAATGTCATTACCTTGTTGCCTGCTTGACTGCATACTGAAACATGGGTGCTAAAGAGTAGCTCTAATCGTGGTAGTCATTGTCAGTTGCTGTCGATCTACCATCAATACAAATCTTGTTTTCTGAAGAGGATCTCACCAAAGAAAACCTGAAGAGTTTTCTTGAAAGTCAGCCAGATGCCCTTCCCCAAAATAGTACTATTTTCTATTAAGAGAAGCATAAGTGACATAGACAATGATTTCCATTTGCTAACTACTCTCATGAGCTGTTTGCAGCGCTGTGTCATGTCCTAAACAATGCGATCCAGTATGTACAGAAGGAAAAAGTGTGAAGATAAAAACTACCAATACAATGTTTCAACAGAGATGAGATCATCGTTGGACGTTCAATCAAAGCAATTCATAGGATCCCACTTCTAAAGATTTCAGTAAACGTTCTCACTGTCTTTGATTGATTACAACAGATTTATGCCTATTGCTCAAAGCTCTTGCCTATAATCCGATGAAAACTATTAGAAAGCATGTGAGCAGAACAAAAAAACATCAACTGATCTCCATCCTGTTGGATCCTCCAGGATCATATTAGCATAAGTTTGAGCCACAAATAGAATATGAGATGGGATTACCTTGTTCACCAGGTCCTGCCATCTCCTTCTCTTAAGTAGCACCACCCAGAACACAATCTGGTGGGAGTGGTGGTCCTTCCCAGTGCTCCTGTGCTGAGCTTGATCGGTAGCTTGAGGGAGAGAGTGAGTGAAGTGTGTGTGTGTGTTCTCTGGCTTAGAGCAGCAGCCAGCACACCTCTCCTTCCCTTATCTATCTATCTCTCCATTTAATAAATGCACAGTGTACCAGGGGGGCCAACACCTGGCTGGACAAGAGCTGCCCCCGATCAGGGCAGCTTACCTGGTTCAGTGAACCAGCTACTGTAGACACCGCCTACTGTAGCAGTTAACTGTAGCAGATATTTTTCACTTAGGATTAACTCTTAATCTTTAACCTTAGATACATAACAGCCACAGTTAGTCTTTATGATCATAATATCCAACACATCCATCATGCCGTGTATGTTGGTTCCCTTGAAGTTCAGTTAAGACAGAGACAACCAAATTAAGCAATTGAACAGGGAAAGCCATCATGCAGGAGCAGATGAGCGGGATTGAACAAGCAGTTGGGAATCAGTTAAAAAACAAAGAGGAAAGCGGGAGAGGCTAGGGTGGAAGTGAGCTCACGGGAAGGTAGTGACCGGAGGGAGCGCGGCGGCCGTGACCAGAGCCTCTGCGTCCGTGTCGCGGTAAGCCTCGGCCGGATCCGACGCGCGCTGATTCTGACACTGCCTCGCCTCCCGCGCGTCCTCCTCGTCCCGGCCGTTTCCACGACGGCGAGGAGCATGTTGAGCAGCTGGTCGCGGTCCGCGGCGTGCGCTCGAGCCGGCCGGCGTGGGCCTGGAGCGCGGCAGCCTGGGCCTCGGCTTCGGCGAACCGGGCATGGGGGACTCGGACGGGCGGGGAGGAGGGCACGACGGAGAGGAGGCATGCCAGGGTGCGGTGAGGACGGCGCGGCGGAGGATGGCGTGCCGGCGTGGGGGAGGCGGCGGATCCATCGGTGGGAGGCGCGGCCGCTCGAATTGGGCGATGTTTTTTTTTTCTGTCGAACGCGTGCAAGGGTGGGCCAGAAATACGAAACGTTTTTTTCCTTTATTATTATTGATTACTGGACTGCGGGTTAATTACTTAATTTTATAGGGATTTTTCTGTAAAAGCGTCGCGTCGGTGTCTCTTCACTCGATTTGTTTGTTGGGCCGAACACGTTGAAGCCCAATATGCTGTAGGTCGCTTGTGTTCGATCTGAGCGGACGAAACTTCGACGGTAAGAAGAATAGTACCACCTCGGATATTAAAAATAATATAGGTGAATAAAAACTGAAAGCGTAAATTGATGAGAAGAGGCGTATTGTGACGGTGAACCCGACAAACTCGTTCCGTGCTTTATTATTACTAGTAAATCTGCCCGTGCGTTGCAACGGGGGAAACAAATTCTAGCACGCCTTAATGACTTATTATCTTATTGCCACTTCTTCTTTTGACCACTGTCACAGCGACTAATCAATCCCAAGGCGGTCACTCTGTTTTATTGGTGTGCAAGAACCTAAATTAGGTAGAAGATTGCTTCATCCCTTTCTGAGTGTATTCCAGTGAACTTGATAAACTAATCGGGTACTTCCTATGCTAACCAACATCCAAAACTATAGGGCCAAAACAATGCGCTATTCATTTTAGATCAATTCATTTCCTAATGATTTTGAATTGAATGATTGTGATTAAAACAATATAAATAGGTTGACGGGAAATACTTGGCACAAATGACCCTTAGGGCGCATTCCTACACCTGGCACCGAGGCATGGGATTGCATCAAGGACCCTCGGCAACCTCATCTATCCCTTGTGTAGAAAGTCAAAGTACCAGAAACAATCGTGTGTGCCCAATTCGGTCGACGGATTGCTAAATAGGTACATACTGGATACACAACAATTTCCTTCTGTGTCATGTGAAAATACAATTCGCTGGATCATAGCTACAATTTCTCATCATATTTTCTATTACTGGTTGCGGTAAACTCAAAGTACTGGATTTCAAAAGGAAAGATCATCCATATTCTTAGATATTAAGATAAGTTACACAGTAACAGTTACATGAAATTTCATATGGTTTTCTTTACATATAAAACCCACAAATCTGGGTCCTTGTTGCTGTATAAAATATAAATAATGTAATTCAGTTCTTGTACAACTCAAGTACTTCGTACATCCTTGATGGCCGGGAAGAGTTCTTAATTCTGACTAAGAAACCAGTATACATTCTATTAGCATTAATAGAAGAATGTACGAAGATGGTACATGCTACACTGTCGATAGTCCATATCGATAAATCAGGTCATACGGACTTGTGCAGAAACAAAAACATGAATTCTTATATGAAGATACAAATTCAATTTTGAACCCACACTTAAGTAAGTATAATCTAAACTTTGAGCGGAATTACTACTTCAAATGCCACATGTATAACAATTAACATAGACTCTATCTTCAGTGTTGAAATTTCTTGAGAAGGGAAAAATGTACTCTAAATTAACGTCAAAGCCATTATATATTGTACGGCAATCTTGGATGCCTGTACTTCAAGGAGTCATGCTAAGCAATATTACATTCTTCCTATTGTCGGGAACATATTCATGAGTTTGAAACAAAGATCCTCTATCATTGGAGGAAGTAATTATATCTAGTACGGAGCAACTGTTCAGTTGAGCACAAACAGAAAAGTTTGAATTCCAGAATGTCATGATTAGCAGAAACACATGCACCTATCTTGTGGACTTAACACAAAGAAAACAAGAAACCTATTTATTAAAAAGTAGAAACAAATACTAAATAGTTCTTCCTATTGTAAAATAATCATTACTTCTATTATCATAGATATGTGTCAACTAACTTCCCAAGTACTAACCAGGAAGCGAATACTAAATACATCTTCAGCGATGCACCATGTTAGCACACTACATTCATTTAAATCGATCCCTGCAATATTCAAGGATTGCTCCCAGAAATAACTTCGCTAGATACAGCAAATTCTTCTACAATCAGCTTTTGTGGACCTTCCGTGGGTATCCATGCATGAGAGGTTTGAAGTGTTGCTGTAGCATTCCTCACAAAGGACAAACCCTATTACTTTAAATACAATCCTTGCATTTGACCAAAGTAATTCAAGATATGGGAACTAAACCAAGGATAAATTGGTGCTTATAAATACCTCCCAATTGGATGGTCGTCACGATCAATTCCGACGAAGCACTGTCCTCGCCGTCCTTGTAGAAAATTGTCTGGGTGGAGGAGCTGGCTTCCGTGGACAGCACACGCTCGGCCGCCGGGCCGGCGCCCAGCCGGACCATCTCGGGACGACGCAGGGAGATGGGGAGCGGCAGCGCGACGGGGCTGTTTTCCTGGAATGGGTGCTCAATGTGAGGCGTTGAGGAGCAGGGAGGCACTGGGTCTTGAGCCGGTCAAGGGCCTGGACTAAATCCCCTAAATTTCTCCACACACAAAAACATAATAACATCAGCACATAATTCAACTTGATGTCAGCTCCACATGTTCTGGACAACAAATCAATTTTAAGTACACATAATTAAAAGCTACAAATAGTTCTATAGTTCTGCTCAAAAGCAAGCTGGAAACTATTATTAGCGAAATATTTCAGCACCGACTCAATGTTTATATCCATTTAAGTATCCAGTTTGTTAGACAAAAATATGCAAGCAACATCATGAACAACTCTTCATAACTTAATTTTCCTAGATACAGTGGACTGTACAACAGGTTTAGTTTTGAAACAAATTACACCAAGCTGCCTAATACACCAACGAAAAAACTGAAAAAAATGAAGTTCAACTCCTCATAAGCATAACATCAAATATGTGGTGGGTGGCATATCAAGAACAGAGGAACACATTTATTTAGAAGAATGCAGTTGCCAATCCATGAGAGAGAGAGAGAGAGA
>LR738715.1:882986361-882998469 GCA_902687465.1 Secale cereale | reverse complement strand
GAGAGAGAGAGAGAGAGAGAGAGAGAGAGAGAGAGATCCTGATGGAGAGGAGAAGTAGCATCAGCCGTGACCACCTGTACAGAGAGAGATAGATGAGAGGCCGCTCCTGCGATTCGAGACGATTGTGTAGGAGGCAATGGGCAGGGGGGAGAAGTGGCGCGTGGCGGTGGTTGAAAGCCTATCGGTGTACGCAGGCGGAGCGGCGCGCTGGGAAGGTGGCTCCGCATGGCAGCGGTCGACGAGCAGGAGCTGAAGCGGGTGGCGGTGCTAGATGGCGATGAGCAGGTGGCGTATTGGAGGACGGGGTCATGTAGTGCGTGGATTCTTTTCCTTTTTGGACTAACCTACCAACAGGAGCTTGGATTGTCCGCACCCATGGCAGTTCGCCGTGGTTGCCGGCGCCGCTCGCCGGACCCCGAGGTAGGAGACGTGCGAGTCGACAGCCGGGCAAGACGTGGCCGCGCGCGGCCGGTGCATCGGGAGGAGCAGGTGGTATGCGAGGAGATGTGGGGAGCTCGGAGCGTTGGAGGACGATGGGGGAGGGGATGAAGAGGGCGTGCTTGAGTAGGCGACGGGGCCCATCGATGGTGCTCGGGGCGGAGCAGCATCGACGGGGCCATCCGGCGGCGGGTGACTATGCGGCCTGAATTGGGGACAGGCGAGGGCATGTGACTAACACGAAAACGAACCGGTACATGGATTCCGTGCTTTATTATTACACATACACAAATCGTAAAAGCGTATTATGACATGAGAAGAAAGCGTATTGTGACGGTGAACCCGACAAACTCGTTCCGTGCTTTATTATTAGGTAAAGAGGTATAGATTGTTCTTTGTAGTTTTTGTCACGTTTTTATCTATTTTGTTGTATCGTTAAGCATTGAGTCTAAATTCTAAATATTTCATGCAGTTGAGCCATATTTTGTTTGAGGTATCTTTTTGAGGTAGCTAGACGTTAAGTGTTTTCCTCGTGGCATTTTTTTTAGGTCCGGGGCTTGCTCTAATCCTGGCTCCGCCACTGATCGAACCCCTGTTGCTTGCCTCCTGCCACCTCACTACCACGGATGACAACCTCCACACCATGGGCTCTTTTGCACCGGAGCTCCTTCATAGTCTGGTCGGAGGAGGTAGCCAGGTTGTTCTCCTCCATCGAGAACTACATTGACTTTGATGGGGGCCGGAGCTTGAATTTTCCCAGTCCCACAGCTCGCAATCAAATGAGATAAGGTGAGCGTTCAGTTATACAGAGCTCCCTCGTGCACGTTCGATACGTCTCCAACATATTTTTCTTATCAAACTTGTATGATTTACATGCAATTTTATTTCACTTTTGGGAACTAACCTATTAACTTAGTGCCCAGTGCCAGTAAACAAAGTTCAAACACGATGAAATTTTACGATGATCTTTTATGAAACAGAAGAGACCCTAGAAGCTTCAGGGGAGGTCCATAAGACATGCATGTGGGCCCCAAGCTCAAGGAGCGCATCCCCAGTGAGGGGGGGGGGGGGCAGCATGCCACCTAAGGTTGAGGGTCCCATAGGGCTCCGTTTGCCCTAATTTCAGCGCTATAAATTCTCTAAATTCTGGAAACCCCCAAAGCAACACCCCAAATATTTTTATCGAGGCCTTCGCCGGTACTCTGCCGGAGTGGGCATCCATCATGGAGGCCATCTTTGTCAACCTTGTTGCCTCCATGACGATGTGTGAGTAGTTCCCACATGGTCTATATGTCCATAGTACTAGCTAGATGTCTCTCTCTCTCTCTCTCTCTCTCTCTCTCTCTCTCTCTCTCTCATCTTCAATACAATGATCTCTTCGGAGATCTATTTGATGTAACTTTTGAGGTGTGTTTGCTGGGATCCGATGAATTGTGAGTTTGTCATCAGATTATTCATTGAAAGTTCTTCTCAGCGATTTATTATGTGGGATTTTTTGCCTTGTAATTCTCTCCGATCTATCTATATCCTTTTTCCAATCATATTGATTTATCTTCAATGAGAGAGGGGCTTGGTAGTAGGTTCAATCTTGCGGTGTCCTTACTCTGTGACATGAGGAGTAGGAAGGCACGTATTCGTACTTTTGCTACTAAGGGTGAAACGATGGGCTCGAACATATTGTTTTACCTTGTTTTGTCTCCATTATATGTCATCTTGCTCCAAGCATTACTCTGTTTGTTATGAACTTAATACCTTAAGATGTGTGCTGAATAGCAGTTGAGGGGTGGAGTAATAGTACTAAATTCTGATAGATTTTGGTCTACTTGTTTCAGACGCAATGACTATATATGAATCATAGCTATACGCTTTGTTGGGAAACGTATTACGAGAAAAATTCGCCCTACGATAAATCAGGAACACTATGAAGATGCAATAAACGGTTTGGATCAGATTGTTACCGATTCCAAGCTGCAGTGGAAGAAGACGAGTCGATGTAGATCAAACTTGGAGTCCCTCTAATCGTAGATGAATGATCCCGTGAACCGTCCACGTATAATCCCTCAAACGGAAGACCGAAAGCACGACCTCTTTAAGAGACAATGCTTGAAGCATGATAACATAATTTGGACAAATAAGACCAACTAATATGATTGAACCTGATAGTTTTTGCCATTAGTAGCAACAATACAATTACGTGCCTCACTACCCCTTCGGCCACGAGATGAGGATAATGCAAGATTGAACCTACTACTATGTACCACCTCCACTGAAGATCTAATCATCAACTTGGCCAAAAAAAAACTCATATATCAGAAAGCATTACATAGATATAACAATCACACATAATAAAGTTCAGAAATAACTCAGTTACCTTCAATGAATAATTTTTACATAAGCCCACAATTCATCCATCACAACAAACACACCACACAAAAGTATTACATCATATCGATCTCGAAAGAGTACACTGTACTGAAGATCTAAGAGAGAGAGAAAGCCATCTAGCTACTGCTATGGACCCGTAGGTGCTGTGAATAACTACTCATGCATCATTAGAGAGGTAGCAAGGTTGATGTAGAGGCTCTCCGTGATCGATTACCCTTCCTGCAGAGTACCGGCGGAGGCCTTCAGATGGGATTGCGGAAGAATAGAGGCGACAGTGGAAGAACAAAGGCTTGCGTCGGCAGAATAATTATTTTGGGTCTCTCCGTGATAGCCTGGTTTATTAGGTATGACAGACTTTTCATATCAATAAAGAATTCCTCCTTTTCTGGAAGCCTATTCGAACATAACTCGAAAGTTAAGCGTGCTCAGCTGGGAGTAATTTCAGGATGGGTGACCGACCGGGAAGTTGCTCCCGGGTGCGCACGAGCGAGGACAAAGTGCGCAGAAAAGACTAGTATTGATCTGTGGGGCCTGTCTAGATCCCACCAGGAGTAACGACCACCGGCGGGTGCGTCCGGGGCGTTACACTCTCCTTGGGGTTTTTGCAATATTTGGGAATTTATAGAACTGTAATTAGGTCAGACGGAGCCACAAGGGGCCCACAAGGGGGGCACGCCGGGCCTACCCCCTGGGCGTGTTGTGCTGCCTTGCCGTCACCTCGTCTGGCTTATGGACCCCAAGCTTCTTGGGCCTCTTTTGGTCCAGAATTTTTTGCAAACAATTTCATCTTGTTTGGACTTCGTTTGATACAGATTTTCTGTAAAACCCAAAACATGCAGAGAACAACAACTCGCACTTGGCACCGAGTTAATAGGTCAGTTCCCCAAATTAATATTGAATGATGTATAAAGCATAAGATTGATAATATAATAGCATGAAACAATGAAAAATTATAGATACCCCAGAGACGTATCAGACATCATTGTTACAAGCTCATTCAATGAGGCAGTGGGAGGGTTATTGAAATATTTAAACTCGGAATTTGCTCTCAATTATCTAGGAGACTTGCACTTCATCATTGGTATCGAAGTAAATAAAACTAGGGAGGGCCTTCATCTTTGCCAGTAAAAATATGCAATGGATCTTCTGAGCAGAGTTGGTATGCATGCCTGCAAATCATCACCAACACTTTTGTCCAATACATAACAGTTACTTCTTGCAGAAGGAGAACTCTTGAATGAATAAGATAGCACCAGTTACAAAGGCATAGTAGGTGCACTTGAGTACTTGGCCTGATATATCTTTTGTTGTGAATAAAGTATGTCAGTTTCTTCATGCACCCACTACATCACATTGGAGAGCTACCAAGCGTATCCTGAGATATATTTAGAGTGCTCCAGGCATTGGCCTAACATTCAGTAAGTCATCCTCTACTCTTGTGTGTGCCGTTTCTGATTCTCACTGGGGAGGGACATCCAGATGACATAAGGTCAATAGGAGGATTTGCAATATTCTATGGGCCAAATTGGATCTCTTGGTGCGCAAATAAACATGGTACTGTCTCAAGGTCAAGTACGGAAGCATAATATAAAACTTTGTCTAATGCCACAACATAGATCATTTGGGTGCAATCTATACTCAAGGAACTTGGAATAAGACATACTCGATCTCCATGTTTATGGTGTGACAACCTTGGTTCCACATATCTCTCTTCGAATCCAGCACTTCATGCAAAAACTAAACACATTGAGATATACTTTCATTTTGTCAGAGAAAGTGTTGCTGACAAACAACTCGACATAAGGTTTATACATTCAAGAGACCGGATTACGAATGGTCTGAAAAGGCATTAGCCATTAGAAGCTTTGAAGCATTCAAGGGTAAGCTCAACTTGTCAAGGTTGTGATTAAGGGAGGGTGTTAAACATGCGATCTCCTCTAGGAGTCCAGGCGTGTATTTCTAGGATATCTGGTTGTAGTAGCTAGTTTGAAACTCCTTTCCTTTCCTTGATTATCATGCATTGTAAACCGACTCTGTGTCCACCTTGTGGGGTTGTTACACCTATATTAACAGGAAGCCATCAACTCTGGAAGGTATCAACGTTAAACTCAATTAATCATTGTTCCTGTGAGACTCCTATTCAGTCGTGGCCTCCTATTCAATTAACTCCAAACTTTTAGCTTTACATATCGCCACATATATGTAACTTCTAATGGATTTTAGTAACCAATGTTGGAAATATGCCCTAGAGGCAATAATAAAAGTATTATTATATTTCCTTGTTCATGATAATTGTCTGTTATTCATGCTTGAATTGTATTGTACGGAAACAGCGATACATGTGTGAATATATAGACCACAATGTGTCCCTGGTAAGCCTCTAGTTACCAGCTCGTTGATCAACAGATGGTCACGGTTTCCTGACCATGGACATAGGATGTCAGTGATAACGGGATCACATCATTAGGAGAATGATGTGATGGACAAGACCCAATTCTGAGCCTAGCACGAGATCGTATAGTTCGTAATGCATAAGCTTTTCGGTGTCAAGTATTTATTCCTTAGACCATGAGGTTGTGCAACTCCCGGATGCCGTAGGAATACTTTGGATGTGCCAAACGTCACAACGTAACTGGGTGGCTATAAAGGTACGCAACGGGTATCTCCGAAAGTGTCTATTGAGTTGGTACGAACCGAGACTGGGATATTGTCACTCCGTATGACAGAGAGGTACCTCTGGGCCCACTCGGTAAGACATCATCATAATGAGCTCAAAGTGACTAAGGAGTTAGTCACGGGATGATGGATTACGGAACGAGTAAAGAGACTTGCCATGACGAGATTGAACAAGGTATCGGGTATACCGACGATTGAATCTCGGGCAAGTACCGTACCGATGGACAAAGGGAATAACATACGGGATTGAGTGAATCCTTGACACAGTGGTTCATCCGATGAAGATCATCGAGGAACACGTAGGAACCAACATGGGTATCCAGACCTCGCTGTTGGTTATTGACCGGAGATTCGTCTCGGTCATGTCTACGTGTCTCCCGAACCCGTAGGGTCTACACACTTAAGGTTCGGTGACGCTAGGGTTGTAGAGATACATGCACATGGAAACCCGAATGTTGTTCGGAGTCCCGGATGAGATCCCGGACATCACGAGGAGTTCCGTAATGGTCCGGAGGTAAAGAATGATATATAGGAAGTCCAGTTTCGGCCATCGGGTGAACTCCGGGGGTCACCGGGAGTGTCCCGGGACCACCGGAGGGGTCCCGGGGGTCCATCGGGTGGGGCCACCCATCCTGGTGGGTCCCCTAGGCCGCAAGGGGAAGGGGGGCCAGCCCCTGGTGGGCTGGCGCACCCATATGGGCCCCCCTCCATGCGCCTAGGGTTGAAACCCTAGGGGGAGGGGGCGCCCCCTATGCCTTGGGGGGCAAGTTTCCCCCCTTGGCCGCCGCCCCCCCTGGAGATCTGATCTCCCAGGGCCGGCGCCCCCCTGGCCCCTATATATAGTGGGGGGAGAGGGCAGCCTGATACGTCTCAAACGTATCTACTTTTCCAAACACTTTTGATATTGTTTTGACCTTATTCTTGCATGATTTGAACTAAACTAACCCGGACTGACGTTGTTTTCAGCAGAGCTGCCTGTATGGTTTTATTGTGTGCAGGAAAACGGATTTTTAGGTATCTCAGAAAAATCCACGAAAAATCACAGAAAATCCACGCACCCGAAGGAACCAGGGGCCAGAAGAGGGGCCAGAGGGGGGCCAGGGGGTGCCCAGGCGCCCTGTGGGCGCCCCCCCGGGCCGCGCCGGGGGGTTGCCTGGGTGGGGCCCACACCCCCTGGTGCCCTACTTTGCCTCGTATTTTTACTCACGATGCGAAAAACCCCAGATCAGAAGTTCTTTTCGCAGTTTTCCGTCGCGGAGCCGCCGCCACCCTCTGTTCTTCCTCGGGAGGGCTAATCTGGAGGGTGAATTGGCCTCCGGAGAGGGGAGATCGTCGCCATCGTCATCATCATCACCACTCCATCATCCCTCCATGACTTCTCCCTCCATGTGTGAGTAATTCCCCTGCTGTAGGCGAAGGGGATGGTAGGGATTGGATGAGTTAGATCATGTAATAGTTTGTCAGATCGTTGGGGGCATGTTGCCTATCATCTACTATGGTGTTTATCATCTTTGCTTCAACTTGTTATTCTTAATGCTTGGCACTTAGGGCCCGAGTGCCATGATCTCAGATCTGAACCATATGTGTTTGCAATAATATATTTGTGTTCGTGATCCTATCTATGAGTTGTTTGCACCTATTACGGTTCGGAACCGGCGATCCCAAAAGTGACAGCTTGGGACACCAAAGGGGATGGTCTGTAGTTTGAGGATTACATGTATCCATTGAGTTCATTGCTTTGTTCTGGTGCTCTTTGACAGGAGCACCTTAATCTCCATAAGTTCCTTTTGGCCCCGTTCGTAGCGGGATGGTAGGACAAAAGATGTTGTGCAAGTTCTTATTGCAAGCACGCACAACTACCTACGGGATACATGCCTAATGTTTGATATTTGCCTAGATGATCATTACTTTTCCATGTGACGTGCCCCAAGTTAGAATCTATCTCATCCATGCAGCGCCCAACCATCCATCTCCCTAGCCTACAGTGTTTTAAACCCTGCTTGTCACTAGTTGCTACTTTTGCCATTTACCTTCACTATTTACTTTTTGCTGTTTACTTTTACTATCACTATTATCACTATCATATCACTGTTACCACTTATCTTTTGTTGCAAGTAAGTATATTTCAGGTGCGGTTGAATTGACAACTCAATTGTCAAATCTTATAAATACTCTTTGGCTCCCCGTGTGTCGAATCAATAAATTGGGTTATTCTTACCCGCGAAGACTATCTCGACCCCTTACGGTTGAGGGTTATCAAGTACCGTTTTCTGGCGCCGTTTCCGGGGAGCATAGCAATATTTACAAGTCTACTTGAGGTATCCTACCTGCTGCACTTCATCCACTATAGGGAAGAAAGGAGACCCCAAGGTTCCGATCTTACTATCTACTACAAAAAGAGGTACTTCTCTGAGCACTAGTGCTACACTTGATTCACCTTCTGTTATGAGTAAGTTTGCCTCACCACCACCACATGATGCTCCTACTGAATCTGTTACTATGTCCGATACTCTTGATGATGCCTCTACTACTTTTGATGATATTATTTCGCTTGGTTATGCTCTTGAGAAACAAATTGCTGCTGCTGCTAAAAAGTCTGGAATTGAACTTCCTGTTACTCGCTACCCTATTGGTGAAACTTATGATTATCCTGATTTGAGTAAACTCAAAGAGAGGCTCCTTGATGATGATTACTATATTCTTGATGAAGATTTATGCAGGGAACTGACAGAATTTTCTGGCTCTGACCCTGAAGTTATTAAGAAACTATTTGAAAAACACTCTTTGAAGAACAAAACCGTTCCTGATCCTGAATTTGCTACATCTCCTATATGCATTGATGATCTTGATTATGATTTCTCTGTTGATCTTTCACTTATACCTATGGTTGAAGCTGACCCCTTTTATGGCAGAGAAAATGATGATGCTATTGCACACCTGACTAAACTCGGTGAGTTAGGTGGCCTGTTTACCACAGATGAGAAGATACGATACTTTTATATCACCAAGCTTCTTCCTTTCTCCTTGAAGGAAGGTGCTAAAGCATGGTATGATTCACTCCCATGCGGTTCCATTAAGAGTCCTCAAGACTTAGCTCACTCTTTTGTTGATAAGTATTTTCCTGCTCACATGCAACATGCTGCTTTACAAAGAATTTATAACTTTAAACAGTTGCAGGATGAGTCCCTCCCTAAAGCTTGGGGGAGGTACTGCGGTCTGATTCGGGCTAGACCAGGACATGAAATTCCTAAGAATGAATTAATCGATATATTCTATGCTGGTCTAACTGATGAATCCAGGTCCTATTTGGACAGTTGTGCTGGTTGTGTTTTTAGGAAAAGAACACCGGACGATGCGGAGGATTTGATGGGCAGGATTGCCAAAAACCATGAAGATTGGTCCGTCCCTGAACCACCTCCACACCCAAAGAAGAGGGGCATATTTGTTCTAAGCCCCGAAGATATGCGAGAAGCAAAGAAGTCTATTAAAGAGAAAGGTATTAAAGCTGAAGACGTGAAGAATCTACCCCCTATTGAGAAGCTGTGTGAGCTTACTACTCACCCTCCTATGGTAGAGGTACACTCTCTTTTAGATTTCAACGCAAGTGACATCCCTCATGGTAAGCCTCCTGATCAATGTTTAGATGAGTTTGATAATTTTATTATGAAACAAAACCATTTTAATGAGTGGATACAAAGTCAATTGCATGATAATTCTCTTGCTATCAAAAAACTGCTTGATGTTTTAGATAGAACAGCTAATGATGTTCAATGTCTTGTGAAGCATTTTCATATGGTTCAAACTCAGCTTGACCAAATTTCTAATGTGCAAAGAGATCTGCTTGCTAACAATGCCAAACAAGATAATTTGCAGGCTTTCGGGATTAAGACCCGAGGAGGAACTAGCACTCAAGATCCTCTCTATCTAGAGGGACATCCGAAGAGAATCGAGCAGGATTCTCAAATGCAGGAAGCAGAAATTGTTGGCTCTCCAAAGAAAAAGAAGAAACATAAGGAGACTGACAATTCTAATGATCCTATTGCAGATGAAGAGCCAACTGTTGATCCCAACAGTGTATCTATATCCGATGCTGAGACTGAAGACGGTGCTGAACTTGAAGGTAAGGATAGTGAGAAGAATGATCCGCCTGAAGTTCGAGAGGAAGAAGCACCTGACAAACGTAAGAGGTACACTAAAGAAGACTTCATCGCAAGAAAACATGGGAAAGAAAGAGAACCATGGGTACAGAAACCCATGCCCTTTCCAGGTAAGTCCATCAAATCTAAAGAAGAAGAGCATTACAATAAGTTTTGTGAGTGGATTAAACCTCTTTTTCTTCAAATCCCTTTGACTGATGCTATTAAGTTACTTCCTTATTCAAAATATATGAAAGATATTGTCACTAATAAAAGAAAAGTTCCTAATGATGCAATATCTACTATGCTTGCTAACTACTCTTTCAGTGGCAAGATTCCTGAGAAGCTCGGTGATCCAGGTATACCCACCATTCCTTGCTCCATAATGAATAATTATGTCAAAACTGCTTTATGTGATCTTGGAGCAGGAGTGAGTGTTATGCCTCTCTCTCTTTACGAGAGGCTCTGTTTAGAGAAATTGATTCCTACAGATATCTCCCATCAGATGGCTGACAAGTCAACCGCTGTTCCGATAGGTATTTGTGAGGATGTTCCCGTAGAGCTTGCTAATTGTTTAATTCTTACTGATTTTGTTGTGCTTGACATGCCCGAGGATGGGAGCATGTCCATTATTCTTGGTAGACCTTTCCTTAACACCGCAGGTGCTATTATTGATTGCAATAAAGGGAAGGTTACCTTCCATGTGAATGATAAAGAACACACGGTATATTTTCCGAAGAAGATCGACAGGAGGCATGCCCTCAACTCTATAGAGAATATCGAGACCGTAAAAATTGGAGAATGGGACTGTCCACTACATGTGCCTCACAAATATAAAACTATCATGGTGGGGACAATGTCCATCAAATTAAAGGTTTAGTAACTACTTCATAGGAGGTGAGACTTTTTGCTCTATATATCGCCTGTTTGTTGGTAAGACTTGATCAACCTTACTAGTGAACATGCTCATATAGATAAAAAGTTGAGCTTGTTATGTTTTCATTTGTTTTTAGTTTTTGTCCTACTTGCTGTACCAAGTATTTATGTTTTGAAGCTTCACAATACTACTAACTGCTTCAAGTTTTCAGAGAGTTTCGCAGCTTTTTGAACTTCGAAATTTTTTCAAACGGTGAAGTTTTCAGAAAAATTCCAGAAAAATTATAATAAAAATTTCCACGTCAGGAGAGACCCAGAAAGTCCTGGGGCCAGCCAGGGGGACCCACCAGTGGCCCAGTCGGCCAGCTGGCGCGGCCCAGCCCCTGGCCGCGCCCACAGGGCGCCTGGGGCCCACAGGACCCCCCTCCAGGTATGTCTTCTTCCTCTCTCTCTCTCTCTTTCTCCAAAAACGCGAGTTCTGCACTTGTTCTTGTGTTCTTGCTGTTCTTGGAGGCGATTCTTCGATCTCTCTCTACATCCCCTCATTTGAGCTGAAATTTTGAGCAAATACTCCCTGGTATGTGACTCCTCCACCCCTCCAATTAGATTTTTGATTGGTGGCCTCATTTGTTAGTATTTAGTAGTTCTTGGTGCTATAGAGATGAGCTTGCATGCATGTGTAGAAAGTTATTTTCCAAGTTTTGATGCAAGTTTATGCCTTGGGCAAGTGAGTTGAGTAGTCTGCCTTGGGCAAAAAAAATATTCAGAAATGAGTTTGTTAGGAAGGGCAAAAGGGTGGCTTGAGAAGAGGAGGCCCACACACTCCGATCGAGTTACTAGAGCCGCAGCTTCATCATCGACTGCTAGGGTGAGCTATAATGAAGATCATGTGCCCCTGGAGTTGTTGGAAGACACAAGTCCAGCACGTGCGATGACATTTCCATGTGATGAATTCCTCGAAGCTGCGGGAATCAAGGATGAGTTTTATAATCTTTGTGCTAATGCAGGTTTGACACGACTCGTCACGAGCCGTGTTACCCAGTATCAAAAACTCACCTCCAGTTTCATTAACAGTTTTAGATATAATCCTGATTCAGGTGCTATTGAGTTTAAAATTTACAATGATCTTATCACCATGACTTTGGGAAATTTTTGTGAAATAATAGGTGTGCCGAACGTTGGGAGGACGGCTAGGATGGCCACTCAGCCCTCCGAGCTGAAAACCGTCATCAACTCTCTCTGCAGCATGGTACGAGGGATATTCATCGGTCGAAGATCTCCAGCATCTTATTTCCTCACCTCAGGTATTTTGCATATTATATTGCCAGAGGGGTGTTAGCTCGTGACAACATGATACGTCCAAAACGTATCTATAATTTCTGCTTGCTCCATGCCTCTTTTGGGTGATATTGCTATGATATTTATACACTTCCATACACTTTTGATCATATTTGGACTAACCTATTAACTCAGTGCACCCCAGTGCCAGTTTCTGTTTTCGGCTGTTTTTGTATTTCAGGTTTTCACATTACGAGAACTGTCAGGAAAAATCCAGAAAAATTATATAAAAAATCAGCGTTCCAGAAACTACCGTGCG
>LR738715.1:882969342-882981500 GCA_902687465.1 Secale cereale | reverse complement strand
GAGGCTCCTCCGATGCCCCCCTTTGGCATATATTTAAAGCGTCTCCCGAAACCCTCGAAGGAGGAACTCTTTTCGCGATCCCATCTCTGTTCCGCCGCCGCCGCCGCTTCCAAGATCGGGAGCACCAGGAGAACTCTTCCCGGCACCCTGCCGGAGGGGAGGATCACCACCAGGAGCCTCTCCACCACCATGGACGCCTCCCGGATGAGTTGTGAGTAGTCTCCCTTGGACCATGAGTCCATGACCAGTAGCTATGTGATGTTCTCCTCCCGTTCTTGTGCTTCACTAATTAGCCCTCGTGAGCTGCCCTACATGATCGAGGCACATATGTAATACTTATGCTGTTGCTATGATGAGTTTGCTGGGATCCGATGGATTATGAGATTATGTTCAGATTGTGCTTGAGTAATATATTTGATCTACCTCTTTTATATTTATGTTCGTAAGTAATTCTTGCATGTTCTCCATTGTTATTTATTGCTTTGGCCAAGTAATAGGTAGTGACTCCAAGAGGGAACGTTATGCTTGATTGTGGGTTCATGCCCCTCGATGACTAGTTTGAGTGACAGAAACATGAGTCTAGGGGATGTGCTGTTGCCACAAGGGGGAAAACAACGGTGCTTGTGCCCGCGGGTGCAAGGATTGTTTACTTTACGCAAAGTTCTTTTAGTGTAGTTGTCTGTTGCATTGAGTTTACACTATGGGTGGGACTCGCAACTTAATACCAGCGAGATGTTCTGGATAGATATCTCAAGGTGGATGATTAGTAGTAGATATTGATGGATTTCGGTCTACTTACTTTGGCGTACCGCCCATGCTTTGAACCTCAACCTTTCTTGCAATGTAGTCAGCATTGGTTTGCGCACATGGTCCTGTCAATTGCCCAGCTGTAATTCGTTTACCTCACATAGCTGTTTTATCGTCTTTTGGGAGAGAGACATCACTAGTGAACATCATGAGACTCCGGTCCATATTACCATCATTGATCACATCCGCTATTTACTTTTCGCTATTATTTACTATTGCAATTATATATATCACTACTATCACTTGCGTTTAATCCTTTGTGAACTACAAGGCCGGAGGGATTGACAACCTCTCTGTACTCGTTGGGAGCAAAGTTATTTGTATCTGTGTGCAGGTCCATGTTGATTGCTAATATCTGGCGCCGTAGCAGTTGACACCTTCTTGTTGAACCTAGGAGTCTCTGGGGATTCGATCCTTGGTATCTTTGCCAAGGGAAAAACTTCCGCAACACTACATCTCACACCTACCACTTGGGGTAACCAACGAGGGGCGAGAAGCCTAGCACAACACGAGCAGCATTTCTGCTCCGGATATTGCTATCCTGGCAGCAGCCCTCTCAGGGAGGTCTGATTATAATCTGGGTGCCTTAATTGCTCGATGCCTTGCTATGAACGGTAACAAGGGGGACTTATATGGTGGCGTTTATGCCACACTTATCTTAGAACATCTTGGAGGCACCCCACACCCTGATGATAATCCTTTTACTTATTTAAGCTTTGATCTTGCTGCTATGAAAAGGCATAAGTTTGTCACCATGGGTTCTGAGCTTGATAATCTTGTTTATATCTTGCGTTTCGGAACTACCGCGGAACGCGAGATCCGTCTACCTGCACCTCTTTTGTTTGATTTTTCTCGCAGGAACGGATGGTCCTTTGATGTTGTCCAGTTCGATGAGTTCATGGTCCAGCATCAGTTTCATAACCCCATGGAGGGGGTTGTGCCCGACGAGGAGAAGCACGGTGAGTTACCAGATTTTCAGGAAGAGACCGCCACCGAGTTTGGTGAAGGTTCTTCCTCTGTTTGGCGCTCGGAACCTTCCTCGTGGGAGACTCCGAGGAGTTCGGTGTACGCGCCAGCATCCTTCTACGACCCTTGGACTCACCACCATACCCTCGGAGCAGGAGGCTCCTGGGGGCAGTAGCTGCTACCAACTTAGGCCAAAAGCCTAAGCTTGGGGGAGTACGTGCCCCTCTTACTTTTCCATTGTATTATCCGTTTTATTCACTTTGATCTTTTCGAAGTTTTTGCCCGTTCTTCTTTATTCCTCTCTTTGCAAAAACAACAAAAAGATTTTCTCTTTCTTTTGCTTTTATCCAACCTTTGAAAAATCCAAAAAGATTTCCTTTCTCTCTTTAGTTTGCTTTGTTTTCAGAGTTCAGCTCGAGTCTGTGATGGCATTTAATTATATTTCCTACGTTCGATCGTGCAAGTGAGAAGCAGTAATGACGAAGATCGACTGAAGGGCAAGGAAGACCGGTATGAACTCTTTTTGTTTCTACTTTTGTACATATGCTTGTACTTATGATCTAGAGACCAGCTTGTAGCGACATAGCGCTATGTTTACAATGCTCTTTCAGTGGTTCATGCTTTCCTTGTGGCTAGTCTCGAATAACTAGAGTATATAATGTGTTATTGAAATGATCTACATGCATTGCACTGTTCATAGTCTGGTATACTAAGGTGGTATTTCCCTTTAGAGAATTTTTGGATTGACTTGGCACATGCTTACACATGTTAAGACTAAAAAGTCTACTCTGCCTTGATGATCTTTGAGTTTCAGAATAGTTATATCACTTTCATGCCCGATTCAATGTTGCTTTGTCGCTCTGCATGATTATGACCGTTATTGCTCTCTAGTTGGTCGCTTCCCAGTCTTTTGCTAAACTTCCACCTGTACTAAGCGGACTGACTGCTTGTGCATCCAAAATCCTTAAAACCAGTTATGCCATATGAGTCCACTATACCTTCCTATACATGGTATTTACCTGCCATTCCTAACGAAGACTTTCGTGTACCATCTCGAAATTAATCAAAAGCATTTCTCTTTTTGTGCCTATGTTTTAGCACATGAGGAAGTAGTAGTTAATTCATGATCTTTTTAAGTTGGGCAAGTTTCACCCCTGGATTGCATGTCTAATGTGCAAACCCTTAATACGAGAAGGAACTGGCATCGAGTGCGCCCGGCTCAAAAAGATAATATAACAAACAAACCCTCCTTCACGCTTTGTTCATGAGAAATCAGAAAACTTTGGCAGTGATAAACAAAGGAGATTAAGAGGATGTGATCGTCCTCATGCGGGAGCCGTTCCTCGAGACTTGTCCACTCAAAAAGTGATTGAGTTATCTACTAGCATTCGTTGACGAAATATGCACCTCTCAAAAATGTTTTTACCTCTGTTTCTAAAAACCAAGAGCTCTGGTACATGTTTAGTTTTTGTTTCCGATCACGGGTTTTCAACTTTGCCAACAAAAGCCACGGTTCGAGAGTCTTCACCTTCTTTCTTCAAAGCACTAACTAGGAGAGCATAATTGTCATTCTGAGTGTAATGTGCATTGTCCCAAAGTATTACATTGTCTTCTGCATACTTGTGATATGATTTATTCTTAAATTCCTAGTTCTAGTCTCCTTTAAAACTCTGGAGGAGTTTCTGCATTTATGTTTTGCTTCACTCATGGAGACTAGCGAGATACCACCCTAGTATGCTCAAGCTATGTGCAATGTAATCTTGTCTTGATTTTCAGTAGTATATTATTTACTTTTAAGTATTTGTGACTAGTCACTTGAAAGAAGGATTGCTCCTTGCATTGTCCTCATAGTACTGTTTTAATACTTGCTAGACTCTTTTTGTAGTACATGCTTATATACATCTAATGAAGCAAAAGAGTTTGTCGAAGTTTTCTTTGTCGCGTCCAGTTCGTTGAACTGAATTGCTTGAGGACAAGCAATATGCTAAGCTTGGGGGAGTTGATACGTCTCAAACGTATTTACTTTTCCAAACACTTTTGATATTGTTTTGACCTTATTCTTGCATGATTTGAACTAAACTAACCCGGACTGACGCTGTTTTCAGCAGAGCTGCCTGTATGGTTTTATTGTGTGCAGGAAAACGGATTTTTAGGTATCTCAGAAAAATCCACGAAAAATCACAGAAAATCCACGCACCCGAAGGAACCAGGGGCCAGAAGAGGGGCCAGAGGGGGGCCAGGGGGTGCCTAGGCGCCCTGTGAGCGCGCCCCCCTGGGCCGCGCCGGGGGGTCGCCTGGGTGGGGCCCACACCCCCTGGTGCCCTACTTTGCCTCGTATTTTTACTCACGACGCGAAAAACCCCAGATCAGAAGTTCTTTTCGCAGTTTTCCGTCGCGGAGCCGCCGCCACCCTCTGTTCTTCCTCGGGAGGGCTAATCTGGAGGCTGAATTGGCCTCCGGAGAGGGGAGATCATCGCCATCGTCATCATCATCACCACTCCATCATCCCTCCATGACTTCTCCCTCCATGTGTGAGTAATTCCCCTGCTGTAGGCGAAGGGGATGGTAGGGATTGGATGAGTTAGATCATGTAATAGTTTGTCAGATCGTTGGGGGCATGTTGCCTATCATCTACTATGGTGTTTATCATCTTTGCTTCAACTTGTTATTCTTAATGCTTGACACTTAGGGCCTGATGGGCCTCTAACCCCTCGTTGGTTACCCCAAGTGGAAGGTGTGAGATGCAGTGTTGTGGAAGTTTTTCCCTTAGCAAAGATGCCAAAGATCGAATCCCCAGAGACTCCTAGGTTCAACAAGTAGGTGTCAACTGCTAACGGTGCCAGATATTAGCAATCAACGTGGACATGCACACAGATACAAATAACTTTGCTCCCAACGAGTACAGAGAGGTTGTCAATCCCTCCGGCCTTATAGTTCACAAAGGATTAAACGCAAATGATAGTAGTGATAGATAATGTTTGCAATAGTAAGTAAAAGCGAAAAGTAAATAGCGGATGTGATCAATGACGGTAATATGGACCGGAGTCTCATGATGTTCACTAGTGATGTCTCTCTCCCAAAAGACGATAAAATAGCTATGTGAGGTAAACGAATTACAGCTGGGCAATTGACAGGACCATGAACGCAAACCAATGCTGACTACATTGCAAGAAAGGTTGAGGTTCAAAGCATGGGCGGTACGCCAAAGTAAGTAGACCGAAATCCATCAATATCTACTACTAATCATCCACCTTGAGATATCTATCCAGAACATCTCACTGGTATTAAGTTGCGAGCCCCACCCATAGTGTAAACTCAATGCAACAGACAACTGCATTAAAAGAACTTTGTGTAAAGTAAACAATCCTTGCACCCGCGGGCACAAGCACCGTTGTTTTCCCCCTTGTGGCAACAGCACATCCCCTAGACTCATGTTTCTGTCACTCAAGCCAGTCATCGAGGGGCATGAACCCACAATCAAGCATAACGTTCCCTCTTGGAGTCACTACGTATTACTCGGCCAAAGCAATAAATAACAACGGAGAACATGCAAGAATTACTTATGAACATAAATATAAAAGAGGTAGATCAAATATATTACTCAATCACAATCTGAACATAATCTCATAATCCATCAGATCCCAGCAAACTCATCATAGCAACAGCATAAGGATTACATATGTGCCTCGATCATGTAGGGCAGCTCACGAGGACTAATTAGTGAAGCACAAGAACGGGAGGAGAACATCACATAGCTACTGGTCATGGACTCATGGTCCAAGGGAGACTACTCACAACTCATCCGGGAGGCGTCCATGGTGGTGGAGAGGCTCCCGATGGTGATCCTCCCCTCCGGCAGGGTGCCGGGAAGAGTTCTCCTGGTGCTCCCGATCTTGGAAGCGGCGGCGGCGGCGGAACAGAGATGAGATCGCGAAAAAGAGTTCCCGTCCCGAGGGTTTCGAAGGACGCTCTAAATATATGCCGAAGGGGGGCACCAGACGGGGCTCGGGGGGCCCAGGCGCCCCCCCCGGCGCGTCCCAGGGGGGGGCGCGCCGCCAGGGCGCCTGGCGCCCTGGTGCCCCCCCCCCCGGCTGTACTTCGGGCGCAAGGTAGGTTCTGGAACGCTGATTTTTTATATAATTTTTCTGGATTTTTCCTGACAGTTCTCGTAATGTGAAAACCTGAAATACAAAAACAGCCGAAAACAGAAACTGGCACTGGGGTGCACTGGATTAGTAGGTTAGTCCAAATATGATCAAAAGTGTATGGAAGTGTATGAATATCATAGCAATATCACCCAAAAGTGGCATGGAGCAAGCAGAAATTATAGATACGTTTTGGACGTATCAACATCCCCAAGCTTAATTCCTGCTCGTCCTCGAGTAGGTAAATGATAACAAGAATAATTTCTGTGGTGACATGCTATTAACCATATAGGACTTTTTATAGTCATATGACAAAAGCTTATTGAGACAATGGTCCTATAGTAATTAAGTTGCCTCATGAGAAAATCACAAATGACTGAAAGTTTTACAACATGACATTGAAGCATAAAAAAGATTTGCAATGAACATGATGTGCAAATATGATAAAGTGATATCTAGCTTGCCCCCTTTAGTGAAGCAAAACATAAATGCAGGGGCACCTTCAAGGTTTAAGTGATGACTAGATACAATGATTTCAAAATAAACGATATCACAATCATGCAAAAGACAATGCTACTTTGGAACAATGCACATTACACTTAGAATGACAATCATGCTCTCAGTAGTTGGTGCTTGAAGAAAGAAGGTGGAGACCCAAAAAGTAAAAGAATGGTTATGTGCTAGAGCTTTTTATTTTGAAAACATAGAAGCAATTTTGTCAACGGTAGTAGTACTTCATATGTGTCATGCATAAGACATTCTATAAGTTGCAAGCCTCATGCATCGAATACCAATAGTGCTCGCACCTTGTCCTAATTAGCTCGGATTTCCATGGGTTATCATTGCATTACATATGTTTCAACCAAGTGGCACAAAGGGGTACCTCTATGCCACCTATACAAAGGTCCAAGGAGATAAATCACATTTGATTTCTCGTTTTTGATTGATCTCAACTTGAGGACATCCATACCGGGACAACATAGAAAATAGATGATGGACTCCTCTTTAATGCATAAGCATATTCTCATAAGAGATTGAGGATTAATGTCCAAGCTAAAACTTCCACCATGATACATGGCTTTGGTTGGCGGCCCAATGTTCTTCTCTAACAATATGCATACTCATTCAACCCATGGCAAATCACCCTTACTTCAGACAAGACGAACATGCATAGCAACTCACATGATATTCAACAAAAGTGTGACAGTTGATGGCGTCCCCAGAAACATGGTTACTGCTCAGCAAGCAACTTATAAGAAATAAGATACATAAGCAACATATTCTTTACCACAATAGTTTTTAAGCTACTTTCCCTTGAGCTATGTATTGCAAAGTTAGTCTGCTTAGTACAGGTGGAGGTTAGCAAAAGACTGGGAGCGACCAACTAAGAGAGCAATGACGGTCATAATCATGCAGAGCGACAAAGCAACATTGAATCAGGCATGGTAGTTATATCGCTACTCAGAAATAAAAGATCATCAAGGCTTGACAGACTTTCTTTACAGTCTTAAATATGCGTGAGCATACGCCAAGTCAATCAAAATAAATTCTCGAAGGAAGATATTACTAAACCATACCACATCATCGGCAAACAAATCAAGTTGGTACTCCAATAACACATTGGGAATCCCCCAACTATTTGAGACTAACCATAAGAAAACCTGAACTACTAAGCGCCATTATGCACGTAGCATCTTTATCATAGACATATTAACCAATGCAACGGAAGCAAACTCTCTTAATAAGATAATCATGATAATTAAAGAGAGTTCAAGCAACCAACTAAACAAAAGCTCTTTGAAAAGATAAGCATGAATACTAAGAGCAGAGCATGATAGTAGCTATTAAAAGACAAAGAACACACACAGCAAAGATAGACATGAAAATTCTATGTTATGTTCTAGGTAGAAGTGGAGCGTGTTTCTCTCCCACATAAAGAACGCTGAGTTCCTACTCGTTATGAAAAACTAAAAAGGAAACTAAAAGCAAGACGCTCCAAGCATAGCACATAACACATGAAGTGATAAAAATATAGCGGAACGAAAGACGAACTGATAATGTTGATGGAGAAGGGGATGCACGGGGGCATCCCCAAGCTTAGACGCTTGAGTCTCCTTGAATATTTCTTGGGGGTGCATGGGGGCATCCCCAAGCTTGAGCGCTTGACACTCCTGATTCTTTTTATCGTCTTCCCTCGCACACTTGAAAACTCCCTTCATACATAACTCATCATAATCTGATTAGCGAGGTTAGTACCCTTAATAAAATAATTATACTTTGCTGGAAATAAAGATATTCTTGAAGGTCTACTGTTTCTCAAGATTGCCAAAAGGTTTTTGCAAAGAAAAAGCAAGCTCTCGGTTTGCAAAATGAAGGAAAGGCAAAACAGGACAGAATCTGTGAAAAACAGAACAGCAGGTAGTAATTGATTTGTTCGGGGCACTTCTGCAACTCAAATCAAAAAACTCAGAACAGACGCACGAAATACAATTATATAGAGAACGCTGTCGAAACAATTGAGACCAAAAAGATGATCTGGTGATTTTATACGAATTTTTCTATCCAAGGACAGAATCTGTTTCCTGGACAGCACCTCACAACTTTTGAACTTTTTAGCAATTAGAGGCTATACTTGGCACAAATATGAAAAGCAAAGATACAATGATGATGCTACTGTAGTAAACAACATCAAGACACAACAAAAGCAAAATATAAAAATTTATTCATGTGGGCTGCCTCCCAAAAGCGCTTTCTTTTATGCCTTTAAGCTAGGCATAATGCATATAGATCAAGTTTTATCAAGAGTAAAAGAATAGCTAGCCCGTACAACGGACTCAAAAGGTAACTTGATCTTCTTTCGAGGGAAGTGTTCCATCCCTTTCTTGAGAGGAAACTGAAATTTTATATTACCCTCTTTCATGTCAATGATAGCACCAACGGTGCGTAAAAAGGGACGTCCCAAAATAATTGGACATGAAGGATCACATTCAATATCCATAATAGTAAAATCAACGGGAACATAATTATCATTGACGACGATAAGAAGATCGTCGATCCTCCCCAAAGGTTTCTTTATGGAAGAATCAACGAGACGAACACCAAAAGAACAAGAATCATAGGGTTTCAATTTAAGCATATCATATATTCTTTTAGGCATAACAGAGGTACTAGCTCCAACATCATATAATGCATAGCAAGAGAAGTCATTCAATTTAATATTTATCATAGGATCCCAACCATCTTCTAGCTTTCTAGGTATGGAGGCTTCTACTCTAAGTTTCTCCTCCCTAGCTTCGATGAGAGCATTAGTGATATGCTCTGTGAAGGCAAGGTTAAGCGTGCTAGTGCGGGGATCTCTAGACATCTTGTGAAGGAAATCAATAACTTCGGTAAGAGTGCAATTATCAAAATCAAGGTCACGAGCATCACGTAAAGTGGTAGTAGTGTCCTTTAGGTTCACTTGTTTGGTAGTTTCTATAGTCATAGCATCACCATTAATAGGTCCATCGGGACCAGGAGTACATTGGGTGCTAAGAGTTTGGATATCCTCAACAACTTGGATAGTAGCAACAGTGTGGTGGGTAGGAAGGCTCTTAATTCTATCCTCTTCCTCCCTTTCTCTAGCCCATCTTTCTTTAAGTTTAGCCATCATCCTAATGTTTTCATTAATTCGCACTTGAATAGCATTTATAGGAGTGACTTCCCTCTCCTCAAGAGGAGAAGTTTTAATTTTTAGCAATTTTACCTCATTGGCTAAATGGTCTACCTTAAAAGAAAGGTCATCTAGTTTATGTAGTTTTTCTTCTACACTCTTATTAAAGGCTTTTTGGGTAGTGATGAACTCTTTAAGCATAGTCTCTAGTTCAGTAGTGGAGTTCTTGGTGATAGGATAAGCATTGTTGTTCCCATAAGAATTAGAGGGGAACGGTCTAGGATTGCTACCAAAATTACTCCTATAAGCATTGTTATTAAAATTGTTTCTAGAGATAAAGTTCACATCTACTTGTTCTTGAGCAATCGAAGAATTTAAAGGAACATCGCGAGGATCAACAGAAGATTGCTTCGAAAGTAGAGACATGATCAAGTCAACTTTTTCATTTAAGGAGGAAATCTCCTCGACAGAGTTTACCTTCCTACCTGTTGGAGCGCGTTCGGTGTGCCATTGGGAATAGTTGGTCATCATCTCATCGAGAAGCTTTGTGGCAGCACCAAGTGTAGTTGACATAAAAGTTCCTCCCGCGGCCGAATCTAACAAGTTCCGCGAGGTAAAGTTCAAGCCTGCATAAAAAGTTTGGATAACCATCCAAGTAGTCAAACCATGAGTAGGTCAGTTCTTGATAAGAGATTTCATACGTTCCCAAGCTTGGGCAACGTGTTCATTATCCAATTGTTTAAAATTCATTATGCTACTTCTAAGTTGGATAATTTTAGCAGGTGGATAATATTTTCCGATAAAAGCATCTTTGCACTTGTCCCATGAATCTATGCTATTTCTAGGCAAAGACTGAAACCAAATTTTAGCTCCTCCTCTCAAGGAGAAAGGAAAAAGCTTAAGCTTAACAATATTACCATCTATTTCTTGGTACTTTTGCATTTCACAAAGTTCAACAAAGTTGTTTAAGTGTAAAGCAGCATCATCTCCAGCACCGGAGAATTGATCTTTCATGACTAAGTTCAGTAAAGCAGGTTTAATTTCATACGAAGGTGCTGAAGTGGCAGGTGTAGTGATAGGTGTGCTGATAAAGTCATCGTTGTTGTGACTAGTGAAGTCACACAACTTGGTGTTCTCGGTGGAACCCATAGTAGCAAGCAAGCAAGATAACTATTTTTGTGATTTTCGATAAAAAGGTACTAAAGCAAAAACTGAAAGGTAAACTAACAAGACTAAAAAGCAAAGGAAAAAGATAGCGTCCAACTCCCCTATCCTGAAGAGTGGATTCCCCGGCAACGGCGCCAGAAAAACTCCTTGATGGGCCTCTAACCCCTCGTTGGTTACCCCAAGTGGAAGGTGTGAGATGCAGTGTTGTGCAAGTTTTTCCCTTAGCAAAGATGCCAAGGATCGAATCCCCAGAGACTCCTAGGTTCAACAAGTAGGTGTCAACTGCTAACGGCGCCAGATATTAGCAATCAACGTGGACCTGCACACAGATACAAATAACTTTGCTCCCAACGAGTACAGAGAGGTTGTCAATCCCTCCGGCCTTGTAGTTCACAAAGGATTAAACGCAAATGATAGTAGTGATAGATAATGTTTGCAATAGTAAGTAAAAGCGAAAAGTAAATAGCGGATGTGATCAGTGATGGTAATATGGACCGGAGTCTCATGATGTTCACTAGTGATGTCTCTCTCCCAAAAGACGATAAAATAGCTATGTGAGGTAAACGAATTACAGCTGGGCAATTGACAGGACCACGAACGCAAACCAATGCTGACTACATTGCAAGAAAGGTTGAGGTTCAAAGCATGGGCGGTACGCCAAAGTAAGTAGACCGAAATCCATCAATATCTACTACTAATCATCCACCTTGAGATATCTATCCAGAACATCTCGCTGGTATTAAGTTGCGAGCCCCACCCATAGTGTAAACTCAATGCAACAGACAACTGCATTAAAAGAACTTTGCGTAAAGTAAACAATCCTTGCACCCGCGGGCACAAGCACCGTTGTTTTCCCCCTTGTGGCAACAGCACATCCCCTACACTCATGTTTCTGTCACTCAAGCTAGTCATCGAGGGGCATGAACCCACAATCAAGCATAATGTTCCCTCTTGGAGTCACTACGTATTACTCGGCCAAAGCAATAAATAACAACGGAGAACATGCAAGAATTACTTATGAACATAAATATAAAAGAGGTAGATCAAATATATTACTCAATCACAATCTGAACATAATCTCATAATCCATCGGATCCCAGCAAACTCATCATAGCAACAGCATAAGGATTACATATGTGCCTCAATCATGTAGGGCAGCTCACGAGGACTAATTAGTGAAGCACAAGAACGGGAGGAGAACATCACATAGCTACTGGTCATGGACTCATGGTCCAAGGGAGACTACTCACAACTCATCCGGGAGGCGTCCATGGTGGTGGAGAGGCTCCCGATGGTGATCCTCCCCTCCGGCAGGGTGCCGGGAAGAGTTCTCCTGGTGCTCCCGATCTTGGAAGCGGCGGCGGCGGCGGAACAGAGATGAGATCGCGAAAAAGAGTTCCCGTCCCGAGGGTTTCGAAGGA
>LR738715.1:882950854-882969332 GCA_902687465.1 Secale cereale | reverse complement strand
GCGCCGCCAGGGCGCCTGGGGCCCTGGTGGCCCCCCCGGCTGTACTTCGGGCGCAAGGTAGGTTCTGGAACGCTGATTTTTTATATAATTTTTCTGGATTTTTCCTGACAGTTCTCGTAATGTGAAAACCTGAAATACAAAAACAGCCGAAAACAGAAACTGGCACTGGGGTGCACTGGATTAGTAGGTTAGTCCAAATATGATCAAAAGTGTATGGAAGTGTATGAATATCATAGCAATATCACCCAAAAGTGGCATGGAGCAAGCAGAAATTATAGATACGTTTTGGACGTATCAGGGCCCGAGTGCCATGATCTCAGATCTGAACCATATGTGCTTGCATGAATATATTTGTGTTCGTGATCCTATCTATGAGTTGTTTGCACCTATTAGGGTTCGGAACCGGCGATCCCAAAAGTGACAGCTTGGGACACCAAAGGGGATGGTCCGTAGTTTGAGGATTACATGTATCCATTGAGTTCATTGCATTGTTCCGGTGCTCTTTGACAGGAGCACCTTAATCTCCATAAGTTCCTTTTGGCCCCGTTCGTAGCGGGATGGTAGGACAAAAGATGTTGTGCAAGTTCTTATTGCAAGCACGTACAACTACCTACGGGATACATGCCTAATGTTTGATATTTGCCTAGATGATCATTACTTTTCCGTGTGCCGTTCCCCAAGTTAGAATATATCTCATCCATGCGGCGCCCAACCATCCATCTCCCTAGCCTACAGTGTTTTAAACCCTGCTTGTCACTAGTTGCTACTTTTGCCATTTACCTTCACTATTTACTTTTTGCTGCTTACTTTTACTATCACTATTATCACTATCATATCACTGTTACCACTTATCTTTTGTTGCAAGTAAGTATATTTCAGGTGCGGTTGAATTGACAACTCAACTGTCAAAGCTTATAAATACTCTTTGGCTCCCCGTGTGTCGAATCAATATTTATTCTTACCCGCGAAGACTATCTCGATCCCTTACGGTTGAGGGTTATCACAGCCGCACCCCAAGCCTCTGGCGCCTCTCCCCCCTCCCGTCACACCTCCTACTCCTCACGCAGGGCGCCGACGAAGCCCTGCAGGTTTTCCTGTTGCATCCACCACCACGCCGTCGTGCTGCTGGATCTCCGACAACCTCTCCTCCACCCTTGCTGGATCAAGAAGGAGGAGACGTCGCTGTACCATACGTGTGTTGAACACGGAGGTGCCGTCCGTTCGGCGCTGGGATCATCGGTGACAAAGAACGTGAAGAGTACGACTACTTCATCCACGTTCCTTCGAACGCGTCCGCACGCAAAAGGGTATGTAGATGCACTCCAGTATGCTCGTTGCTAGATGACTCCTTAGATTGATCTTGGAGAAGCGTAGGATTTTTTTTGAATTCTGCTACGTTCCCCAACAGTGGCATCTGAGCTAGGTCTTTGCGTAGCATCTTGCACGAGTAGAACACAAACAAGTTGTGGGCGTTGAGTTTGCTCAATTTTCTTGCCGTTACTAGTCCAATCTTGATTCGGCGGCATTGTGGGATGAAGCGGCCCGGACCGACCTTACATGTACGCTTACGTGAGACTGGTTCCACCGACAGACATGCACTAGATGCATAAGGTGGCTGGCGGGTGTCTGTCTCTCCCACTTTAGTCGGATCGAATTCAATGAACAGGGTCCTTATGAAGGGTAAATAGAAATTGACAAAATCACGTTGTGGTTTTGGCGTAGGTAAGAAACGTTCTTTCTAGAAAACCTATAGAAGCCACGTAAAACTTGCAACAACAATTAGAGGTCGTCTAACTTGTTCTTGCAGCATGTGCTATGTGATATGGTATGGCCAAGAAGATGTGATGAATGATATATGTGATGTATGAGATTGATCATGTTCTTGTAATAGGGAATCACGACTTGCATGTCGATGATAATGACAACCGACAGGAGCCATAGGAGTTGTCTTAATTATTGTATGAACTGTGTGTCACTGAATAACGCCATGTAATTACTTTACTTCATTGCTAAACGTTAGCCATAGTAGTAGAAGTAATAGTTGGCGTGACGACTTCATGAAGACACGATGATGGAGATCATGATGATGGAGATCATGGTGTCGAGCCGGTGACAAAGATGATTATGGTGCCCCGAAGATGGAGATCGAAGGAGCAAGATGATATTGGCCATATCATGTCACTTTAATTGATTGCATGTGATGTTTATCATGTTTATGCATCTTGTTTACTTAGAACGACGGTAGTAAATAAGATGATTTCTCACTAAAAAATTCAAGAATTGTGTTCCCCCTAACTGTGCACCGTTGCTAAGGATCGTTGTTCCGAAGCACCACGTGATGATCGGGTGTGATAGGTTCTAACGTTCGCATACAACGGGTGTAAGCCAGATTTACACATGCAGTACACTTAGGGTTCACTTGACGAGCCTAGCATGTACATACATGGCCTCGGAACACGGAAGACCGAAAGGTCGAACATGAGTCGTCTAGAAGATACGATCAACGTGAAGATGTTCACCGTTGATGACTAGTCCGTCTCACGTGATGATCGGACACGGGCTAGTCGATTCGGATCATGTATCACTTAGATGACTAGAGAGATGTCAATCTGAGTGGGAGTTCATTAAAATTTGATAAAGATGAACTTAATTATCATGAACTTAGTCTAAATTCTTTACAATATGTCTTGTAGATCAAATGGCCCGCGCTCATGTCACCCTCAACTTCAACGCGTTCCTAGAGAAATCCAAGCTGAAAGACGATGGTAGCAACTATATGGACTGGGTCCGTAACCTGAGGATCATCCTCATAGCTGCCAAGAAAACTTATGTCCTAGAAGCACCGCTAGGTGACGCTCCCGCCCCGGCAAACCAAGATGTTATGAACGCTTGGCAGTCGCGTTGTGATGATTACTCCCTGGTTCAGTGCGGCATGCTCTACAGCTTAGAATCGGGGCTCCAAAAGCGTTTTGAGCACCACGGGGCATATGAGATGTTCCAAGAGCTAAAAATGGTTTTCCAGGCTCATGCCCGAGTTGAGAGATATGATGTCTCCAACGCATTCTACAGCTGTAAGATGGAGGAAAACAGTTCTGTCAGTGAGCACATCCTCAAGATTTCTGGGTTGCACAACCGCTTGTCTCAGTTGGGAATGAATCTCCCAGACGAATCGGTCGTTGACAGAATCCTCCAGTCGCTCCCACCAAGCTAAAAGAGCTTCGTGTTGAACTTCAATATGCAGGGGATGGAGAAGTCCATTCCCGAGGTGTATTCAATGCTGAAATCAGCGGAGGTGGAGATCAAGAAAGAGCATCAAGTGTTGATGGTCAATAAAACCACTAAGTTCAAGAAGGGCAAGGGTAAGAAGAACTTCAAGAAGGACAGCAAGGGAGTTGCCGCGCCCGGTAAGCCAGTTGCCAGGAAGAAGCCAAAGTATGGACCCAAGCCTGAGACTGAGTGCTTTTATTGCAAGGGAACGGGTCACTGGAAGCGGAACTACCCCAAGTACTTAGTGGACAAGAAGGCCGACAACGTCAAAGGTATATGTGATATACATGTTATTGATGTGTACCTTACCAGCGCTCGTAGTAGCTCCTGGGTATTTGATACCGGTGCAGTTGCTCATATTTGTAACTCTAAGCAGGAGTTGCGGAATAAGCGGAGACTGGCGAAGGACGAGGTGACGATGCGCGTCGGGAATGGTTCCAAGGTCGATGTGATCGCCGTCGGCACGCTACCTCTACATCTACCCTCGGGATTAGTTTTAAACCTTAATAATTGTTATTTAGTACCAGCTTTGAGCATGAACATTGTATCTGGATCTCGTTTGATGCGAGATGGCTACTCATTTAAATCCGAGAACAATGGTTGTTCTATTTATTTGAGAGATATGTTTTATGGTCATGCCCCGCTGGTCAATGGTTTATTTTTGATGAATCTCGATCGTGATGATACACATGTTCATAGTGTGAATGCCAAAAGGTGTAAAGTTGACAATGATAGTCCCACATACTTGTGGCATTGCCTCCTTGGTCATATTGGTGTCAAACATATGAAGAAGCTTCATGCTGATGGACTTCTGGAGTCTCTTGATTATGAATCATTTGACACGTGCGAACCATGCCTCTTGGGCAAGATGACCAAGACTCCGTTCTCCGGAACAATGGAGCGAGCAACCAACTTATTGGAAATCATACATACCGATGTGTGCGGTCCAATGAGCGTTGAGGCTCGCGGAGGCTATCGTTATGTTCTCACCCTCACAGATGACTTGAGTAGATATGGGTATGTCTACTTGATGAAGCACAAGTCTGAGACCTTTGAAAAGTTCAAGGAATTTCAAAATGAGGTTGAGAATCAACGAGACAGAAAAATAAAGTTCTTGCGATCGGATCATGGGGGTGAATATTTGAGTCATGAATTTGGCACGCAGCTTAGGAACTGTGGAATTGTTTCACAATTGACACCGCCCGGAACACCTCAGCGTAACGGTGTGTCCCAACGTCGAAATCGTACTCTGTTGGACATGGTGCGATCTATGATGTCTCTCACCGACTTACCGCTATCTTTTTGGGGTTATGCTTTAGAGACTGCCGCATTCACTTTAAATAGGGCTCCGTCGAAATCCATTGAAACGACACCGTATGAACTTTGGTTTGGCAAGAAAACTAAGTTGTCGTTTTTGAAAGTTTGGGGTTGCGATGTCAAGAAACTTCAACCTGAGAAGCTCGAACCCAAATCGGAAAAATGCGTCTTCATAGGATACCCAAAGGAAACGATTGGGTACACCTTCTACCACAGATCCGAAGGCAAAGTCTTTGTTGCCAAAAATGGATCCTTTCTGGAGAAAGAGTTTCTCTCGAAAGAAGTGAGTGGGAGGAAAGTAGAACTTGATGAGGTGACAGTCACCCCTCCTTAGCCGGAAAGTAGCGCAGCGCAGGAAATTGTTCCTGAGGTGCCTGCACCGACAAGGGAGGAAGTTAATGATGATGATCATGAAGAAACAGATCAAGTTACTACTGAACTTCGAAGGTCCACAAGGGCACGTTCCGCACCAGAGTGGTACGGTAACCCTGTCATGGAAATCATGTTGTTAGACAACGGTGAACCTTCGAACTATGAAGAAGCGATGGCGGGCCCAGATTCCAATAAGTGGCTTGGAGCCATGAAATCCGAGATAGAATCCATGTATGAAAACAAAGTATGGACTTTGGTGGACTTGCCTGATGATAGGCACGCCATAGAAAATAAATGGATATTTAAGAAGAAGACAGACGCGGATGGTAATGTGACCATCTATAAAGCTCGGCTTGTTGCTAAGGGTTATCGACAAGTTCAAGGGATTGACTACGACGAGACTTTCTCTCCCGTAGCGATGCTAAAGTCCGTCCGAATCATGTTAGCAATTGTCGCATTCTATGATTATGAGATATGGCAAATGGACGTCAAAACGGCATTCCTTAATGGTTTCCTCAAGGAAGAACTGTATATGATGCAGCCGGAAGGTTTTGTCGATCCAGAGAATGCTAACAAGGTATGCAAGCTCCAACGCTCGATCTACGGGCTGGTGCAAGAATCTCGGAGTTGGAATATTCGCTTTAATGATGTGATCAAAGCGTTTGGCTTTATACAGACTTGGGGAGAAGCCTGTATCTACTAGAAAGTGAGTGGGAGCTCTGTAGCATTTCTCATATTATATGTAGATGACATATTGCTGGTGGGAAATGATATAGAATTCTTGGAAAGTGTAAAGGCCTACTTGAATAAGAGTTTTTCAATGAAGGACCTTGGAGAAGCTGCTTACATATTAGGCATCAAAATCTATAGAGATAGATCAAGACGCCTCATTGGTCTTTCACAAAGTACATACCTTGACAAGATATTGAAAAAGATCAATATGGATCAGTCCAAGAAGGGGTTCTTGCCTGTTTTGCAAGGTATGAGATTGAGCAAGGCTCAGTCCCCGACCACGGCAGAAGATAGAGAATAGATGAGTGTCATTCCCTATGCCTCAGCCATAGGTTCTATCATGTATGCCATGCTGTGTACCAGACCTGATGTGAACCTTTCCATTAGTTTGGTAGGGAGGTACCAAAGTGATCCCGGTATGGAACACTGGACAGCGGTCAAGAACATCCTGAAGTACCTGAAAAGGACTAAGGATATGTTTCTCGTTTATGGAGGTGACGCAGAGCTCGTCGTAAAGGGTTACGTCGATGCTAGCTTCGACACAGATCTAGATGACTCTAAGTCACAAACCGGATACGTGTATATTTTGAATGGTGGAGCAGTCAGCTGGTGTAGTTGCAAGCAGAGCGTCGTGGCGCATTCTACATGTGAAGCGGAGTACATAGCTACTTGCGAAGCAGCACAAGAAGGAGTCTGGATGAAGGAGTTCATCACCGACCTAGGAGTCATTCCAAGCGCGTCAAGCCCGATGACTCTCTTCTGTGACAACACTGGAGCTATTGCCATTACCAAGGAGCCCAGGTTTCACAAGAAGACCAAGCACATCAAGCGTCGTTTCAACTCCATCCGGAATTATGTTCAAGATTGAGACATAGATATTTGTAAAGTGCATACGGATCTGAATGTTGCAGACCCGTTGACTAAACCTCTTCCACGGGCAAAACATGATCAACACCAGAACTCTATGGGTGTTCGATTCATCACAATGTAACTAGATTATTGACTCTAGTGCAAGTGGGAGACTGTTGGAAATATGCCCTAGAGGCAATAATAAAAGTATTATTATATTTCCTTGTTCATGATAATTGTCTGTTATTCATGCTTGAATTGTATTGTACGGAAACAGCGATACATGTGTGAATATATAGACCACAATGTGTCCCTGGTAAGCCTCTAGTTACCAGCTCGTTGATCAACAGATGGTCACGGTTTCCTGACCATGGACATAGGATGTTAGTGATAACGGGATCACATCATTAGGAGAATGATGTGATGGACAAGACCCAATTCTGAGCCTAGCACGAGATCGTATAGTTCGTAATGCATAAGCTTTTCGGTGTCAAGTATTTATTCCTTAGACCATGAGGTTGTGCAACTCCCGAATGCCGTAGGAATACTTTCAGTGTGCCAAACGTCACAACGTAACTGGGTGGCTATAAAGGTACGCAACGGGTATCTCCGAAAGTGTCTGTTGAGTTGGTACGAACCGAGACTGGGATATTGTCACTTCGTATGACGGAGAGGTACCTCTGGGCCCACTCGGTAAGACATCATCATAATGAGCTCAAAGTGACTAAGGAGTTAGTCACGGGATGATGGATTACAGAACGAGTAAAGAGACTTGCCATGATGAGATTGAACAAGGTATCGGGTATACCGACGATCGAATCTCGAGGAAGTACCGTACCGATGGACAAAGGGAATAACATACGGGATTGAGTGAATCCTTGACACAGTGGTTCATCTGATGAAGATCATCAAGGAACACGTAGGAACCAACATGGGTATCCAGACCCCGCTGTTGGTTATTGACCGGAGAGTCGTCTCGGTCATGTCTACGTGTCTCCCGAACCCGTAGGGTCTACACACTTAAGGTTCGGTGACGCTAGGGTTGTAGAGATACATGCACATGGAAACCCGAATGTTGTTCGGAGTCCCGGATGAGATCCCGGACGTCACGAGGAGTTCCGGAATGGTCCGGAGGTAAAGAATGATATATAGGAAGTCCAGTTTCGGCCATCGGGTGAACTCCGGGGGTCACCTGGAGTGTCCCGGGACTACCGGAGGGGTCCCGGGGGTCCACCGGGTGGGGCCACCCATCCCGGTGGGTCCCCTAGGCCGCAAGGGGAAGGGGCCAGCCCCTGGTGGGCTGGCGCACCCATATGGCCCCCCTCCATGCGCCTAGGGTTGAAACCCTAGGGGGAGGAGGCGCCCCCTATTCCTTGGGGGGCAAGTTTCCCCCCTTGGCCGCGGCCCCCCTTGGAGATCTGATCTCCTAGGGCCGGCGCACCCCCTGGCCCCTATATATAGTGGGGGGGGGAGAGGGCAGCCGCACCCCAAGCCTCTGGCGCCTCTCCCCCCTCCCGTCACACCTCCTACTCCTCACGCAGGGCGCCAGCGAAGCCCTGCAGGTTTTCCTGTTGCATCCACCATCACGCCGTCGTGCTGCTGGATCTCCGACAACCTCTCCTCCACCCTTGCTGGATCAAGAAGGAGGAGACGTCGCTGTACCGTACGTGTGTTGAACGCGGAGGTGCCGTCCGTTCGGCGCTGGGATCATCGATGACGAAGAACGTGAAGAGTACGACTACTTCATCCACGTTCCTTCGAACGCTTCCGCACGCGATCTACAAAAGGGTATGTAGATGCACTCCAGTATGTTCGTTGCTAGATGACTCCTTAGATTGATCTTGGTGAAGCGTAGGAATTTTTTTTGAATTCTGCTACGTTCCCCAACAACCAAATCATCATCTCTTTTCCAACATTATAACATTGCTAGCTTGAGGCTTATAATCAGGTGCTGGAAGCTAACTTTGCCACAACAAAACAACATAGGAATGTGAGCAAATTGAACTTGATTGCCATGAAGCAGCGCATACTAGCGGGAGTACAATTTATGATAACACTACGATTGACTTTGGTCAGTGCATACCAAAGAGTGTGTACTGATAGCAGAATCCCAAGTTGCAGAAAGATTCTCTTGGATTGGTTGATCCCGTGGGTGTAATTTTTTTGGCCATAGCTTTGTGAAGCTAGGGAAAATGATTGAGAGATTGAGAACACCTTGGCACACTTTAACTTCGGGAGCCAAACCTGGATGGCTTTTCAGGATAGACATCATCTTCCCAACACCACCAATCCCCAAGACAATAAAACGAGTTACATTACCGACATGCATTTCTGCAGAGTAGTCAATTAGTCATAGAGGCACACACTAAGTTGTCCATGCTACTGCAAAGAGTAGTCAATTACTGACATGCATTTCGATCTAGCCATCGACATGTTCCAGAACTACTGCCAGAGATCTTTCCCAAGAATATATGGATCGGATAGAATCCAGTCGTGCGCGTCCATATTAGCCAACGCGGTTCCAAGAGGGTGCTACGCGAAGCTCTGTTGGTTGTTGACACCATGGGACATGTCGGTATCTCGATTTCCATGGCACAAACAGCGGCGGAGAAAGTCATGATGGCTGAGATTGGAGGATCAGTCAGGCAGAGGGAGCCTTAGAGGCGATGGTGTCAGCCAGGTGTTCCATAACTTTCAGAAGCAGCGGTGCAAGTGGGGGCGACAATACTGGAGGATTTCATTTTTGGTGGCACTTCTCGGGTGCCGAGACGTGACTTTCAGGGAAAACCTACAATCAGACCTTCATTGATTGTGCCTGAAAAATGCCTTGCGGAAGGCATTGTTTTGAGAGCTCGGTCTTTCTTCAGGTTGAAAACCTATGATCCTGGATCGGGCGATGATACGTCTCCAACGTATCTATAATTTTTGATTGTTCCATGCTATTATTTATGATGTCTTGGATTTTTAATGGGCTTTATCATTCACTTTTATATCATTTTTGGGACTAACCTACTAACCCAAAGGCCCGGTCCAGATTGCTGTTTTTTGCCTGTTTCAGGGTTTTGCAGAAAAGGAATATCAAACGGAGTCCAAACGGAATAAAACCTTCGCATGAGATATTTTTGGAGGAAATCACGCACGAAAGACTTCGGGGCCAAGCCAGAGGACAGGGACCCACCCTCGAGGGTGGGGGGCGCGCCCCCTGCCTCGAGGGCAGCCCTTGTGGCCCCTGGTGCCCCTCTTCTTCCTATATATACCTACGTACCCCAGAAACTCCATACGCAGAGAGAAAACCCTAATTCCACCGCCGTAGCTGCTGTTCCCGTGTAGATCCCATCTTGGAGCCTGTTCCGGGAGGGGGATCCATCACGGAGGCCTTCATCATCATCATCATCGCCCTCACCATGAGTTGTGAGTAGTTTACCTTAGACCTTTGGGTCCATAGCTAGTATCTAGATGGCTTCTTCTCTCTCTCCGGATCTCAATACAAAGTTCTCCTCGGTCTCTGAGGAGATCTATTCGATGTAATCTCTTTTTGCGGTGTGTTTGTCGAGATCCGATGAATTGTGAGTTTATGATCAAGATTATCTATGAAAGATATTTGGTTCTTCTCTGAACTTTTTATGTGTTCTCATAATATCCTTGCAAGTCTCTTCGAATTATTGGTTTGGTTTGGCCTACTAGATCTATAGTTCTTGCAATGGGAGAAGTGCTTGGCTTTGGGTTCAATCTTGCGGTGTCCTTTCCCAGTGACAGTAGGGGCAGCAAGGCACGTATTGTATTGTTGCCATCGAGGATAAAAAGATGGGGTTTTCATCATATTGCTTGAGTTTATCCCTCTACATCATGTCATCTTGCTTAAGGCGTTACTCTATTCGTATGAACTCAATACACTAGATGCATGCTGGATAGCGGTCGATGTGTGGAGTAATAGTAGTAGATGCAGGCAGGAGTCGGTCTACTTGTCTCGGACGTGATGCCTATATACAATGATCATGCCTAGATAGTCTCATAATTATTCGCTTTTCTATCAATTGCTTGACAGTAATTTGTTTACCCGCCGTAGAATATCGCTATCATGAGAGAAGCCACTAGAGAAAACTATGGCCCCCGGGTCTATCTCTATCATATTACTTTCCTGTCAATTTCTATCGCCGTTGTTTATTTGTTGTTTTATTAAACTAAAAAATACCAAAAACATTATCTATCATCTCTATCAGATCTCACTATCGTAAGTGACCGTAAAGGGATTGACAACCCCTTATCGCGTTGGCTGCGAAGTTCTTATTTGTTTGTGCAGGGGAGAGGGATTGGCGCGTGGTCTCCTACTGGATTGATACCTTGGTTCTCAAAAACTGAGGGAAATACTTACGCTACTGTGCTGCATCTCCCTTTCCTCTTCGAGGGAATACAACGCAAGCTCAAGAGGTAGCAGGCGACGATGACATTTTGTGCACTGTTTCCTTCTTGAAACTGTCGCTTTTGGAGACCGTTTATGTTTTTCGGGTGTTGTCTCTGGTGGTGGTTTGTGTGCTACCGCTGAGAGGAGTTGATCACTCTGACAATACCTTTGTTTTTTTACTTTTCTTTTTTGTTTACTTTTCGGGCTGTGTGCATCCTGGGTGTCTTCATGACATCTTGTTGGTGCAGAGACATGGTATAATTGGTATCTTCGCGATATTAATATATTCCCTTTTTCAAAAAAAAAGGAAAAATAAAAAGCACTCAGTTGCATGTTATAATTTGAAGTATATTAAACTGAATAGATGTATTGATCCATACAAGTGTACAAGATAATATGACTTGTCAAACATAAATTTATTTTTGATGATGCTAAAATATTATGAAGTGTTGTTACACACCATGCAATTGGAATTGCAGTTCCTTATGTGGGAACCTGCAACAATGTAATGGATTCCTATTTAAAGCACACAATCTAGAAAATGGATACATATTTGGTCCAAATATCCTCGTCTGGTCCTTATCATACATTAGCTAAGTCTCATATCCTCTATATTCCCCGATTCATGTTGATTGCAACACACATTGGGTCCATCATGTTAGACACACCATATTCTGATTGAATAGTCAAAATTCGTTGAGGTTGAAGATGCTTCCCTGTGCTATTCAAAGAAAACGAGTATAGCTTAGTTTTGCACATTAAGAATTTCTCGACTTGTTGGTTACATTTTGTATGTGCTTCCTGAGGTTGGAATATGAATTTGGCTATGTTGAATAATGAAGGAAGCCATAATGACGTCCTTCGTTATCATTTGAAGCTAAGCAGTAAGTATATTGGCATTCCTCAATGTTTCGCTTGTCCCGGCCTGTGTGGTGCCTCTGCCATAAGCCCATAAAGGCATTGTGTGTCGCTTGGGTCCAACATCGATCCTGGAATACCTCATATATTTATGGGCTTCATGGTGTGTGAAGATGGTTTGAATGTGGAGGATATCCCTTATCGTTACCGTCTCGGTCAACTATGGATTAGATATTAATCAGAAATCGGCCGATTAATCGATTTTATCGGTCGACTATTAATCATCAATTTTTTTTTTTTTTTGCAAATCCAAGGTTCCCAATACTGAAATATGCTATATTCAACACCAAAAAATATTGGACAGAAGTGTTACCTTGATTCCTAGCCTTTGAATCCTTGTATAATAACGAACAAAATAGGACAACGATACATATTGCATAACAAGGTCCACAAAACATAAATAAACATAGTTTTTGCAAACATAGTGTAATGAATAGGCCTGATTTATCGGTAGATTCCCGATTAATCGCTTGTCATAGAGATAAATTGGCCCAAACGATAAATGGTGAAGATAAGGCATAATCTTACCGGTCACCCCAAGAGTAGCGATAAATCGAACGATAAATCGCTGAATCGAAAGATTTCTTGAACCATTGGTTTGATTAGAGTCACTTCTCCATCGAGCAGAAATATCCCATTATCATTGCCGAGTGAGAACTTCTATTTGTCTATTATTGCGGGAATACTTAGGTCACCTAGTGCACCACTATCAATTAGGTTGGTGTTTAGTGTAGACACTATGCTTAAATTAGCATGTTCACTGATAAGTCTGATGTATTAACTCAATTAATCCTTGTTCTTGTGAGGCTCATGTGCAGTTGATGCCTCCTTTGTTTCAGATATTTATTGATGCTAGCAGCGTTATTGAAATTTCCTTGCTCTCCATGCTTATATTTGGTACTTGTAGCATCAGTGAATTTCAATCTGCTGCGTGCTTATGGGGCTTACTTGAAGCCTCATTAGGTTATCTGTTTAAGGAAGTGCTATTCTACTTGAGTTATTACCGATGTTAGGAGGAGTACTGCACTACAATGTGAAGATTAATCTTTAGGTTTTCCATCTGCTGTGTTTGGTATGTGTAAGGTCTAGGCGCTCCCTTGTATGTTTACAACGGGATTTATTAGTTACTCTATATTAGACATCTGGCGCTCCAAATTGTAGCGATAGAATGTTCTAGTAAAAGCTTTCCATCAGAGATCATACTAGTACTCTTTAAACGTCAAAATGGATGAGTAGAATGCGGCGGAGTGACATGTATCCTGGGCTCTTGGCACGTTATCGCTGGCGGCGAAGGTGGCACTAATGTGCGAAAGATTGTATAGAAAACTCAATCCTCTATGGAGATAAATTGTCCATGTCCCCACAGGAAATCAAGGGTTGGATTTTGTTGGTACTCCAACAGAGCAACTACATTGCTGAAAGAATCAAACTTGTATGTATACAAGTACAATTTTTGAAGTCTATGAACATGAGGAACAGAGCATCTACATTGCAGAAAGAAAAAAAAACTCAAAACTTTCAGATTAATTTACATATCGCCACATAAATGTAACTTGTAATGGATTTTAGAGTCGAAATAATCACCACGTCTCTTGCAACAAATAGTTAGATAGCTCCCAAACATTGTGATGATACTAGCTTAAGGATTAAATTTGGTGCTCGAAGCTAACTTTGCCGCAGCAGTATAGCATAAGAAAGTGGGGCAAATTGCTAGCGGGAGTAGCCATTGTTTATGATAACACGGACTTTTGTCAGTGCATCTGGATGTCTACGTACTGCTGGGGAAAGAACTAGTAGTGGTAAGATTCTCATAGAATGGTTGATCGAGTGGGTCTTATATTTTTGCAATAACGTTGTGAAGCTGGCCAAAAAGATTGAGAACACCTTGGCACACTTTAACTCTGCGAGCGACAACAATAGCTAGCATCTTGTTCCAAACACCTCCCATCCTTAGGATGATAATTCGAGTTTCACTCATTACCGCACAGACTAGTTGTGCACACACAATTAACCATGCCATTGTTTCACACTTAACGCGTGTATAAGATGATGCAACGAAGCGAGTAAAAGAGTATCCATTTTTTAAATATCACTTTGTCAGATATTTGGTGGGTGGTGTAAATTAAGGATCACTTTGTCAGACAAGTAGTGGGTGGTGTAAATTAAGAACATATCCAACCGGACATGGCTAATTTGGCCCCTTATATGTATGTGGACAGCGCGCCATCCCGTCCCTCATTTGTTCGCGTCCGAAGACACCCCCACATATCCAAACCCCAAAATTCATACTAGGACATGCGACTAGATCAACGCACATAATTTTATTTCTAACACATAATTCATACATAATACAGACATAGCATATGGGAGTTCATACATACCACAAGAATATCAAAATGTTGTCATGTTCTACTTAACTCGCCAGGCACGTCCTCGTATTCTTTTGGGGGAAGACCAGAGCGGGCATGGGCGGCCCATGCTTGCCGCTTTGCAAGGATCTAGAGCCCGCCACATCATCATTATCATTATGAATGTGAGTGCCACCAACTTGTAAGGGGGGCATAGCGTCCTCACATACTCATTAGACACACTGACATCATCAAATATCATACTCATTTCCTCCTCATCCGCTAGTGGAGCGAATCAAAACTTGTCCGCTAGTTCATTTCTCTAAAGAATATATTGCAAATTAGCGCAACAATTGCAAGAGAAAGACTAGCCAATGAAATTAATATGAATATATAAATACATGTATCACACGTTCCCACCATTCACCACTAGCCAGAATAGTCTTGGTAACAGTCTAATCCAATACCGGATGCCTTTTGGTTCATTGTCCTCCAAAAACTGCACTTTTTTTCACTGTATAATACTTATTCTTGAATTGCTTGTGTCTTAATTGCTTGCCTGTGTAATTTCTCTTAGTGCACTAAAAGAACTTCCTTATCAAATTGTTGTACTAAAGGTTGGTCAGACATCCATCTTTGCCACAGTTATTTGCATTCACTTCTTCCATAGAGATATAAAGGAAAATTCTAAGGCCCATATTGATACGTCCATTTTGCATCATGTTTTCCTACCGTTATTTATTAGGTTTTGGGTCTTTATTTTACTTTATGATGCTCTTCTAATGCATTTTCTCTCTTAATTCGCAAGATTTACATGAATAGGGAAATTGCTGGAAGCTGAAATTCCGAACCAGAAAAAGCTATAGCAGATATAGATATTCTGCACAGCTCCAAATGACCTGAAAATTTACAGAGAATTATTTTGAAATTAATAAAAAATATTGGTAAAACAATCAACGGAAGGGTCCCCACCAGTGAGCCACAAGCTCAGGTGGCGTGCCCCCTAGGGCGCATCACCCAGGCTTGTGGGTCCAGTAGGCTTCCGTGGCCTCCCTTCTACTATATGATGTCATTTTCCTAGAAAAAAATCAAGAGAAAACTTTTGGGAAGAAGGGCCGCCGTCTCGAGGAGGAACCTGGGCATGAGCACTTTTGCTCTCTGGCGGAGCAATTCCGCCAGTGATACTTACTTCTGGGATGGCAAAATTGAAGCCATCGGCGTCACCAACGATCCTCTCATGACCAATATTCATCAACATCTTCATCAGTACTACCTCCGTCCGGGTTTACATGGCCGGAGAGCTGCTTCACGATGTCCACTTTTTTAAGGCCCTGCTTTGGGCTGCTGTAGACATGCTGCCGTTCTATTGGTTGCATGCAAATGCATCATTGCTGGTCCCCTGGTTTGCATCGTGAGAAGAACTCACACTGCATGGCTGCTTCCTGATTGGTTGCATGCAAGAGCTCATAGGAGAAAAAATACACCGAGCGTGGGGTTCCAAGGATTAAACTGAGCCAAGAGTAAGGCTGGTCCCAATGGGATGGAACTTAGGAGTAACATCACATATTTCAATACAACGTTGCTTATGTGGCACATATTTAATGAAGAGTGAGGTGCTTGTGGTAACTAGCTAAGTTACCGGAACATCACACACTTCAAGAAACAATGTGTCTATAAGCTAATAAATGCATCGTTGCATGACACTACCTACATGTTCCTACCCACTGTGGAGGTAGTAACATAGTCTAGATAAGTGTGTATGTTACTACCTTATGTTCCTGCCCATTGTGACCAGCCTAACTAATTCCATTGCGTCTTGGTCCTCGCAAACCTGTCGTCTGGCCCTGTAAACCCGGATGGAGGTAGTACCATCTCATCTCCAACCCTAGTTTATCTATTGTATTCAATATTTGTCCTAAAACCTCAGATTGATACATGTGGGTTGCTTGTAGTATTGATTACATCTTATAGTTGATGCTAGTTGGTTTATTTGGTGGAAGATTATATGTTTAGATCCATAAGCATATTCAATACACCACTGGTCTTGAACATGAATATGATTTGTGAGTAGTTACTTTTGTTCACGGTGGCGGAGCTAGGATTAGAGCAAGCCCCGGGCCTAAAAAAATGCCATGAGGAAAACACTTAACGTCCATAAGGGTTTTAGCTACCTCAAAAAGATACCCCAAACAAAATATGGCTCAACTGCATGAAATATTTAGAATTTAGACTCAATGCTTAACGATACAACAAAATAGATAAAAACGTGACAAAAACTACAAAGAACAATATGTGATAAAAAAGAGTACCAATTTCAATGGTTTGTTTCATCAGTGCCTTGCATAACCTCATCAGGGTTGGAAGAAGAACCAACACCTTCAAGACATCGAAGGCAAAATTTCAAAAGAAAAGCATAAACATCAAGTGAAACAATTATCATTGGTGCAAATATAAAAACTTACCATTTCAATGAGATAAAAGCCCTTTGTGTGACCAATATGATTGAAAGCGATATACGATATCATTATCATCAATAAATAAAAATACATCTGGCTAAATCTATTCATATTCTTTTTCTACAATATGAAATAAAATTGACAATTACTTCAAAATACCCTAGATATATGCCTGCATACACACACGTTATTTCAATTAAATTTCAGTTTGAAGCAGTTTACACACTGATACATCATACAAGTAAAACATGTTATAAGTGGAATTAGGAAAGACATCAGTGGGGATACAGAGAAAGCTCCAAAGAAAATACAAGGTGCAGTAGCCAGCAGGGGATGGCGCGCCACGCAGACGAACCACGCACAGGACAGGAGGCGGCGGCCAACGAAGCCACAGCGAACGGCGGCGCGCTGGAGACTGGAGATTGATCATGCCGCTCGTCCTGGCTGCGTGCGACTCAGCAGCGGCCGATGCCCGATCCAGGGTTGCGTCTCCTTTTTTCCAGCGAAACAGCGCTGGCGCTGTGTCTCTTCTCCCGTGGATCGTGCTCAAGACTGCTCGTGCGTAGGAGTTGGATCGTTGTGGGGCGGGTTGCCCCGTGCGTGTGTTTGCTTCTAGCAAGACAGCCCAGCAAGGCTTTGGGCCTTCTTTGTTATGGGGCAATACCCCGGGCCAGCACAGAAACCTATATAATTATAGCTTGTAACTTTTTGCACGCCCCGGGCCTGGGCCCTGGGTGCCCGGGGCCCAGCTCCACCCCTGTTTGTTCATGAGGACTTGGGAGAAGGCTTATTATAAGTAATCATGTGAAGATGATATTCCTTCAATATTTTGATGATATGTATGTTGTTCCTCCTTTAGTGATGTCATGTGAAAGTCGAATAGATGACACTTCACCAAACTTGGGCCTAAAAGAAGGCATCGAGGATTAATAAGTAGATGATGGGTTGCGAGAGTGAAAAAAGTTTAAACACTAGTTTATGCGTTGTTTCATTAGGGGCTGATTTGGATTTATATGTTTCATGCTATGGTTAAATTTATCTTAATTCTTCTTTCGTACTTGCAGATGCTTGCAAAGGGGGATAATCATAGGAAGGTTGCTTGTTCAAATAAGAACAACACCCTAGCACCGGTCCACCCACATGTGAAATTGTCAATGTAGTGAACACGAATTAACTAAACATGATGAACGTGCTAGATGAGAATTTCCATGTGTCCTCGAGAACGCTTTCCTTAATATAAGAGAGACTTCTGGCTTGTCCTTTGCTATAAAATGATTCGGCCACTTTGATGCACCTTTGTTATTATTGTTACTTGTTACTCGTTACGAATTACCTTACTACAAACTATTTGTTACCGCCACTTTCAGTACTAAAGCACTTGTCATTTCCTTCTGCCCCTCGTTGGGTTCGACACTCTTACTTATCGAAGGGACTATGATTGATCCCCTATAGTGGTGGGTCATCACATACTATCCCAATGTGTTTCATCTATTTTCATTATGGCAATACAAAATAATTGCCGAAATTAATATCAAGAAAAACATACAATTTTTTCACATGCATTGAAACAACCTCACAACGAATAAAAATATACTAATTTTGTTTCTCAAGTATACATCTATAGTGTGACATTGAGAGGCTACTACATCTAATTTACATAATATAGCAACACCACATCAGAGTACTTACATATAATATGAAGAAGAAGAAAAGAAACACGCATTGGGGAGGGGGGAATAGAAGGCACATGAGGCTTCACCTTGCTACTCAGACGAGTTGTTGCTTGGGTTGAAGGCCAGTGCTTGGGGGGGGGGGGC
>LR738715.1:882824972-882948337 GCA_902687465.1 Secale cereale | reverse complement strand
CCCCCCCCACACCACTAGAACGACCTAATAGCAGGTGGGATCTGTGCGTTTGCTGAACAATAGGTGTCGCGTTATGCATAGAATAGGAGGAATTGTGATGCTAAAGGAACTTTATTTTTGAGGCAATGATGCTGAAAGGAACTAGCTTTTGTCTCTCGTTTCTGCACCAATCAGGCCCATCGACCAGCAAGAGCAAGGTGCGGTACCATACAAGGTGTCTAAAAACATCCCCTGATGCCATGCACTTGTGTGTTCTAACCTGTCACTAGGTTCTGTTATTACCTGCGTGATTTTTTCGCTCGATCCACACCAATTCATTAGTCATTCCAGTGCACTTCATTCTGACTTTGCCCATCTGTTGTGCAGACACTGATGAAGGATCAGTTTGGCAACCATGTTGTAAAAAAAGTCCTTCACACAATCACACCTGTGATGACAAATACCTGGAGATGATCATGTCAAGCATGAAGGTGCACTTAAACAAACTGAAGAACTACACATATGGGAGGATATTGTTCCACGGGTTGAGCAGTTACTTATCACAGGAGGTAAGAAGAGGGTCAAACTTATATATCACATGATGTGGATTTCTTTCCAGATATTCATAACATTTTTTTCGCTTGATCTCATAGACCCGAGTGCGGGTGGTGTCAAAGTCCTGCCAATGCCAACATACGGCCAAGTGCACTGAATTCGATCCTATTCTTATTAAGTGATCTGGTCCTGTATTAGGGGTGGCTTATACAAGGAGTCCGGCCTCGTAAGACATATGGGGCTCGATAGGCCCCTGACTCGAAGGACGCCCAAGAAGGCGGAGGCGACCTTCGTGTCCTCCAAGACTAGAGGGTGACGGCACCGTAGTTCACATCTATCTCCATGTAAACCCTAACCTCTACGAGAAGTGCATGGATGAATCCGGGTACATATGAACCCACTTTGAAAAACACATTTTGCCATGTCAAAAAATTCTGAAAAAAGTTGCGTGCAGACATCTCCATATTCTATGTGCGTGCAGGAAATTTCATAGAAAAACAACTTTTTTTGCAGCCTGTGCAAAAAAGACAAATTTTTGTGTCGTAAAACGCTATTTAGAAGCAGTAAAATTTGTCTTTTTTACTGAGACAAAACAAAAATACTTTTTCACACAAAACTTTGTACTGTGGACATACCTTTGCCAACATGTATACATAAATTTTTGTTTACAATTTTTGAACATTACAAAATGCGTCAAAAGTACATTTTTCAAAAGCGGGTGCAGATGCCCATGGGTTCAGATCGTCCGCTCTCTAACCTCTACTGCCTATATAAAGTGAGGCCTAGGGGGCTCATTTCATTCAATCTTAGACCCAAACTGCCGGTAGCAATCCCATACACCATCTTAATTCTCTGCACGAGGTATCCCCTCATCATGAATAACGAGAAGAAGCAGGATGCATGTTATTATTCTTCGAAGGCCCGAACCTTGGTAAATCGTGTGTGGGCAGAATCCGTCTCGGTACTTCCAACATCATCATGAACCCTACCGAGGGATCTGACGGTATTTGGGTCGTAGCTCACCGACGCGAGGTAGACACGAGCAGGCTCGCTCGGTTTTGCATTCGACTGGTATGCCGCTGACCGTTGACCAATGGTCATTGACCGTTCACTTTTTAAAAATGGATTCTTTTTTTTGAAAAATTAGAAATTTACAAATTTGAAAAATAGTTCATGAATTGGAGAAATTCTCAAGCATTTTAAAGAAGAAAGTTCTAGAATTTGTAAAAAACAATTGGGGAATTTGATTTTTAACATTCATGAATTTGAAAATAGCTCATGGATTCAAAAATTGTTTGTAAATTTGAAATTTTTCCATGGATTTGAAAAACGTTCGCACATTTACAACTTATTCATGGTTTCCAAACCATTCGTGAATATTCAAACTGTACAACAATTTGATTTTTGTTTCATTATTTTGATTTTAATTAATGATTTAAAAAAAGTTCATGAATTTGGTAAAAAATCAGTCGTGAATAAAAAATCATGTCTTTGAAAAAGCTCTTCTATTTGCAAAAACTAAAAAAAATTAAAAGTAAAAAAAGGGAAAAATGAGTAAAAACAAAAAAAATAAAAATAAACTTGAAAAAACCGATTGGAAGCTTCTTGAAGCTTCACAATATCGTTTGATTAAAAAGTTATTCTTAAGCAGAAAACGAATGACGTTACATGGTGGGGTGTGAGACATTTGCAATGAGTGAAGTCTATTTTAAACCCTGATATTGTAGACTGTGATGCAAATGAACCTTCACTTTTAAATTCCTGAAATTGATGCCCTGTACTCATCGATCCTGGTCAATCTAGACCCTAACTCGATCCTATATGGCTATATCTATTTGGAAGGACAATTCCGGTCGGGGTTGGTCGCTTTTCTCACTGAGCACATGGGCCTACGTGTCATATTTTATCTTCTTGCTCAATTTCCCTTTCTTCTCTCTCCTAGCCTCCATATTCTTTTCACCAGAATAGTATAAGATGGCGCAGCGGCAGCGGATAAATGACGACCCTGACAAAAACCTCGAGCTCCCGGCCGAGCTTTCGGCCATGAACCGTGCTCCGAGTATCGCTATCTTCATTGCCGTGCTCGCTGAGGCGCTGCCTCCCCGGCCGATAAGGATGCAATCTGTCCGGCAAGCCAGGCCGCCACTTGGCGTCGTTGGCCGCCGCCGTTCGCTCGCAGCTTGCTTGCTGCTGAAGCTGTCGCTGCTCACGTGCCCAGTCGGCCGTAGGTGTCACACGCGTTCAGGCCGTGCTCACCCCTCCTTCAACCCAGCCGCATCCACCTCGTACCGCGCCGTGTAGTGTGGCTTGCCGGTGTGCTCGCGCCCGTTGTCGTACATGTCCCACTCCTGCATGAGCCACGCCGCCACCATCGCATCGGGCATTCATCCGCCCCCGCTGCCAGCGCCGCTGCGCAGAACAGCTCCAGAGTCCAGACCGACGTCATGCTAAGCTACTGCAAAATCAATCCAGCAGCTTGCTTAGCTAGCTTTGCACTTTGTACCTGACTTGCTTGCTTCTTGTTGAGTATAATGTTTATTAGAAAAGAAGAGATAGACTGTTGTTGCCGCCCTAAACCCTAGCCTGATCTAGCTAGTTCTTTGTCTACCTCTCTCTCTCTCTCGCCCTGTGATGCACTGGCTATGAATTGAAGGAGAAGAAGAAGAGGGGAGACAAGGTGGACACAGAGGATTCCGGCGCACGAACGCCCAGCCGCACGGACGGCTTCTTCTATTCTCGAGCACGAACTCGATGCCCTGACCTCCGTTACAACGCACACACACAGGGATAATATACCCAGGGTCGACCAGGGCACGCACCCACGGCTCTGTCCACGTCGAGCGCCTGGTCCGCGCCGCTCTTCCAGCGCCCTCCCGGCATGCACGCACATGCCCGGGCGTGGCGAGTCCCACGGCGGACCAACTCAACGCACCCCCTAAGCTCGCCAACGGCCTGGCCTACACACACACGCGCGGTGTCTACCTACACGGGCATCCCGTGCACCACACGCACGCACGCACGCGACCCGCCGCGGCCCCGACGCGCCCAGCGCGCTCGGCGCGTGCCCATACACGCGCCCAGCACGCCCGGTGCATCGCCGCGGCTTATTGCCCAACATAGACTAGGATTTGTTCTGGCTTGTCTTGTACTTCAAGTAGATCATTGTACTCCTATATATATACCCACGAGGCTCAAGCAACACAACAACTATTCCACCAAACCCCTCTCTCTCTCTTCTAACATGGTATCTATCGCAAGTCGATCCTAAACCCTAGCCGTCACCGCTTCCGCACCCACGCGCCGCCCCCAGGGCGGTCGGCCTCCATGACCGCCGCCGGGGGCCGCGCCGCCCGTACCTAGGGTTCGTCCGCCGGCCGTGTTGGCCGGCTGCCCTAGAGAGTCTTTTTCCCGAGCCATTGCTCCGGGTTTTTTCGCTCTCTCGCCGGTCGTTTTGATCGGCGTCTTTCTTTTTTATTTTCCGATCTAATCTTGATCGGTTTGCGTCGCTCGCCGCCGCCGTCGACCCCCGTGTGCCTCTACTTCGACCCTGGCGCGACCTGCCGGCCTCTCCTCTGATCCGGCGGCCATGCACGCCGAGGCGGCCCGTTCGGGCCAGCCGTCGTCCGCGTGTCGGTCCGCCCGTCGCCCTGCGCCGGCCGTCACCGCCCTGCTCCGACCGGGACACCTGCATCACCGACCCGGCGGCCTCGCGCCATGTGACGGCCAATCATAGCCGTCGCTCGCGCGCCGCCCCGCCCATCGATCCACGTCACCCGCCTCCGCTGCTTCTGCACGGCGGCTCGGCGGTCTACCTCGCCGGCCTCGTCCTCGACTGCATCAGGCTCGTCGGCTGCCTCAACTCGGGCGCCGCTGCTCCGTTGGTCGCTCGGGCCTCCCTGCCCGGGCGCTGGCACTGCTTTGGCAGCCCGGGTGCCGGCGCTGACGTCCCACGCCGTCCATCATCGCCGGCCTTATCCAGGACTCCGCCGCCACCACGCCTCCGTCGAGCGGCGTCCCCGACCTCGCGCGCGATCGGCTTGATCACCCGCTCGCCGCCGCGATCCGCCTCGTCTACGCCACGCGACCAACCTGGCATGTTGGTTGCGCGCGCCTCCGCAGGTCCCGTGAAGATTGTCCCGAGTTCAGCGCGCCCCTTCGCCGATCGAGCATCGGACTGCCGCTGCGTCGCCCCGTCGGGCCGCAGCGCCGCCGCCCCGTGGTTCTCCTCGCGGCTGCATCGACTCGTGCTTCGCCGCTGCGTCGCCCCTTCGGGCCGTAGTGCCACGATACGCAGTCCCGCCGTCGCCCCGAGGCCGTCCCCGCGGTTGCACCGACTCGCGAACCGCCGTTGCGTCGCCCCTTCGGGCCACAGCATCGCGGCCCGCGGTCCCCGCCGCCGCCCCGAGGTCTTCCCGCCGTCGCCCCGACCCGCCTGCCGCCGCTGCGTCGCCCCTTCGGGCCGTAGCGCCGCGGCCCGCGGTCCACTCCGCCGTCACTGCGCGTCGAATTCCCGTGGTATGCGCCGCGTCATCTCCCTTGGCGTGGGAACGTCACCGTCCGCGCTGGTCTTCGTCACGCAGTCAGGGATCTTCGCCTACTTCGAGCACCGCCGCCGCACTCTAACCTGGGCGCCCCCGCGCCGTCAGGCCGCCGTCGCCGCTCTTCTTTGGCCGCCGCCGCCGCTACCTTCGTAGCCGCCGCCGTCGCCCATCCACCCCCTTCGTCTTCGTCCAAGCACCAGCCCGTCGCCAGCGTCGCCGTCATCTACCCCGACCACTTCGTCTACTACGACCACCGTTGGTGACGTCGGCCCCGCACCGATGGACGCCACAATCGTTGTCGAGTTCTTCTCTGCTGTCCCCTCCAACTTCTCCGACATGGCGTACAGCTCGTGCAGGTCCCTCGTCTACGCATGCCCGGTGCTGGCAACACCGATGCGTGCCTTCATCCACGACGTGTCCCCGGGCCTGGCAAGCCTGGTCGGCGCTTCGTCAACTTCGTCTTCGTCCGTCTACGCATGCCCGATGCTGGCAACACCGTGTGTGCCTTCGTCTACGATGCGTCCCCGGGCTTGGCAAACCCGCCGCGACGCGTCGTCAACAACATCTTCTTCCCGGCGCGCCACTACTTCGACACCACAGCGCCCATGCTAACTCGGCGCCCCCTTGCGCCCGCGGCTCCACGGTGACTTCCTCGACACCGGCTACCCCGACTCGACATCGACCACGGCATTCTTCGCACGGCTACCTCGACCACGGCTCCACCACATACGTTTTCGGCTACATCGACAAACTGCACAAAGGGCTACCGCCTGCTTGAGCAACCTTGTTGGTTTCCAGTCCAGCCACGACTCCGCGATGCGTCGACCGTTCCGACTGTGGGGGGTGTCCGTCGGCTTGCCTTCGGATTCTTCTCCAGTCTCACCGTCTGCGTCGCTACCGTTGTGACCGCGGGGGGATGTTGAGTATAATGTTCATTAGAAAAGAAGAGATAGACTAGGATTTGTTCTGGCTTGTCTTGTACTCCAAGTAGATCATTGTACTCCTATATATATGCCCACGAGGCTCAAGGAATACAACAACTATTCCACCAAACCCCTCTCTCCCTTCTAACACTTCTGATGGGATACGAGCTAGTGATTTAAAACCAACAAGCTCTGCTGCATGCCCATCACGGTGAGGGTGCAGGCGTACGCGAGGTTCTGCAGCCTAGTACTGGACCTCGAGCTCGCGCACAAGCCCAGCTTCAGTAGCCTCGCTGCAGCATCCTGGACTAGGGCACTAGGCGACTCCATCTTGGGTCCTCGCCGGCAGGCAGTTGCTGTTGTTGATACAGAGCACGTGCGCGGGTGCGGGGGGACGCTGGCCCGACAGCAACATCAGTACATCACGAGTTCACGACTATCAATGCCGATCCATTTTCTCCTCCTGCCGACGTCGTTCCCTCCACTTACTCTTCATTTCCAGCCTGGGCCACACGGCCGAGCAAGCGGCAGCAGGCCAGGACTTGAGGCCCATGCGGTGCTGATACGTCCAAAACGTATCTATAATTCCTGCTTGCTCCATGCCCTTTTTGTGTGATATTGCTATGATATTTATGCACTTCCATACACTTTTGATCATATTTGGACTAACCTACTAATGGTTGCAAAAGTGCACAATGTTCTTGTTTTACACTTTATTGTGTAGGAATTACTTGGAAATTGACAAAAACGCAAAAGGAGTCGTATTGGAGTAGGACTCTGACTTTCCTGAAATCTGTCAGAGAACGTTTTTTAAAGATGGTCACGTTCCGGCCCGAAGACGGCGTCAAACGGAAAAAGTCTAGTTGCGAAAGTTGTGGGGAATTTCTAGGCAATGCTTCTGGATATAAAATTCGTCCAAATCGGAGTCCGGACGGCCGAGTCAAGCCCGTTTTACTGAGGCCCAAAATCTGATGACGGGAATCCGAGAGTCTATATAAAGAGAGGAAACCTAGGTCACCAAGGGGCCACGAATTTTCCTCCTCCCGAGCCGCCATCTTGGAGGGGAGGACCAGCACCATTGCAGCACCATCCACAAGGAAGAAGGGGGGCCAAGGAGCCGCCGCCCCGAGGGCCGCCGCCGCCCCCAAGGGCCGCCGCCGCCCCCTAGGGCCGCCGCCGTCTCCTCCTCGCCGCCGCCGCCTCCGTGGCCGCCGCCTCCTCGCGGGGCTGCACCTCTCCATCAACACCATCATCAACCTCCTCCTCACCATGACCATGCGTGAGTAGTTTCCTCCGGGGCCGAGGGCTCGTACGTGTAGCTATGTGGTTATCTCTCTCCCATGATGTGATCTTCGTTGTGATCATAGGCTATGTTAATCTAGGGTGATCCCATGATATTTCCCCTTCCTCTATGTATTGGATTGATGTATTCACTTGTCTTTATCTAGTATAATCCCCGAGACCAAGGTGACAGCGGTCTATTGGACATGGATTAGAAAAATATTTTCATGAGTGATTTCCTCTCTTGTGTGTTGATTGAAGATTGAGAGTCTCTTGGTGCTTGTCTTTGACTATCCTTTAGATATGTTGTGGTGATTGTGGGACTCTCTTTGGATGGCCGCGGTGACATTGGGAAATCCTTAGATTGAGAACTACGAACTTTGGGGTGTGCTTTTGTAGTCCTACATAATTCTCGTCCTCTCTTGACCACGAAGGAATGACCTCCGGGTGCGTCTCCATTGCATGTTTTATGGGAAATATCATGTGATTCGATTATGTTAATGTTGTTGGGAGTTGCCACTAGTGAAAGTATGATCCCTAGGCCTTGTTTCCACCATTGCAATACCATTTGTTCTCATGTTTACCACTTGTTTGCTTGCTGCACTTTTTATTACAGATTTATATTACTTTGTTTTGCCATCCATATCACTTGCCATTTAACATCTCTTCACCGAACTAGTGCACCTGTACATCTAACAAGTGTATTAGGTGTGTTGGGGACACAAGAGACTTCTTGTATCTTAGTTGCAGGGTTGCTTGAGAGAGACCATCTTCAACCTCTACTTCCCTGAGTTCGATAAACCTTAGGTCATCCACTTGAGGGAAATTGCTGCTGTCCTACAAACCTCTGCGCTTGGAGGCCCAACATAGTCTACAAGAGTAGAAGCGTGTGTAGACATCAGGTGCGCGGTGATGCTGGGAGCAACAGCGGTCCCATCTGGCCAACTGTCGTGCTTGGCGCTGGAGCGTGGATGTAGCGGCTGGGCCGGAGGCAAATTGGGAGATAGAAGATGAATATGACGTATGGGCCCGGGTGGTCAGTGACTGTCAGGGATATTACTAGCAGGTATAAACCGGCTAGGGAAAACCGGATTATGGTAATATAGTTGTATAATTATAAACTCAGTGGAGGTTACGGCCCATGAAGGCTTAGGGCCCGTGTGTAAAGGTTACGGTTTGTAAACCGTCCTATCATGTAACTTGAGACACAAGGAAGAAAGAGTAGAGACCGAGGCGGACATAATTATGAGCCGGCCTCGGGACTCTGTAAACCGGACCGGGCGTTGCCTCCTATATAAAGGGACGACCCAGCGACGGTTCAAGGGCAAGCAACAATCCGTCGAGAGACAGGCAAGCAATCTGCTCCCTGTTCATCGACGCCCAAGCAATACCAAACCAAACTAGACGTAGGCTTTTACCTTCATCGAAGGGGCCGAACTAGTATAAACCCTCTGTGTCCTTTGTGTGCTTTTAACCTCTTCAAGCTAACCCGTGCGATGGTTCCATTAATAAGGCCGTTAAACCGGACAACTGCCGTGCTAATTCCACGACACTTGGCGCCCACCGTGGGGCCTCCGCACGATGGTTTCGAGTTCTTGAAGGGCAGCTTCGAAGGACTCAAGGGCTACGCGGTCGGTCGGATGACCAAGAGTCGCCGCGGCCGGATCTACATCGACGACGCAGGCTGGGGCCCAGAGGCCGATTCAATTGAATACGGGTACCGGGTCCCCTTCGGCGGTATCCACGTCTTCATCGGCAATATTGGTGAACCGGGACCTGAGTCGGACATCTTCTCCGACATCATCGAGCCGGCTCAGCGTGCGAGATCGGCCCGGATTCAGCCTGCCATGAAGCGCGTTTTTGTAGGAGCAGTACATGGAGTCCAAGCCGAGGACGGATCGGATTCTGGTGGCGAGACGGTTGTCTATTCCGATGATGAATCTTCATCCGGAGAGACTGAGTCCTTGTATCTGTTGCGGGACGGCCGGTCTGAGGGTGTGTCCGACGGGGATAGTATTCCGGACCCCTTTGATCTGCCAAACCGGGTGGTTGTCTTTATGGCCGGATCACAACCTATGCCACAGCCCACGGTGACCGGGGCGTTCACAACCGGGGCAGGGGGGAGCGGCCAAGCTCCCTCGGCCTCTGACGCTCTATCCACCTTGGTAGAGGAGTTGACAACACGGGCAGTAGCAGTGGTGGCTCCCGCTGACAAGGCGCAGCACGATGCAGAAATCCTACAGCTGAAGGGCCGGATCGAACAAGCCAGGCAGGATCTAAATGCGGAGAAAGCTATGATAGCAACAAGCCAGGCAGAGCTGGATTCTCAGGCTTTTCAGCTCAGGATGGATCAGGCCTCTGCGCAAGGAGTAAGGGATAGAAGGTATAGGTCTCGTCTACCGCCGGTCTATGAGGCGATGAATCTCTTTGGGACGCCAGGAGCGGGAGCCAGCAATAATCCGGAGGCGAACCAGAGGGGAGCCCCAGTGACAGGTGAACCGGTCCAACAACCTACTGCGGAGCAAGATCGACGGGTTATGCACACACCTTACATCCCCACTCCTCCTGGCCACTACTCAACCCCCCTGGATAACATTGTCACTGCCGCTTCACGCCTGGCCGCTTTACCCATAGAGGGGACGTCCCCTGTGGCAATGGAAGCACGCAGGGTCAAGGATCTACTCAACACGGCATTGACACAGCAGCAGGCGTACTCTTATAGCAGGGAGAGACTTCATTCAACACCCCGCCACAGCCGGAGTTATACTAGGCATTGGGATGAACCGGAGGTGTCCAGTAGTGAACGGAGGCGACACCATCACAGACAGGATAATCCGACGGGCGCAAGCCCAGGAGGCGGTAAACCGGGCCAGACCTACGGCCCGCGAGGATATCCGCCAAACGACGCCGGTTCACACAACCACAACAGAGACGGGAGTCACGACGAGTTCCTTTGGAGTACAGTGTCTTATTCCCGCTTTACGAAGCGTAAGGTTACCCAAGGATTTCAAGGGTCCGCGTAAGGTGCCTAACTACACAGCAGATTTGGTTCCAGAGGCTTGGATTGAGAGCTATGAGATGGCTATGGAGATGCTGGACGTGGATGAAGCGGCTTGCGCAAAATATTTTACCATGATGCTTGAGGGTACAGCCCGGACCTGGTTAAACGTTTTACCTCCTAACTCCATCGGATCATGGGGGGAGTTGCGCCACCAGTTTATTAAAAATTTCAAGGACACGTGCAAACAGCCAATGTCAGTGGTGGACTTAGCGGCATGTATACAAGGAGAGCAGGAGCCTACGAGTGCATCGGTGCGGCGAGTGTCAGAAATCTTGCACTCTTCAAACGGTATCAGCCCCAGTACGGCGATAGTAACACTTGAAAACAATTGCCGGTTTGAATATCTGAAGTTGAAGCTGGGACGGCTCAAACGGGATTGTAACGACATGGGAACTCTCATGAGTGCTTTGGTAAAGTATGGGGACTCAGACAACACTAAGTATCCAGAAGCGGATGGAGATAAATCCAGAAAGGCAAATAAACCTGGTAAACTGGCGCAGGATAATCCGGTCGGAACAAGCTTCAACGGTAAATGAAAGGCAGAGGGTGGCTCTGATTTTGTGGCCAATACCAAAGTTCAAGGGAGCTTTCAGCGCAACAAGGGTAAACCGCCTCCACAAAACGGCGGAGGGTTCATTCATTGGGAGCTACAATTGAACGAGCCTTGCCCAAAACATGGAACAGAGGAACGTCCAGCAAAACATACCTAGGGAGAATGCCGGATCATGATGGAGGCCGTGAACCGGGCCAGATCGAACAATGGACCACCGGGCGGCGGTTCAGGCCCCGGGTTTCATGGTCCGGGTCATCAGGGTAATGGCTCCGGATCAGGATATCATAGCGGTAACAATGGTTACAATAACCAAGGCAATCATCAATATGGTCAGGGCGGTTATAATAACCAAGGCAACCATCAGTATGGTCAGGGCGGTTACAGTGGCCAGAATAACCAACAGTAGGGCCAGGGTAATCACAACAATCAAGGCAATCACCAGCGTCAGCAGCAGCAGCAATCCGGATATCAAAATAATCCGAAGGAGCTGAATAGCAGACAATATCATGTGTTCACTACGAGTTTGTGCAAACGGGATCAAAAAGTCTTAAAGCGGGCGGTCCACACGGTTGAACCGGCAACACCACGATTCCTGCGCTGGTCGGAACAACCTATTGTGTGGAGCAGAGAGGATCACCCGTCGCGGGTCGATCATCCGGGCCTATTGGCCTTAGTGGTGGCACCACAGGTGGGTGGCTACAAATTCACCAAGGTTCTCATGGACGGCGGCAGCAGCATCAATATCTTATATTACGAGACTTTCCATCGCATGGTGCTGACGGATAAGAAGTTAAGGCAGTCAAACACGGTATTCCATGGAGTAGTGCCAGGTAAATCAGCTTACCCCGTTGGGAAAATTGACCTAGAAGTTACCTTTGGAGATGAACAGGATTTCAGGTCAGAGATGATAACCTTTGAAGTTGTGAAGATCCAGAGCCCATATCATGCCCTGTTTGGACGGCCGGTTTACGCCAAGTTTATGGCTAGGCCGTATTATGTTTATCTGCAGCTCAAGATGCCGGGTCACAAAGGAACCATCACGGTTCATGGAAGTCGCAAGATCGCCTTGGAGTGCGAGGAAGGAGACGCTGCTTATGCAGAGGCAGTATGTGCTACGGAGGAATTGAAATTTTACAAAGACAATGTTGATCCGGCTGATATGTCCCCGTTGAAGAAGCCAACTACAGAGCATGATCCGGCGTTGAAGTTTAAATCTGCGGAGGAAACCAAGCAAGTTGACTTTGTGCTAGGCGATTCATCCAAGCAGTTCACTATCAGCGCTAACCTTGATCCTAAATAGGAAAGCGCGCTCATCGAGTTCATCCGTGAGAACCGGGATATCTTTGCATGGAAACCTTCTGACATGCCAGGTATACCGAGGGAACTCGCTGAGCACACTCTTAATATTGATCCGAACTTTAAACCGGTCAAGCAGTATATGTGCCGCTTCAACGAAGAAAGGCGCAAAGCTATAGGTGAAGAAGTGGCTAGACTTTTGGCCGCAGGGTTCATAGTTGAAGTTTTTCACCCGGAGTGGTTGGCTAATCCGGTGCTGGTGTTAAAGAAAAATGGAAAGTGGAGGATGTGTGTGGATTACACAGACCTAAACAAAGCTTGTCCAACCGATCCTTTTGCTCTCCCTCGTATTGATCTGATCATTGATGCTACGGCGGGATGTGAGCGCCTAAGTTTTTTGGATGCATATTCAGGATATCACCAGATCAAGATGGCAGTTAAGGACCAAGAGAAGACAGCCTTCATAACTCCTTTTGGTGCTTTTTGCTATGTGTCTATGCCTTTTGGGCTTAAGAGTGCCCAAGCAACTTACCAGCGTTGCGTGCAGAACTGTCTTAAGGGGCAGATAGGGAAAAATGTTCATGCCTATGTGGATGACATCGTGGTGAAGTCAAGGAAGGAGGAGACATTGATAGAGGACCTCAGGGAAACCTTTGATAACCTTCGGGCCTATAAAATGATGCTTAATCCGGAGAAGTGTGCTTTCGGTGTTCCGGCTGGCAAGCTCCTTGGATTCTTGGTGTCCAACAGAGGAATAGAAGCCAATCTGGAGAAGATCAAGGCAATCACGTCCCTGACCAAACCGGCTTGTATCAATGATGTTCAGCGTATCGCCGGCCGGATTACAGCATTGAGCCGATTCATCAGTCGTCTGGGGGAGAAGGCAATCCCGCTTTATCAGATGCTAAAAAAGACAGACCGGTTTATATGGAGTGATGAGGCAAACGCTGCGTTTGAGGATTTGAGGCGGCAACTGGCAGAGCCACCGGTCCTTGCTGCCCCAGTTGATAAGGAGCCGCTGCTGTTATACGTCACTGCCAATGCACGGGCAGTTAGCGTGGCGATCGTGGTCGAGCGCAAAGAAGCAGGAAAGGAGTATCCGGTTCAACGACCGGTTTATTATGTCAGTGAGGTTCTCATTGAATCCAAACAAAGGTACCCGCATTGGCAGAAGCTGGTATATGGTGTGTTCATGGCGAACCGAATGTTGAAGCATTATTTCCAAGGCCACCCAATAACTGTTGTCAGCTCAGCTCCATTGGGGGATATAATCCAGAACAGGGAAGCCACTGGCAGAGTGGCGAAATGGGCCATTGAGCTTAGCCCACACAGATTAAAGTATGTGCCATGCACCGCTATAAAATCCCAAGCATTGGTGGATTTCATCAATGATTGGACAGAACTGCAAGCACGAGAGGAGAAGCCGGATCTTACATACTGGACTATTCACTTTGACGGTTCGAGGCAATTAGAGGGCTCGGGGGCTGGTGTTGTGTTAACTTCCCCGCGAGGTGACAAATTTTGTTATGTCCTCCGTCTAATGTTTCCTTGTACTAACAATGCAGCGGAATATGAGGCATTGCTTCATGGCCTGCGGATGGCTAAGGAGATGAATTTGAGCCCGGTCAAGTGTTTTGGTGATTCAGATTTAGTGGCACAACAAGTATCCGGCAAGTGGGATTCTAAAGACCCTCTCATGGCAGCTTACAGACGAGAAGTTGAAGCAGTTGCAGGATATTTCAAAGGGTATCAGGTGGATCACATAGATCGGCGAAGAAATGAAGCGGCCGATGCTCTAAGCCGGCTGGGTTCTCAGCGTAAACCGGTGCCACCGAACACTTTTTTGGATGAGCTACACAGTCCATCAGTTCAGGTACCATCGGAGGAAGATCTGGCCGTTCCTGATCCGGAAGCACAGCTAGTTGCGGCACTTCATGTTATTCCGGATTGGACACTCCCTTACTTGGCATATCTAAGCCGTGGAGAGTTGCCAGATGATGAGATTGAAGCAAGACAAATAATCCGGCGATCCAAATCCATGACAATTGTAAACGGAGAACTTCACCATCGCAGTGTTTTTGGAGCATTTCAGCGGTGTCTATCATCCGAGGAAGGCTGTGACATCCTTCGAGAGATTCATGAAGGGGATTGCGGTCATCACGCCGGTTCAAAATCTTTGGTGGTTAAAGCTTTTCGACATGAGTTCTATTGGCTGACAGCCCATGCTGATGCGGAGGATCTAGTCCGGAGGTGCGATGCTTGTCAGAAATTTTCACGGCGTGCTCTTGTTCCAGCACAGGAGTTGCGGATGATACCGATTACTTGGCCGTTTGCGACTTGGGGGCTTGATATGGTTGGACCTTTTAAACGATCCCAAGATAAAAAAACTCATCTGTTGGTTGCTGTGGACAAGTTTACAAAGTGGATTGAGGCAGAGCCTGTGAGCAAGTGTGATGCGGCAACAGCGGTTAAATTCATCAAGAAGGTAGTTTTCCGGTTTGGCTTTCCACACAGCATCATCACTGATAATGGCACCAATTTATCTAAGGGAGAGATGGAAGAGTTTTGTCAAAAGGAGCGTATTCGCCTAGATGTATCTTCTGTAGCTCACCCTCAATCCAATGGTCAAGCTGAAAGGGCCAATCAAGAGATTTTGCGAGGTATCAACCCCCGGCTTATGACTCCTTTGCAAAGGATGCCGGGATGCTGGGTTGAGGAATTACCCTCTGTCCTTTGGAGCATCAACACTACACCGAACAGATCCATGGGTTACACACCTTTCTTCATGGTGTATGGTGCTGAAGCGGTTCTTCCAAGCGATATCCGCCATGATTCACCACGGGTGACGGCTTATGTTGAAGCGGCCAATGAGCAGGCAAGACAGGACAGTTTGGACCGGCTAGATGAAGAGCGTGACATAGCAGCAGCACGGTCCGCGATTTATCAGCAGGACTTGCGCAGATATCACAGCCGCCGGGTTAAAACCAGAACATTCCAGGAGGGGGATTTGGTACTCCGGCTCATCCAAGACCAAACAGATATGCACAAGCTATCCCCGCCTTGGAAAGGGCCCTTTGTGATCAGTAAGAATCTACACAACGGTTCATATTACCTGGTGGACGTTCGAGAGCACAAAGACTCACGGACATCAGAAGAAGAGACAAAGAGGCCATGGAACATCGCTCTCCTACGGCCCTACTACACCTGAGCCATGAGCTCTGCTGTATCCTATGTATATATTATGATTAATGAATAAACTGGCACCCTCGGTAAACCGGGGGATCAGCCTTTTTTCTTCTAAGTATATGACTTGTGAAAATTATTACAGATATTTCGAAGTAAACTATTTTATGCAGAAGGGACCAAACTAGGGGGCTACGGATCACATGTGACTCCTCGCTACAAGTCTTCTTCTGGTCCGGTCTACATAATGTTCTTGTCCTTAGGGATCCACCTTTGATGGCAGATGTAAAATTCATGTCCCTTGGTGGACCAAATCCCTTTGATGGCAAAAGAAAAGTTCTTGTCCTTAGGGATCCACCTTTGATGGCAGATGTAATATTCATGTCCCTTGGTGGACCAAATCCCTTTGATGGCAAAAGAAAAGTTCTTGTCCCTAGGGAACCTTCCTTTGATGGCAGATGTAATATTCCTGTCCTGTCGTGGAATTAGCACGGCAGATGTCCGGTTTAACGGACTTAGTTGAGGAACCATCGCACGGGTTAGCTTGAAGGGGTTAAAAGCACACAAAAGACACAGAGGGTTTATACTAGTTCGGCCAGGGAGGTAAAAGCCTACGTCTGGTTTGGTTTAGTATTGCTTGGGCGTCGATGAACTGGGAGCTGATTGCTTGCCTGCGTCTCGACGGGTTGTTTCCTGTCCTTGAACCGTCGTCGGGTCGTCCCTTTATATAGAGGTGACGCCCGGTCCGGTTTACAGAGTCCCGAGGCCGGCTCATATTTGTGTCCGCCTCGGTCTCTGCTCTTTCTTCCTTGTCTCTCAAGTTACATGATAAGACGGTTTACAAACCGTAACTCTACACATGGGCCCTAAGACTTCATGGGCCGTAACCTCTACTGAGCTTTACAATTATACAACTATTTCATCACAATCCGGTTTACTCTAGCCGGTTTACACCTGCTAATAATATCCCTGACATTAGGCCCCAGAATGATTTGAACTTGTTCATATCAGTCTTCTCAGTCTTGCATAATCTTCTTTCTTGTATATTCTCAGTTTTTCTAAACCGGCGATGACGTCATCCCTGGAAATCAGTTGATTCGATCGTGACATCACTTCCAAATTTATCGCGCATAGCTGTTTATTATTTTCGCTTTAAAGGCCCTCCCGAGAATCGAGGCGACATGGAATCTTTATCCAATCTCTTTCTTCCTCAAATCCCGCGCTTACCGTTTCATCTCTCCTCGGCCTATAAATACTGCAAAGACCCGTCTCTTTCCCCTTCCGCTTCTTCTTCCTCCGTCTCCGCACCCGAGCTTCTGCCGTCGTCCGTCGAGCTCGTCGTCGCCAGCAAGTCCGGCCGCTGCATCAACCTGAACGCGACCAGATAACTCGCCGCCCGTCGTTTCTTTCTGTCTCAGGTACTTCTTTTTCCCTTGCGGTAGATCCGTAGCTTAGGGTTCTTCTATGCCTCCGCCATTAGCCCTCAAGAGCTTCGGCTGTTCATCCTATACACCATGCCCGTAGTAGTTTTAATCTTGGATTTATCTTTGAAACTTTCTTCCGTTCCGCTGCCTTATGCTTAGATTTTGGCATTAGATTCAATCCTTAGATTCATCCGCTCTGTATAAGACCCCCGTAGTTCTTCTGTAATAGACCTGCATAAGTTTTCTCTTTTTCTTACCGCTCAGATCTGTTTTCCCTTAGCTTCTTGTAGAAACCTGTTTCTTCACCTTCATAGATCTATAAAATACTCACCGGTTTAATCAGTCATACATTGCTTCCGCAACGTATCAACATTGAACACGACGGTTTAGCTTCTTTCTTTTTTGCTGTCATAAACCGGTAGTAACTCGTTTCCTGCTTACCTCCGGGTTAGTAATGCCATTAGTCCCTTGTCTAAACCGTCGATACGATCTTGCATATATGATCCGGTTTATGCCTCTATACTTAAATAATCCGGATTTTATACTTCACCTTTTTAGCACTTTCCTTCTTCTAATATGTCTGCCAAGCAATTCGTTTCTTGTGACTGGGTTCCTTCCATCATCACTGAAGAGGATTTAGTTAAAGCTGCTTCAATTGGCGTTCTGGGTCCTCGAGCAGTTCTGAAATGGCGGGCCCCCGGAAATGAGTGCCCCCTACTCCCAAAGAGGGAGAAGTAATTGTTTTCTTTGATCATATGACCCGGGGCTTTAGCCCTCCCGGTTCAAAGTTCTTCCGGGACGTGCTCGCCGCTTTTCAACTTCATCCTCAGGACATAGGTCCCAATTCGATATCAAACATCTACGATTTCCAAGTTTTCTCCGGGGTGTATCTTCAAGAGGAGCCATCAGTCGACTTGTTCTGGGATTTCATTCATTTGAACTGGCGAACTGAGTTTACTGGCGGACCTCATCAAGAACTTGGTGGGGTTAGCATTCAAAAGAGAAGAGACGCAGTCTTTCCTCATGCTGCTCTCCATACTCACCCCAAGGATTGGAACAAATCTTGGTTCTATTGCCAAGATACTTTGCCTGAAGGGGAGAACTCACTGCCGGGTTATCGCGAACATCGCCTTCCTGAAGATCATCCGTTGCCACAGTATCTCAGCTCCTCAGACCGGCCCCAGTTTGCCTCTCAGCTTGCAAAACTCAAAGCTTTTATGGCAAACGGATTGACTGGAGTTGACTTCGTTCGTTGTTGGCTCGCTTGGAGCATCCTTCCTCTGAGCCGGCGCTCCCATCTGATGTGTCAATATACCGGTAAGCCGGACGATCCTCAACGCCATACCGACATCATGCTTCCTGAGAAGGAAGTTACCGAATCTGCTAAGAAAATGCTCAACGTCTCTATGGAAGAATGTAGCCAAACCGGATTGGCTCCATACTATAAAAAGAACAAACTGCTTGCGGTAAGCCTTAATCTCTTCTGCTTGTTTCTAATCCGTTCATTTAAACTATCTTCCATTTATCTCTCATCTTTTGCATAGGCCGACGATCCTTTCTGGAAAAGGAAGCCTCAGGACAAGTCAGGCAAACTGCCACGCCGGAAGACCTATGCTGTTAAAAGAAGAAGAAGGCGGCTGCTGGCTCCGGTTCACATGCCGAAGAAGATGATCCGGACTCTGAGGTATGAATCAATCCTGATATGCTTCATTATTCTTTTATCCCAGTTTATGTTAATAGTGTCTTTTTCACAGGATTTGGCTGAAGGGGATAAAGCGGCAGAAACTGAGGTAATCACTCTTTCTTCAGATTCAGAACCACCTCCACCAAAAATTCGTCGGGTAGTCCGGAAATATCAATTTTCTCATCCTTACGCTCAATTGGACCCCAACTTTCTTTTGAAGAAGCAGCAACACGAAGCTCGCCGGACTACACGCCATAGTGGCCATGTAGTCGAGTCTTCCGGAATATCTCTTACTCCGACCCGGAGACGCCGCTCTGAGGTTTTACTTTCCCCAACTATTCTTCATCCCAAGGCTGGACTTATACGCAAACCACTTAAACCGTCTGACCCTAATTATCAGGAGACTCCTTTATCCTCTTCTGGCGAATCCACTGCCACACAGGTCCCAGCTCTCAAGACTGTCCCTGGGTAAGCCCTTTATTTCATCCGGTTTATCTTTGCATTTGCTTTTGTGACTCTGATTTCTTTTCTAACTCCCTTCAGCAAGCCTAAGCCTAGCAAAAGGGCAAAGGTTAGCAAAACGGTTGCTGAAACTGCCACTGATGATCCGACGGCTGATCCGGATACAATCATCCCTCCGGCAAATGAACCGACAGTTGAGCTTGACGATCCCTCTCCTATGGATCATACTTATGCCACTGCTCCTGAAAATCCCAACACTGAAATTTTTCACGAACCGGCGAGTCCTGCCCGGGCCAACACTCCTCGGACTAGCCCGGCTCCCGCTAGTCCGGTTCATACTGCCACTCCACAACCGGCCAGTGCTTCTCCGGATGTTCAAGTAACCGGTACAGGTTATACCTCTCCTGCTGAGCCTATTGTTTTGGCTAAGCATACTGCTAAAGCGGAGAAACTCCAGCAAGAGAAGGGCAAGTGGAGTACAGACTTGTCTAGTTATGCCGAGCTAAGTGCCTAGGAGCTTTATTCCGGGTATTTGAACCGGCTGCATACCAGTCGGGATTATGAAGCGGGCTTAGTCAACATGATGAAGGACAAATACGAGGTATCACACTTGTCTTTTGCTTTTGCCTTTGCTATATTTCTGTCTATATCATGGTAGCCCCCAAGTTCCGGTTTAGCTATGATTAAAAGGTGAACCGATACTTCCAACTTGTGAGCAAATGATCTTACATTAGCCCCCAAGTGCCAAGGGCATAAGTCGTTTTATGCGTCTGGGACTTGTCTGAATCTTTGCTTTCATTGCTTCAACTGCCCATTAGTCCCCAAGTGTCAAGTAGACAACTTGTTTGTGTGCTTGAGACTTTATTTGTAGTTGTCTTCCTTTGCTACTTCAATTGGTCATTAGCCCCCAAGTGTCAAGTGGATAACTTGGTTATGTGCTTGAGACTTGTCTGAACTGTCATTTATTCCACTTGATTTCCTTTGCAGGCTGATTTGACCCGGAGAGCTGAAGAGATAACTGAGCTCCGGAATAGACTTTCTGAAACTGAATCTGTTGCTGCTAAGGCCAAAAAAGATCTGGCGCTGAGCTTAACCACTGCCAAACAGTTGAAGAAATATTTTGAATCAGAGCGGGCAACCTGGGAAGTGCAGAAAAATGCTCTTGAAAAGAGAGCAAAGGACGCTGAGGAAGCTCTTAATCCGGTGACAGAAGAGTTGACCGGTTTAAAGCGGCAAATTGAACTTATGACTTCCGCCGTCTTCAGTAAATACTTAACCTGCACATACTTTTATTTCTGCAACCTTTAATCCGTTCTGGTTTAATTGTGATAACCATATGCAGGATGGCGCGTCACCCATCTTGGGGATGATCTCCGGAAGAAACTCAAGGCCTCTTATACTCTGGTTGAGCAGCTGTATTCCGGCGCTCAGAGGATTATAAGTGCAATGTCTTTCAATAAACCGGCTCCCACCACTATCCAAGGCACTCTGGAGAAGTTGTCTATCTTGCCTGCACGCTTGGAAGAGGTGAACAAGTCTGCTTCCCGAGCCGGTTCTCTGGTAGCGCTCACCAGAGCCAAAGCGTGGGTTCCAGACTTCGATCCGGAAGAAGCTCTGAACGGGTATCCCAGCACCAAAGAAGATGGATCGGCCTTCACTGGTAAAGACCTTCATGCTTTGACGAAGGAGATGCGTCCTCTTGCCAGCAAACTTGCTGTTGAATCAGACTTGACCAGGTATCATCCGGCGTACGATTTACAGAATGAGCGGGCGGATCGACCGGTTTATGATACCGTAAATCTAATCCCACCAATGCGCCCCCACACTTTCGCCCCAGATGTTGATTCGTCTGATCTGATTAAGGATGGCAATGTTATCCATGGACATGGATATCCATGGATATCCGACCCGAATGGATAGGGTTTGAATATGCTTTTGTGTCCATGGGCAGCACCCAAACCCGACCCGATTACTCGTGGGTAGGGCATGGATATAATCTTGTACCCGTGGGTATATCCAAACCCGACCTGATAGTATGACTTAATGGCAAAAATCTGCTATCCCTACCCCGCAGTCAGATGTCCCACTGCAATTTTACACTTTGTTATCCAAAACTTGCAAAAGAAATTACACAATCCTCGTCATAACTTTTATTAGTTGACATTCAATCCCCACTGTAACATACCCCAATACCCTTCCCTTATATTTATCTCCTTGTTAAATGACTCGTCATTCTCATTTGTTAGAAAAATAATAAATGATCTTATGTTGTTAGGGGACGTTGATTTACAATAAGTGAAGCCTAACATCTCACGAAGTGAAGAATGGAAGATCTTATGTTAACATTGTGTTATGTCTTATTTATATGTCTAGAGAGGACCCAATGGATATCCAGTGGGTATGGATATCCATCGTGTTTGGACATGGACATATTTTTTCACCCATGGATTTTTTTCATGGGCGGGCAAAGACTGCCTTCATGGATATGAATATGGATTTGATATTGTTCATCCCGATCCAAACCCGATCCATTGCCATCCTTAGATCTGATTACTGAAGAGATGTACTTCTGTGCTTTAACAAAAATTGATTGGTGCGTCCCTGACTTTCAACCGCTTCAAGAAAACGAAGAAGCTCCGGAACAGGTCGATCCTCAGCCGTCGCAGCAGGAGGAAGCATAGGCCGCACAGTTTATCTTTGTAGTTGCAGTCTCATTTTACTGGAAAAAAATTAATTCGTTCAGGCCTGCTGTGCCTTGTAATAGGGTAGTTAAAAATATTGTTCGTCTTGATCCGGATGTCCCAACTTTGCTTTGACATTTGCCAATTTGAATCTTGTCTGATATGGTCTATCTTGCGTACTATCTGTTTCTGCATAGATAACACTTAAAAGATGCCCTAGCGGTTTATCGCCGGACCGATTAAATTGTTCATAAAATATATCAAACAAGTGTCTGTTTATACCAGAAATAACTTCATACCTGCGATTAAGTATGCTTGATATTCTTAATCCGGCGAACTTTGCAGTTTTCTGAGGGAGCCTTTGGGATAGACCCAATAATAATTCCGGGTTTACAGAAGCTACCGGTTTAAATAATGCTGGAACTCTGTCCAGACTTTTGAAGATATGTGGCCAACTTTGGAGTTGTCCCACTCCGGATCAAAGAACCATAGAACACAAATACAAAAAATACAAGTTTGCAAATAAAACCATGTAGTCGAGGCTTTTTGCGAGCTGCCAGGCTCCAAATCGAGACTTCTGATTCAAATATGATCAGTAAACTGGACCATAGGGGCTAAGCTAGGATTCGAATACGATCCGTAGCCCCCTACTGGCCTTGAAATTTTAGCCAAGCAATGGATTCGAATACGATCCAATGAGCTTATGATTCGGATACGATCATACAAACCGGACCATAGGGGCTATGCTAGGATTCGAATACGATCCGTAGCCCCCTACTGGCCTTTTAAATTTTAGCCAAGCAATGGATTCAAATACGATCCAAGGGGCTTATGATTCGAATACGATCATACAAACCGGACCATAGGGGCTAAGCTAGGATTCGAATACGATCCGTAGCCCCCTACTGGCCTTTGCTATGTTCTCTTTGGTTCGAATACGACCTATGTTTGAACAGGAATGGCTATGTTCTCTTTGGTTCGAATACGACCTATGTTTGAACAGGAAGCCCTTTTGTGATCACAGCGGTAGAGTACCTATATGGGAGTCGTCCTGCATAACCAGATAGACTGATCAAATCATCTTATTTTCTTAATGCAAATGATATATATTAAGAGAAATAAACTTTAGATGGTTATCACCATAAGATATTTATATTGAAAAAAAGGCTGATCCCCCGGTTTATCGAGGGTGCCGGTTTATTCATTAATCATAATATATACATAGGATACAGCAGAGCTCATGGCTCAGGTATAGTAGGGCCGCAAGAGGGCGATGTTCCACGGCCTCTTTGTCTCTTCCTCCGATGTCCGTGAGTCCTTGTGTTCTCGAACGTCCACTAGGTAATATGAACCGTTGTGTAGATTCTTGCTGACCACGAAGGGCCCTTCCCAAGGCGGGGATAGTTTGTGCATGTCTGTTTGGTCCTGGATGAGCCGGAGTACCAAATCTCCCTCCTGGAACGTCCTGGTCTTGATCCGGCGGCTGTGATATCTGCGCAAGTCCTGTTGATAAATTGCGGACCGTGTTGCTGCTATGTCACGTTCTGCATCCACCCGGTCCAAACTGTCCTGTCTTGCCTGCTCATTGGCCGCTTCAACATAAGCCGTCACCCGTGGTGAATCATGACGGATATCACTTGGAAGTACCACTTCAGCACCATACACCATGAAGAAAGGTGTATAACCTGTGGACAGGTTCGGCGTAGTATTGATGCTCCAGAGGACAGAAGGTAATTCCTCAACCCAGCACCCTGGTGTTCTTTGCAGGGGAGTCATAAGCCGGGGCTTGATACCTCGCAAAATCTCCTGATTCGCTCTTTCAGCTTGACCATTGTATTGAGGGTGAGCTACAGAAGATACATCTAGACGAATATGCTCTCGTTGACAAAATTCTTCCATCTCTCCTTTAGATAAATTGGTGCCATTGTCTGTGATGATGCTGTGTGGAAAGCCAAACCGGAAAATTACCTTTTTGATGAATTTAACCGCTGTTGCCGCATCACACTTGCTCACAGGCTCTGCCTCAATCCACTTTGTAAACTTATCCACAGCAACCAGCAGATGAGTTTTTTGATCCTGGGATCGTTTGAAAGGCCCAACCATATCAAGCCCCCAAGTCGCAAATGGCCAAGTAATCGGTATCATCCGAAGCTCCTGTGCCGGAACAAGAGCACGTCGTGAAAATTTCTGACAAGCATCGCACCTCCGGACTAGATCCGTTGCATCAGCATGGGCTGTCAGCCAATAGAACCCATGTCGAAAAGCTTTAGCCACCAAGGATTTTGAACCGGCATGATGACCACAATCCCCTTCATGGATCACACGCAGGATATCACAACCTTCCTCGGATGACACGCACCGCTGAAACGCTCCAGAAACACTACGATGGTGGAGTTCTCCGTTTGCAATTGTCATGGATTTGGAGCGTCGGATTATCTGTCTTGCCTCGATCTCGTCGTCCGGCAACTCCCCACGGCTTAGATATGCCAAGTATGGGAGCGTCTAATCCGGAATAACATGAAGTGCTGCAACTAGCTGTACCTCCGGATCAGGAACGGCCAAATCTTCCTCCGATGGTACCTGAACTGATGGACTGTTGATACGTCCCAAACGTATCCATAATTTTTTCTTTTGACATGCTTGTTTTGCATCATTGTCTCATGTTTATATCAAAGTTTTCTATCTTTTTAGGCATTTATTGGACTAACATACTAATGGTTGCAAAAGTGCACAATGTTCTTGTTTTACACTTTATTGTGTAGGAATTACATGGAAATTGACAAAAACGCAAAAGGGGTCGTATTGGAGTAGGACTCTGACTTTCCTGAAATCTGTCTAAGAACATTTTTAGAAGATGGTCAGGTTCCGGCCCGAAGACGACGTCAAACGGAAAAAGCCTAGTGGCGAAAGTTGTGGGGAATTTCGAGAGGATGCTTCTGAATATAAAATTCATCCAAATCAAAGTCCGGACGGCCGAGAAAAGCCCGTTTTACTGAAGCCCAAAATCTGATGACGGGAATCCGAGAGTCTATATAAAGAGAGGAAACCTAGGTCACCAAGGGCCACGAATTTTCTTCCTCCCAAGCCGCCGTCTTGGAGGGGAGGACCAGCACCATTGCAGCACCATCCACAAGGAAGAAGGGGGGGCCAAGGAGCCGCTGCCCCCTAGGGCCGCCGCCGCCCCGGAGGGCCCCGTCGCCGCCACGGCTGCCGCCGGCCGTCTCCTCCTCGCGGGGCTGCATCTCTCCATCAACACCACCATCAAGCTCCTCCTCCCCATGTCCATGTGTGAGTAGTCTCCTCCGGGGCTGAGGGCTTGTACGTGTAGCTACGTGGTTATCTCTCTTTCCCATGATGTGATCTTCGTTGTGATCATAGGCTATGTTAATCTAGGGTGATCCCATGATATTTCCCCTTCCTCTATGTATTGGATTGATGTACTCACTTGTCTTTATCTAGTATAATCCCCGAGACCAAGGTGACAGCGGTCTATTGGACATGGATTAGAAGAATATTTTCATGAGTGATTTCCTCTTTTGTGTGTTGATTGAAGATTGAGAGTCTCTTGGTGCTTGTCTTTCACTATCCTTGAGATATGTTGTGGTGATTGTGGTACTCTTTTTGGATGGCCGCGGTGACATTGGGAAATCCATAGATTGAGAACTACGAACTTTGAGGTGTGCTTTTGTAGCCCTACATAATTCTCGTCCTCTCTTGACCACAAAGGAATGACCTCCGGGTGCGTCTCCATTGCATGTTTCATGGGAAATATCAAGTGATTAGATTATGTAAATGTTGTTGGGAGTTGCCACTAGTGAAAGTATGATCCCTAGGCCTTGTTTTCATCAATTGAACACCGTTTACTTTCAGTTTTGTTACATGTTTGCTTGCTGCCATTTTTATTTCAGATTTACAAATACATCTTTTGCCATCCATATCGCTTGCCATTTAACATCTCTTCGCCGAACTAGTGCACCTATACATCTGACAAGTGTATTAGGTGTGTTGGGGACACAAGAGACTTCTTGTATCTTGATTGCAGGGTTGCTTGAAAGGGGTACGTTCAACCTCCACTTCCCTGAGTTCGATAAACCTTGGGTTACTCACTTAAGGGAAATTTGCTGCTGTCCTACAAACCTCTGCTCTTGGAGGCCCAACACTGTCTACAGAAATAGAAGCGTGTAGTAGACATCAAGCTATTTCTGGCGCCGTTGCCGGGGAAGTGAGGTAAGTGAAGGTACCTTCTCTAGATCTTGCAATTAAATCTTTTTGTTTCTTGTTTTTATTTCACTAGTTTTGCTTAATGGAAAACAACAAAAATATGAGAGAGCTTTACAAGCTCTACCTTGAACTTGGACATGATGTGTTTGAAGAGAAAATTAAAAAACCTTTGGAACTTTATTATTTGCATAACAATCATGATGGTGGTGATGTTATTAGTATGTTTTTTTAATATAAATATTGCTAATGACATGGAAAGCTCTAAGCTTGGGGATGACACGTTTGATGAACATGATATTTTTAGTCCCCCAACTTTTGAAGAGAAAATTTACTTTGATGATACTTTGCTTCCTATATATGATGATTACAATGATAAATGTGAGCTTTTTAGTCCACCTACTATTGAGGATAAAATTTATTATGATTATGATATGCCTCCTAAATATGATGATTACCATGATGGTTATGATTGCTTTACTCTTACTATTCCTAATAAGAAAGATTTTGCTTATATGAAGAGTAATGATATGTTTATGCTTTTGGATCATGGAAATAATGCTTTATGTGATGCTTATATTGCTGAGTTTATTCGTGATCCCACTGAAAAATATTATGAGAAGGGAACATATGCTTATAGATATTTCAATAATATCAAGTTCCCTCTCTTTATGTTGAAGGTTTTGAAGCTGCACTTGTTTTGTCTTCCTATGCTTATTGCTTTGTGCTTCAATGAATTATTATATTGCAATATTCCTATGCATAGGAAGCATGTTAGGCTTAAATGTGTTTGGTATTTGCTTCTTGATGCTCTCTTTTGTTCTTCAACTCTTATTCCTACGAGAGCATCATTAAAGTCTTAAGCCTATCTTTATGGCTATAAAGAAAGAGCTCTAGGGAGACAACCCTTGTTATCTTTGCTTTCAGTTTGTTCTTTCAGTTTTTAGTGGTCTTGATGTTTGTTACTACTGTAGCAACATCATTGTATCTTTATTTTTCAGCTTTGTGCCAAGTTTAGCCTCCGATTGCAAGAAAGTTCAAAAGTTGTGACGTGCTGTCCAGAAAACAGATTCTGTCCTTGGACAGAAAAATTCGAATAAAATCACCAGATCATCTTTTTGATCTGAATTTTTTTGACAGCGTGCTCTATACAATTGGCTTTCGGGCGTCTGTTCTGAGTTTTTTTATTTAAGTTGCAGAAGTGCCCCGAAAAAATTATTTACTACCTGCTGGTCTGTTTTTCACAGATTCTGCCCTGTTTTGCCTTTTCTTCGTTTTGCAGACCTTAAGCTTGCTTTTTCTTTGCAAAAACTTTTTGGCGATCTTGAGAAACAGTAGACCTTCAAGAATATCTTTGTTTCCAGTAGAGAAAATTTATTTTATTGTGGGTACTAACCTCTCTAATCAGATTATGATGAGTTATGTATGAAGAGATTTTTCAAGTGCGCGAGGGAAGATGGTAAAAGAAGATTCAGGAGGGTCAAACGCTCAAGCTTGGGGATGCCCCCAAGGCACCACCAAGAAATATTCAAGAAGTCCCAAGCATCTAAGCTTGGGGATGCCCAAGGCATCCACTTCTTCATTAACAATCACCAGGTTCTCCTTGTGTCACTATATTTTTATTCCTTTGCCCATTATGTGTTATTCTTGGAGCGTCTTTTTGTTTTGTTTTCAGTTTTGATTTGTTTTCTTTGCTGGTCTTAAATAAGTTGCATCTGATAATTCTTATTTGGGAGAGAGACACGCTCCGCTTTTTCATGAAACACTCATGTTCTTCACTTATATCTTTTTGAGTGTTTTAGCTAACTTGTTATATGCTTCTAGCTCTTGTTTTTATTTCATATCATGTTCAGAGCTATTAGTTCTTTTATAGAAAGTACTCTCTTGCTTCACTTATATATTTTTGGAGAGTTGAATTGGTTTGAATTGCTAAATAATATGTTGGTAAAGTAAATGCCAAGTGTGGCCGTGGTGCAAAGAATAAAAAGCTTGCATAGTCTTGAAGATCATTGAGTAACTTGATCCCTATCAATTGTTTTGAGAAATTAAGTAGCGATGTCTAAACATGGAGATCATTTAATAAAGTCTTATTAGTGAAGAAATACCTTTGAAGTTTGCAATTGTTTAGTTTTTCACCATTGGTAGTTTTAAAGTTCTTGTTTTCTCTTTAGAAGTAAGATGGTTGACAAGGAAGACAGTGTAGAAGTCTTATAATTATGCTGAAAGGATGTTATAACTCTCTTGTACCGGTTAACATGTGCTTGCTAAAAACTTGCTAAACCAAAAACTCTGTACTGAGCGGGAATGCTGCTCGTGCATCCAAATTCCATAGCCAAAATTCTGCCATATGTGTCCACCATACCTACCTATGCATGGTATTTAATAGCCATTCCAAGTAAATTGCTCATGTGCTACCTTTAAAACCTTCAAAATTTATCCTTATTTGTGTCTCTGTTTTAGCTCATGAGGAAGTGGTAGATAGTTCATTATTACTTGTGTTGGACAGAACGACCCCTGACGTGCATGAATAATGTGCATGTCCTTAATTTTGCAAAAAGAGCTGGCAAAAGAATATGCCCAGCCCACTTTACATGTCATCAATATCAATATCAAAAACCTCATTCACACATCGTACCTGAGAAATCAGACAAACTTTGGCTAGTGATAAACAAAGGAGAAAGGGGAGTGTTATCATTCCTCTATGGGAGCCGCTCTTAGGTTCTGTTTGGCATGAGTAGTAGTGCATTGTTTATTACCATTCGTTGACATAAGCATGCATCTCTCAAAATTGCTTTTATATCTCTATGTTTTCAAAAATAAAAAGCTCTAGCACATGAGTAATCCCTGCTTCCCTCTGCGAAGGGCCTATCTTTTACTTTTAAATGTTGAGTCAGTTTTCCTATGTTCTAATCTTCTTCCTCCACCATAAGCAAGCATCTAGTGTTAACTCTGGGTTCAAGTTGATTATGTTCAAAATTTCTGCTTAGTTATATATAATCCTTGTGCATTGAACTTATCCATGAGATAAATATGTTGAAAAGTGGAAAGCATTGCTGAAACTTTATCTTCCTTTGTGTTGGCTAGGATGCTTTTGATGAGAGAACTCCTTTGGGGCTAACAGTTGTGCTAAACTTCATAGTTTCATGTCTTTAAATTTATTATTCATGAAAGGAATTTACTTAGATGATCACTTGGTTATTCATTGTTTACTTGCTTCCAACTATAGACAATTGTTATGGTTCACTTTATTCCAGTTCATGTGCTTTACTATATTACTTGATCAAAATTGTGTTAGTAGCATGTCACCTCAAACATTATCTATGTTATCATTCTACCTACTCAAGGACGAGTAGGAATTAAGCTTGGGGATGTTGATACGTCCCAAACGTATCCATAATTTTTGCTTTTGACATGCTTGTTTTGCATCATTGTCTCATGTTTATATCAAAGTTTTCTATCTTTTTAGGCATTTATTGGACTAACATACTAATGGTTGCAAAAGTGCACAATGTTCTTGTTTTACACTTTATTGTGTAGGAATTACTTGGAAATTGACAAAAACGCAAAAGGGGTCGTATTGGAGTAGGACTCTGACTTTCCTGAAATCTGTCTGAGAACGTTTTTAGAATATGGTCACGTTCCGGCCCGAAGACGACGTCAAACGGAAAAAGCCTAGTTGCGAAAGTTGTCGGGAATTTCGAGAGGATGCTTCTGGATATAAAATTCGTCCAAATCAGAGTCCGGACGGCCGAGAAAAGCCCGTTTTACTGAAGCCCAAAATCTGATGACGGGAATCCGAGTGTCTATATAAAGAGAGGAAACCTAGGTCACGAAGGGCCACGAATTTTCTTCCTCCCAAGCCGCCGTCTTGGAGGGGAGGACCAGCACCATCCACAAGGAAGAAGGGGGGCCAAGGAGCAGCTGCCCCCTAGGGCCGCCGCCGCCCCGAGGGCCGCCACCGCCACGGCTGCCGCCGGCCGTCTCCTCCTCGTGGGGCTGCACCTTTCCATCAACACCACCATCAAGCTCCTCCTCACCATGTCCATGTGTGAGTAGTCTCCTCCGGGGCTGAGGGCTTGTACGTGTAGCTATGTGGTTATCTCTCTCTCCCATGATGTGATCTTCGTTGTGATCATAGGCTATGTTAATCTAGGGTGATCCCATGATATTTCCCCTTCCTCTATGTATTGGATTGATGTACTCACTTGTCTTTATCTAGTATAATCCCCGAGACCAAGGTGACAGCGGTCTATTGGACATGGATTAGAAGAATATTTTCATGAGTGATTTCCTCTTTTGTGTGTTGATTGAAGATTGAGAGTCTCTTGGTGCTTGTCTTTCACTATCCTTGAGATATGTTGTGGTGATTGTGGTACTCTCTTTGGATGGCCGCGGTGACATTGGGAAATCCATAGATTGAGAACTACGAACTTTGAGGTGTGCTTTTGTAGCCCTGCATAATTCTCGTCCTCTCTTGACCACAAAGGAATGACCTCCGGGTGCGTCTCCATTGCATGTTTTATGGGAAATATCATGTGATTAGATTATGTAAATGTTGTTGGGAGTTGCCACTAGTGAAAGTATGATCCCTAGGCCTTGTTTCCATCAATTGAACACCGTTTACTTTCAGTTTTGTTACATGTTTGCTTGCTGCCATTTTTATTTCAGATTTACAAATACATCTTTTGCCATCCATATCGCTTGACATTTAACATCTCTTCGCCGAACTAGTGCACCTATACATCTGACAAGTGTATTAGGTGTGTTGGGGACACAAGAGACTTCTTGTATCTTGATTGCAGGGTTGCTTGAAAGGGGTACGTTCAATCTCCACTTCCCTGAGTTCGATAAACCTTGGGTTACTCACTTAAGGGAAATTTGCTGCTGTCCTACAAACCTCTGCTCTTGGAGGCCCAACACTGTCTACAGGAATAGAAGCGTGTAGTAGACATCAACTGTGCAGCTCATCCAAAAAAGTATTCGGTGGTACCGGTTTACGTTGAGAACCCAGCCGGCTCAGAGCATCGGCCGCTTCATTCCTTCGCCGGTCTATATGATCCACCTGATACCCTTTGAAATATCCTGCGACTGCTTCAACTTCTCGTCTGTAAGCTGCCATGAGAGGGTCTTTTGAATCCCACTTGCCGGATACTTGCTGTGCCACTAAATCTGAATCACCAATACACTTGACCCGGCTCAAGTTCATCTCCTTAGCCATCCGTAGGCCATGAAGCAATGCCTCATATTCTGCTGCATTGTTAGTACAAGGAAACATTAGACGGGGGACATAACAGAACTTGTCACCTCGCGGGAAGTTAACACAACTCCAGCCCCCGAGCCTTCTAACTGCCTTGAACCGTCAAAATGAATCGTCCAGTAGGTAAGATCTGGCTTCTCCTCTGGTGCTTGCAGTTCTGTCCAATCGTTGATGAAATCCACCAATGCTTGAGATTTAATAGCGGTGCGTGGCACATACTTCAATTCGTGTGGGCTAAGCTCAATGGCCCAATTCGCCACTCTGCCAGTAGCTTCCCTGTTCTGGATTATATCCCCCAACGGAGCTGAGCTGACAACGGTTATTGGGTGGCCTTGGAAATAATGCTTCAACTTCCGGTTTGCCATGAACACACCATATACCAGCTTCTGCCAATGCGGGTACCTCTGTTTGGATTCAATGAGAACTTCACTGACATAATAGACTGGACGTTGAACCGGATATTCCTTTCCTGCTTCCTTGCGCTCGACCACGATTGCCGCGCTGACTGCCCGTGCGTTGGCGGCGACGTATAACAGCAATGGCTCATTGTCAACCGGGGCAGCAAGGACCGGCGGTTCTGCCAGTTGCCGCTTCAAATCCTCAAACGCAGCGTGTGCCTCCTCACTCCATATAAAACGGTCTGTCTTTTTCAGCATCTGATAAAGCGGAATTGCCTTCTCTCCCAGACGGCTGATGAACCGGCTTAATGCGGTGATCCGGCCAGCGATACGCTGAACATCATTGATACAAGCCGGTTTAGTCAAGGACCTGATTGCCTTGATCTTCTCCGGATTGGCTTCTATTCCTCTGTTTGACACCAAGAACCCAAGGAGTTTGCCTGCCGGAACACCAAAAGCACACTTTTCTGGATTAAGCATCATTTTATAGGCTCGAAGGTTGTCAAAGGTCTCCTTGAGGTCCTCTATCAGCGTCTCCTCCTTCCTTGATTTTACCACAATATCATCCACATAAGCATGAACGTTTCTCCCTATCTGCCCCTTAAGACAATTCTGTACGCAACGCTGATAAGTTGCCTGGGCACTCTTAAGCCCAAAAGGCATAGACACATAGCAAAAAGCACCAAAAGGAGTTATGACGGCTATCTTCTCCTGGTCCTTAACTGCCATCTTGATCTGATGATACCCTGAATATGCATCCAAAAAACTTAGCCGCTCACATCCTGCCGTAGCATCAATAATCTGATCAATACGGGGGAGAGCAAAAGGATCGGTTTGACAAGCTTTATTCAGGTCTGTGTAATCCACACAGATCCTCCACTTTCCATTTTTCTTTAACACCAGCACCGAATTAGCCAACCACTCCGGATGAAAAACTTCAACTATGAATCCTGCGGCCAACAGTCTGGCCACTGATACGTCCAAAACGTATCTATAATTTCTGCTTGCTCCATGCCTCTTTTGGGTGATATTGCTATGATATTTATACACTTCCATACACTTTTGATCATATTTGGACTAACCTATTAACTCAGTGCACCCCAGTGCCAGTTTCTGTTTTCTACTGTTTTTGTATTTCAGGTTTTCCCATTACGAGAACTGGCCGAAAAATCCCGGAAAAATTATATAAAAAAGCAGCGTTCCAGAAGCTTCCCGGTAGCCAAAGTAGAGCCGGAGGGGGGCCACCAGGGCTCCAGGCGCCCTGGTGGCGCGACCCCCCCTGGCCGCGCCGGGGGGGCGCCTAGGCCCCCCGGGCCTCTGCTGATGCCCCCCTTTGGCATATATTTAACACGCGTCCCGAAACCCTCGAGACGGGAACCCTTTTTCGCGATCTCATCTCTGTTCCGCCGCCGCCGCGCTTCCAAGATCGGGAGCACCAGGAGAACTCTTCCCGGCACCCTGCCGGAGGGGAGGATCACCACCGGGAGCCTCTCCACCACCATGGACGCCTCCCGGATGAGTTGTGAGTAGTCTCCCTTGGACCATGGGTCCATGACCAGTAGCTATGTGATGTTCTCCTCCCCTTCTTGTGCTTCACTAATTAGACCTCGTGAGCTGCCCTACATGATCGAGGCACATATGTAATCCTTATGCTGTTGCTATGTTGAGTTTGCTGGGATCCGATGGATTGTGAGATTATGTTCAGATTGTGTTTGAGTAATATATTTGATCTACCTCTTTTATATTTATGTTCGTAAGTAATTCTTGCATGTTCTCCATTGTTATTTATTGCTTTGCCAAGTAGTAGGTAGTGACTCCAAGAGGGAACGTTATGCTTGATTGTGGGTTCATGCCCCTCGATGACTAGCTTGAGTGACAGAATCATGAGTCTAGGGGATGTGTGATGTCTACACACGCTTCTACTCTCGTAGACTATGTTGGGCCTCCAAGCGCAGAGGTTTGTAGGACAGCAGCAATTTCCCTCAAGTGGATGACCTAAGGTTTATCGAACTCAGGGAAGTAGAGGTTGAAGATGGTCTCTCTCAAGCAACCCTGCAACTAAGATACAAGAAGTCTCTTGTGTCCCCAACACACCTAATACACTTGTTAGATGTATAGGTGCACTAGTTCGGCGAAGAGATGTTAAACGGCAAGTGATATGGATGGCAAAACAAAGTAATATAAATCTGTAATAAAAAGTGCAGCAAACAAACAAGTGGTAAACGTGAGCACAAATGGTATTGCAATGGTGGAAACAAGGCCTAGGCTTCATACTATCACTTGTGGCAACTCCCAACAACATTAACATAATCGAATCACATGATATTTCCCATAAAACATGCAAAGGGGACGCACTCGGAGGTCATTCCTTCGTGGTCAAGAGAGGACGAGAATTATGTAGGGCTACAAAAGCACACCTCAAAGTTCGTAGTTCTCAATCTAAGGATTTCCCAATGTCACCGCGGCCATCCAAAGAGAGTCCCACAATCACCACAACATATCTAAAGGATAGTCAAAGACAAGCACCAAGAGACTCTCAATCTTCAATCAACACACAAAAAGGAAATCACTCATGAAATTATTCTTCTAATCCATGTCCAATAGACCGCTGTCACCTTGGTCTCGGGGATTATACTAGATAAAGACAAGTGAGTACATCAATCCAATACATAGAGGAAGGGGAAATATCATGGGATCACCCTAGATTAACATAGCCTATGATCACAACGAAGATCACATCATGGGAGAGAGAATTGACCACATAGCTACTGGTAGAAACCTCAGCCCCGAGGAGGAACTACTCCCGCATCATGGAGGGAGGAAGCTACGTCGATGGAGATGAATCCGGGGGCACTTCCCCGTCCCGGCAGGGTGCCGGCACAGGAATTCTGGTCCCCCGAAGCTTGATGGCGATGGCGGCGGAGATCGGAATCGCGTCTGGAGAAAAGGGGTCTAGAATCAGGGTTTCCGCGACACGGTATAAATATATGCCAAAGGGGGGCATCAGAGGAGCCTCGGGGGGCCCAGGCGCCCCCCCGGCGCGGCCCAGGGGGGGGCGCCGCCAGGGCGCCTGGAGCCCTGGGGCCCCCCCCCCCCCGGCTGTCCTTCGGGCGCACGGTAGTTTCTGGAACGCTGATTTTTTATATAATTTTTCTGGATTTTTCCTGGCAGTTCTCGTAATGTGAAAACCTGAAATACAAAAACAGCCGAAAACAGAAACTGGCACTGGGGTGCACTGAGTTAATGGGTTAGTCCAAATATGATCAAAAGTGTATGGAAGTGTATAAATATCATAGCAATATCACCCAAAAGAGGCATGGAGCAAGCAGAAATTATATATACGTTTTGGACGTATCAACATCCCCAAGCTTAATTCCTGCTCGTCCTCGAGTAGGTAAATGATAACAAGGATAATTTCTGTGGTGACATGCTATTTAACCATATAGGACTTTTTCATAGTCATATGACAAAAGCTTACTGAGACAATGGATCTATAGTAATTAAGTTGCCTCATGAGAAAATCACAAAGGACTGAAAGTTTTACAATATGATACTGAAATATCAAATAGATTTGCAATGAACATGATGTGCAAATATGATAAAGTGATATCTAGCTTGCCCCCTTTAGTGAAGCAAAACATAAATGCAGGGGCACCTCCAAGGTTTAAGTGATGACTAGATACAATGATTTCAGAATAAACGATATCACAATCATGCAAAAGACAATGCTACTTTGGGACAATGCACATTACACTCAGAATGACAATCATGCTCTCAGTAGTTGGTGCTTTTAAAAGAAGGTGGAGACTCTCGAACCGTGGCTTTTGTTGGCAAGGTTGAAAACCCGTAGTCGGAAACAAAGACAAAACATGTACCAAAGCTCTTGGCTTTAAAACAGAGGTAATAATTTATTTTAGATCATGCATGTTTTGTCAACGAATGCTAGCAGACAACACAATCACTTTTCGAGATGGACAAGTTTCGAGGAACGGCTCCCGAATGAGGACGATCACATCCTCTTAATCTCCTTTGTTTATCACTACCAAAGTTTTCTGATTTCTCATGAACAAAGCGTGAAGGAGGGTTTGTTTGTTATATTATCTTTTTGAGCCGGGCGCACTCAATGCCAGTTCCTTCTCGTATTATGGGTTTGCACATTATACATGCAATCCCGGGGTGAGGCTTTTCCAACTTAAAAAAGGTCATGAATTAACCACTACTTCCTCATGAACTTACAACAGAGGCACAAAATAAGAATGCTTTTTCTTTGAATAATTTCGAGATGGCACATGCAAGTCTCCGTTAGGAATGGCAGGTAAATACCATGTAGGAAGGTATGGTGGACTCATATGGCATAACTGGATTAAAGGATGTGTGTCGGTGTACTAAGGTAGGGGTACCCTAGTACCCCAACTTGTGCACGGGCAGCGGCAGCTCCCCGCGGCAGGGTTCACCACGCGCTTGCCGGAGACCTTCCTGCCCCTTATCTAGCCATTCAAAAACAAAGTATACAAGACAGAAGACCAAGACCCCGGCAAGAGGAGCTTGCCGGGAAGGCCGTCCCAGGCTCGAGATTGCTTAACTAGCACGAGGCCCTGGCAAGAGGAGCTTGTCAGGACGAATAGAAGATTTTATCTTAGAAGACCCGGCAAGGGCTCGGGGAGCGGCAAGCTTCCGGGCCCGGCAAGGTCGAGATCCCCGGCAAGGTGCTTGCCGGGGGAGGTGCGCTGTGTGCCCGCGCTCCAGCTCATCGGCCCACGCGTCGCCCTGGGGCCACTCCAGGGACGCGTGGCGGATGGCTGTGCAGCCTGGGGGACACGGTGGCACTCCATGGCAGTGGATCCATCGCCGTGGCAGACGGAGACGCAACGACGGGAGCTTTTGGGGTCGACGGCGACGGGCATTAAATGCCCTTGTCCCCCACTGTTAAAGTAGGTATAGACCACTGTTCTGTACTGTAGCTCCACTGTTCCCGCACTATTACAACTACCACCTCTTTTACATTTTTACCCCTTTCTCCTACGTTGACACCTGTCGGTGACCCCTTGCACTATAAAAGGAGGCCCATGCACAACGTGGAGGGGGTTCGAAACCTAGATTACTCTCACGCACGGTGTAGCTGCTTCTTCAAGCTCCCGAGCGTTCAACTCAATACACAACCAAGCAGGAGTAGGGTTTTACGCATCCGTGCGGCCCGAACCTGGGTAAAAACTGCCCGCGCGTCTGCCTCGATCTGCTCTTCGTGCTCCCTCCGCCCTCGTACCGCACAGACAAGGGGCTCCGGTCCCATAGGTGTTCGTGGCGGACAGTTTCCCCCGACATCTTTGGCGCGCCAGGTAGGGGGCGTCGAGGTTGTGCGAACCTGATCCGGCGTTCGCGCGGGCGCAATCTTCATTAACCTCTCCAGCTTCATCAACAACTTCATCAGCGACAACTCCATGGCCCCGAAGAAGAAGCCCTCGGAGGTCGGAGGCCCGTCCGCGTCTCACCCGCCGCCACCAGAGCCAACGGTGGGCGGGGGAGACGCCGTCGGAAGGGTGGTTGCCGGCGAGGACACTCACGGTGCCACCAGATCCAAGAACAAGACGGACGACCGGACTTCGGTCTCCGTGGACGCGCCACGTCCATCACAGCACACAACGACCCCGCAGCGCCATACCACGGGAGGTGGTATCCGCTTGCTGGGACAAGGCCATGCTGGAGGTTCGCGGGACGCCCCGGACCCCCGTCCGGGCACAAGCAAAGCGAAGGCGCCGGCGCGGGACCCCGCTCCTTCTAACGTTGTTAGAAGTCCGAGCGTATCCCGCTCCTCGCACCGCTCGCCCGCGTTCCCCACTACTCCGGCAGAAGCGCTCGCAAGGGCGCAGCTGCTCCTCGATTTTCCTCCAGCGGCCGACAAGGCCGAGGAATGGAGGGCCACTATCCGGAGCCTGATAGACTTCGCCAACAACGACTCTCCGCAGCAGCCGTCGGCCTCACGGCCACGGCAGGCCGAGAAGACGAAGGCTATCGGCGACAAGACTGCCGGGGGTGCGACAAGCGTGCACTCCCCGCCGCAGAAGCAGAAGACGCCGCCCCGCCGGAACAACCCCGACGACGGCTCCACAGCCTCGTCGGACCCGCGGGCCCGTCGGGACCAGCGCCAGGTCCTCGACGACCGGCGAGATGAAGACGCTCGGACCACGATCGAGCGCCGCCGAGAAGCTCGGCGACAATCCGACAAGAGAGCTGGGAACACTGTCGACGCACCCGCGCCCGGTGAACCAGGCGACTTGCCATACGCGGCAGGCTGCCCTGCGTTCACCCGCGAGCTGCGGCGCGTCCAGTGGCCCAGCATGAAGAACTTTAAGCCCGACGTACCGGAGAAGTACGACGGCAAGACGCACCCCTCGGAGTTTCTCAGCGTCTACACTATCGCAGTGCAAGCTGCCGGGGGGCGCGACGAGAAGATCCTAGCCAACTACTTCCCGCTCGTGCTGAAGCCGAACGTCCGTTCGTGGCTCATGCACTTGCCGGAAGGCTCTATCTCTTCTTGGGCCGACCTCTGCCATCAGTTTGTTGGCGCCTTCACCGGCGGCCACAAACCCCATGGCCAGGAGAGCGATCTCCATATCTTGGCCCAGAAGGAAGGCGAGCCCCTGCGCAAATATATCCAACGCTTCAGCCGGGTACAGCACAACATCCCCGACGTTCACCCTGCTGCGGTTATCAGCGCGTTCCATCAGAACGTGCGTAACCGCCGCATGCGTGAGGAGATGGCGATGACCAAGATCAGGGACGTCAGCGAGCTCTACGCTCTTGCCGACAAGTGCGCCCGTGCGGAAGAGGGGAGGAAACTCCCCGGGGAGGATGCTGGCGCAGGGGGAAGCGACAGCGACGACGCCGCCCCGGCAAAGAAGAGCCGGCGGCGGAACAACAGGAAGAAGGGCAAGAAGGAAGTGCTTGCCGTCGAGAAGTCCGGCAAGGAGGCCCCCGCCAAGCAAGCGCAGGCTGGCGGCTCCGGCAAGGAGCCTGCCCCCGCGGCGGCGGCCGACAAGCCGGGTAGCTCCGACAAGCAATACTGTAAGATTCACCGCACCAAGGGTCACGATCTCTCCAACTGCAAGCGCGTCGAGTACCTCGTCGAGCAGCAAAAAGCTGAGTACGAGAGGCGCGATAAGGAGAAGGCCCAAGGTGGCGGGGAAGAGCCCAGCAAGAAGCGGCCATTTAACGGCCGGGGAGGACGCCGCGGCAAGGCCAAGCAGCGGCAAGGAGATCGACCTCCCCGGGGCCGCGACAACGACGAAGACGACGATGAAGACATGGAGGACGACGAGAACAGCGAGCAGGAGTTCCAGAAGGCCACGGAGGTCCTGTGCGTCGACGGTGGCGCCTCCCTGCACACCTCCCACCGCCAGCTGAAACAGTGGGTGCGTGAGGTGAATGCAGCGGAGCCGCCCGTGGAGTCGCGCAGGCTCCTCAAATGGTCCAACACGCCCATCATTTTTGACCTTGAGGATCACCCTGACCGCACCACTGCGGTCGGGTGCTTGCCGATGCTGGTCTCACCCACCATCCGCAACCTCAAGGTCACCAAAATGTTGGTTGACGGCGGGGCCGTGCTGAACTTGATCTCCTCTGCTGTGATCAAGAAGCTCCAGATTCAAGACGGCGAGCTCGAAGAAACCGGTTCATTCCAAGGAATCAACCCGGGAAGGAGCAAGCCCAAGGGAAAGATTACTCTGCCGGTGACCTTTGGCGGGGAGCTCAACTTCAGGACTGAGCGCATCACTTTTGACGTTGCCGATATTCCATTACCCTACAATGGAATACTCGGCCGTCCCGCCCTCGCCAAGTTCATGGCAGCTTCCCATTACGCCTATAACGTGCTGAAGATGCCGGGGCCGATAAGCGTCATCACTGTCCACAGCGACAAGAAAGATGCGCTTATTTGCGCCGACAAGATTTACCGGGATGCGGCAGCTGCGGCCGAGAAGGATACTCTTGCCGCTGAAGCTCCCGGGGGGAAGAAGACGAAGACCAAGTCCGGCAAGTGCTCTGGGACCCACTCCGGCAACCGCACCTCTTCGGAGTGCTGCGCCGCCGTCGAGGACGTTCCATCGAGCTCCACCGGCAAGAGCAAGAAAGGAATGGCTGCTCCTCCGGCAACCAAGAAGGTGTCCGCAAAGGAGGATGGCACTGGTGGTACCTTCACCATCAGTGCCACCCTTGACAGCAAATAGGAAAGCGCGCTCGTCGCCTTCTTGCGGGCGAATGTCGATGTGTTTGCTTGGCAACCGTCTGACATCCCCGGTGTTCCCAGGAAGGTGATTGAGCACAAGCTTGCTGTCTGTCCTCATGCGCGGCCCATCAAGCAAAAAGTGAGGAAGCAAGCCGTGGAGCGCCAAGAGTTCATCAACGAGGAGATCAAGAAACTAGAGGCAGCAGGCCTAGTTAGAGGTGTGATCCATCCGACGTGGTTGGCAAACCCAGTCGTCGTGCGCAAAGCCAACGGGAAGTGGAGACTGTGTATAGACTTCACTGATGTCAATAAAGCATGTCCCAAGGATCCCTTCCCTTTGCCGCGCATTGACCAGATCGTTGACTCCACTGCCGGATGTGAGCTACTCTGTTTTCTTGATGCATACTCAGGCTATCATCAGATTTTCATGGCCAAGGAGGATGAAGAGAAGACTGCATTTATCACTCCATGTGGCACCTATTGCTTTATCCGCATGCCATTTGGACTGAAGAATGCAGGCTCAACTTTTGCAAGGGTAGTGTACACTGCTTTTGAGCCACAGATCCACAGGAATGTAGAAGCCTACATGGATGACATCGTGGTGAAGAGCAAGAGCAAAGAAACACTGATTCAAGACTTAGAAGAAACGTTTCAGAACCTGCGCAGGATACAACTCAAGCTGAACCCCGAGAAGTGCGTCTTTGGAGTTCCCTCCGGCAAGCTTCTCGGGTTCTTTGTATCACAGAGGGGGATTGAAGCCAACCCCGACAAGATCAAAGCCATCGAGCAGATAGAAGCTCCAAAGCGCGTCAAGGATGTCAGAAGGCTTGCAGGTTGCGTTGCTGCCCTCAGTAGGTTCATTTCAAAATCCGCAGAACGCGCCCTACCTTTCTTCAAAATCTTGAAGAAGGCAGGTCCCATGAAGTGGACTCCGGAAGCGGAGGCGGCGTTGCAGGATTTGAAACGGTACCTGTCCTCCACTCCTATACTTGTCGCACCTAAACCACAGGAAAAGTTGTTGCTATACATAGCGGCAACCAACCAGGTGGTTAGTGCTGCGTTAGTAGCGGAGAGGGAGTCCGACGAGGAGTCAGCATCGCCGGCAAGCGAATCTAGCGACAAGCAGGGGGCTGACCCGACAAGCTCTGGCCCCGACAAGGAAGACTCTGCGCAGGAACAAGGAGAGGTGCGGAAGAAGATGGTGCAGCGCCCAGTGTATTTTGTAAGTTCCCTTCTCCAGGGAGCTAGATCAAGGTACTCTGGTGTGCAAAAATTGCTTTTCGGCCTCCTCATGGCCTCAAGAAAGCTGCGCCACTACTTCCAAGCCCATGAGATAACAGTGGTCACTCGCTTTCCGCTGAAGAGGATATTACACAATCCAGAGGCAACAGGCAGGATCGTCGAGTGGGCACTGGAGCTGTCAAGCTTCGGACTCAAATTTGAAAGTACTTCAACCATACAGAGCCGAGCTTTGGCAGAATTCATCGCTGAGTGGACCCCAACGCCAGAAGAAGAAGTTCAAGAAACAAGCGTACCCGTGCAAGAAGCGACAAGTGAATGGGTAATGTATTTCGACGGTGCCTTCTCGCTGCAAGGCGCCGGTGCCGGCGTGGTACTCATCGCGCCCACCGGAGAGCACCTCAAATATGTTATCCAGATGCACTTTCCCAGGGAGCAAGCGACAAACAACACTGCAGAATATGAAGGCTTGCTTGCCGGCCTCAGGATTGCGGCCGAACTTGGGATCAGGAAGCTGATTGTACGGGGAGATTCTCAGTTGGTGGTCCGACAAGTTAACAAGAGCTACCAGAGCCCTTTGATGGAAGCATATGTCGATGAAGTGAGGAAGCTTGAAGAACACTTTGAAGGTCTGCAAATGGAGCACATCCCGAGAGCTCAAAATGAAATTGCAGATGGCCTTTCAAAGTGTGCTGCGATGAAGTTACCTGTGGAACCAGGGACCTTTTTGCTCAAGCTGACTCAACCATCAGTTACACCATCAATTGGGCAATCCAAGAAGAGAAAGTTGGTCTCCGGCGACTACTTGCCGGCGGATCTTCCTGAACCCGCCGCCAAAGTTCCCAAGATCAACGATAACGCTGTGGAACAGTTTGCTCCTGCGAGCCCTCGGGCTTGTGCAGTTGAAGCAAGTGTTCCCGACAAGCCTCGCCCCGGCGAGCTTGCCGGGGGACCGACAGCTCCGACAGGACCAGAGGTCTTTGCCGTAGAAGCTGAGGTTCCCGCAGCAACCCTCGAGCCTTTAGTCCTTGCCGTCGAGCCCCGAGCTCCGGCATGGGCACAGCAGATCGTCCGTTTTCTACAAACTGGAGAACTTCCCGACGACCCTCAAGAGATAGAGAAGATAACCAGGCAGTCAAGTATGTATCAGTTTGTGGATAACGAGCTGTACAGAAGAAGACTCAATGGTGTCAGGTTGAAGTGCATCTCCAGGGAAGATGGACAGAAGCTGTTGGCAGAAATACACGGAGGCATATGCGGCCACCACATTGGCGCAAGGGCACTTGCCGGGAAAGCTTTCCGGCAAGGGTTCTTTTGGCAAGAAGCCCTCCAAGATGCAACTGCACTAGTAACCAAGTGTGAAGCGTGCCAGTTCCATGCAAAGCAAGTTCATCAGCCAGCTCAAGCTCTCCAAACAATCCCTTTGTCCTGGCCTTTCTCGGTCTGGGGGCTCGATATCCTCGGCCCTTTCCCTCGCGCTGTCGGGGGCTTTGAGTACTTGTATGTTGCAATCGACAAGTTCACAAAGTGGCCAGAAGTGGAGCCAGTGAGAAAGGTGACAGCACAGTCAGCGGTCAGGTTCTTCAGGTCGATTGTTTGCCGTTTCGGGATCCCTAACAGGATCATCGCCGACAACGGTACGCAATTCACTAGTCGCACCTTCATGCAGTACGTCCAAGACCTTGGCGCCAAGGTCTGTTTCGCTTCTGTTGCTCACCCGAGGAGCAACGGTCAAGCGGAGAGGGCAAATGCTGAAGTGCTGCGCGGACTCAAGACAAGGACCTTTGACAGGCTGCGCAAGTGCGGAAGGAATTGGATAGAGGAGCTCCCGGCGGCTCTTTGGTCAATCAGAACGACACCAAGTCGAGCCACCGGGCAGACACCTTTTGCTCTAGTCTATGGAGCAGAGGCAGTTCTCCCCACGGAACTCGTATACGGATCTCCTCGAGTGCTCGCTTATGATGAGCTCGAGCAAGAGCAACTGCGGCAAGATGACGCATTGCTCCTTGAGGAGGGACGTCTCCAGGCTGCTGTACGAGCTGCTCGATACCAGCAAGCTTTGCGTCGCTACCATAGCCGCAAAGTCAAGGCCAGGAGTCTCGAGGAAGGCGACCTTGTTCTTCGGCGTGTTCAGTCCGCCAAGAATTCCAACAAGTTGACGCCGAAGTGGGAAGGCCCTTATCGGGTGAGACAAGTTACGAGGCCCGGCGCTGTCCGCCTCGAGACCGAAGAAGGCTTACCGGTGAGCAACTCCTGGAACATAGAGCATCTTCGCAAGTTTCACCCCTAAGGCGCGGTTGCCGTGATCCGCTCCGGCAACCACCTTTTGTACAAGCCTTGCCGCTGTTGCATGTAACCCTTTGTACAAAGCCGGGCGCAGACCCCGTGCATCAGTAAAGATTGCGTGTTTTCGCATCGATTGCCTTTCGCATGCTTCTCTTTACTATTTGCATGTTTTATTTGGCATTTGATGCAACACTTAGACATTCGGTAAGCACTATTACGCCCAAAGGCAATATGCTTGTTTCCCTCTCCTTTTCCTTTTTCTCTTAAGCAGAAGGAACGTTCCTCGCGCACAAGTTTGCCGGGGGGGAAGGAGATGGAGGAGGAATTAAGTGCCGTTCAAGTAAGAAGAGCCTTACCGGAAAGCAAACAACATGAGCAAGCAGCATATGAAAGATAAGTTGTTAGAATTTGACCAGTTCAAATTTTAAATTTTGGTTGTCTTCCTTGAACGATCACACTTTGTATAGAAAACCTGTGCGCGGAGGAACCTACCCGTAGCTTGCCGCACCCTTATCTTGTTTTCGAGTCCACTCAACGATTTAAGTGAGCTGCGACAAGTGTCGCGCCCTTGCCTCGTTTCCGAGTACACTCAGCAAGCTAAGTGCGTTGCGACTTGCTGCGGCGAGGTTGCTTGCCGGCGAGGACCTTGGCCAGCAGGCTGCTCAGAGTCCAGCGCTCAGCGCTCGCGGCAAGGGCCCCTTGCCGGCAAGCTCCCCGGGAGCGTAGGGTGAAAAACATACAAAGTCAAAGATGGGAACAAGGAAGATAACATTGCACTGATTGATTGAAGTAAAGCAAATATCTTACAAGGATAACTTGTCGCAATGGACTAATGAGTTCATAACATAACGTGCAGCAACAAAAAGATAAAGATAAATGGGGCCCTAGTCTACGCGGTCGCCCTCCTTCCTGCCAAGCTTTGCCACCTTGGCGATGATATGGCCGACCTGCTCCTTCAGGGCCTCCGTGTTTGCATCCGCCGGCAAGCTGCGAAGAACGTTCGTGAGGTTGATCCCCGGGTTGCGGAACACGATCTTCGTCAAGACCCGCTCCAGAGTTCCTGCGCAGAGACGGCGCGACTCCTCGGCCAGCTGCGCGGGGATGCGGTTCCGGAGACCTGCAAGGGCCGGAGCGACGCCTCTGAAGAAGAGGCTGAGCTTGGCGCTGTGCGGGAGGTCTGGATCCGGTGAGTAGATAAGATGTTCGACCTTCAAAGCAAGCAACTCTTGGTCAATGTTGGATGCAGAAGAAACCAGCTCTTCGGTCCACACCTCGATAGTCTGCCGGAAGAGCTCGGAGGCCTTGTTAACGCTCTCCATCAAGGTTCGCTCCTTGCGGAGCTCGTCCTTCAGCTTTGCCTCCTGGGCCCGGGCAGCATCAAGCGATTCCTTCAGGGTGGTGACCTTCAGCTCCAAGTCTTCAATGGAATCCTTGGCGGCCTTCAGCTCGTCACCCCTCTGGGACAAACTCACCTGGAGCTCTGAGTTGGTGTGAGCATCCTTCTCGCGCTCCAGGATGAGCGCGGCAACCTTCTCGGCGCTCACCTTCACCGCCTTCTCCAGTTGTTCAACCTTGGCGGCAAGCTCCTTCTTGGCGTCTTCCGCGGCAACCGCGGCGGCTTTCGCCTCCTTCAGCTCCCCGCCAAGGGCCGCTTCGCGAGCGGCAAGATCCTCCTCATGGGAGTCGAATTCGACTTTCCGCTGCGCGAGCTCTCCTTCTCGCCGGGACATCTCCACCCCGGCGAGCCGCTGCTGTTCCTCAGCTTCGGCCTTCTCCAACAGCCACTCTTGATATTCACCGGCGAGACGCTCGCGCTCCTCCGCCACCTCGCGGAGGCCCGCCTTGTGGGCAGCGCTGAGCTCCGCCGCACGCTTCTCCATTTCGGCGGCGGCCTGGGCAGCAAGGGCTTCCCGGGAGGCAAGCTTCGCCTGCCTGGCCCGGTAAAGGGCCAGGAGTTGGTGGAGAAGCTTCTCCTCCTCGGGCCCATCTCCTTCGCCGGGCGCCTCGACGACTGTCAGACCCGCGGAGGCGAGGACCTCTCCGTCAAACGCCTCGCCCTCCGCGGGAGCTCTTGATGAAGACCCCCAAGGCACTTGGATAAAGACGCCATTGGGGGCACGAAGATAGTACGCCTGCTTCTCGCCGGTGGAGGGGCCGGCGGCCGGTGTAGCATCCGGTGCTCCCGCCACCTCCGGGTCGGCGGTGCGGTCGCCGTCCCCCTCCCCGGTCGCGGCGTCAGCGGCCGGAGTGGCCTCCTGCGCGGCCGGCTCGGTGGCCTCGGTCGCCTCCTCGGTGGCCTCGGCCATCTCCACGACGACGGGAACGTCATCGCCGCCGCCCTGCGCGCCCTCCTCATCCTCGATATTGATGACCTCGGTCTCCATCGGCGCGGGAGGAGGAGGAGGAAGATCTAGGAGAAGAAGAAAAAGAAGTTCAAAATCAAGCAAAGATCCAAAAAGAAGCGAAGTCAAGAAAACCAAGTACAGAACGTACCTTGGCGGACGTCCTCTGCGGCGGGCTCCCTTGCCGGGGAGCTCGGCCTTGGCGGAGTGGCCGTCCTCGCCGGGCTGCTCGCCCTTGGCGGGGTACTCTGCTTTGGCGGAGTACCCGCCCTTGGCGGAGCGCTCTCCCTTGCCGGAGAGTTTTGCCTTGCCGGGGACGGCGGGGCCTGCGGCTCCTCGGTGACGGTCTCCGGGCGCTCTTCCCGCTGCGGCTCCACCTCTGCACAAGAGAAGATAGAAGAACCAAGACATTCAAAAAAAAAAAAGAGAGATCAAAGCCCTAAGCGCGCCCCGACGAGCAAAAACAGTAAACCTCTAACTTACGCTGGGGGCTGCGCTGGGGGCTGCTCCCCGGAGCGGCACTCGGGTCCGGCAAGCTCGGCTCCGGTGCGATCCCTGCTTCCGCGACGGATGGGTCTTCTACGACCTCAACTGTGGGCACCCTGACCCTCTTCGCGCGCTGCTCCAAGGTCCTGCAATCACAAGCAACAAGCAAAGTCAAGCGTCAGCAACAATCGAGATATAAAAATCAAGAAGGAGTAAGGTCTCGGGTCCTTACTCTTGGTCCTCCTCGTCGTCCTCGCTCAGCGCGGAGAAGTCAAACTCCACGGTGGGCGCGTTAGCGCGAGGAGCGGAGGATGAAGATTCCCTCGCGCGTTTCGGAGCCACCGGGGCTGGGGGCTGCGTAGGCCCAGCCCCTGTGGTGGCCGGCGCCCGAGAAGTGGGTGGAGCAGCTGCTCCGCTCCGAGAAGATCCTTGCCGGCTCGGTGCCGGCCTGCGGGACGCCTCCGTCGTGGTCCGCGCGCGCGGGGCCTCTGCCGTGGCCGGCACGCCGGTCGCCCTTGGCACGGCTTGGCTCGGCCGGGGAGCTGCCCGGCGAGCTGGCTGTTGCCGGGGCGCTCGCGCCTGCTCCCCCGTCGCCGCCTTGCGGAGACGCTTCAATGGGGACTGCCTCGGGCTCGCCGGGGGCGGGGAGCTTTCCGACGAGGAGAGGTCGTCGGCGTAGAGCTCGGTGGATCCGCCGGTGTCTTCCTCCTCCCCCTCCTCTCCCTCGGCCAGTTCGCTGGCCCCAGCGCCTTGCACTGCGGGCCCCTTCCCCTTGGTGGCCCCGCTTCGTCCGGCGCCTCCACTCCTCGCGGCACCCCTGCTTCCTCCGGCTGTGCCCTCCATTGCCGCGGCCTCCGTCGCGATCCCATTGATCCCGGAGTGCCTCAGCGAGGGGCCCCCGGCGAGCGCGTCGGGAGGGAGCTCTAGCAGCTTGCGAATCTCCTCCTTATCCGCCTGGCTGGAGGCATCCGCGGCTTCCGCCTCCGCGGGTGTGTATCCAAAGTTTCCCGCCGCCGCGGCTGCGGCGACTTCTTCAGCGCGAGAAGCCATGTAAGCAATCTCTTGGTCGGTGGTGGCCCGCGTGTGCAGCTTGAGATCGTCCGTCTTCTCCAACACCTCCGCAAGGTTGTCGTAGAACTCGAGGACGTCGATAGGCTTGGGCGCAATCCACGTGCGCTCCAATCCATGAGAGTCACACGCGGGCATCATAGCGACAAGGCGATCCCGGGCGCTGCTGGCGCAGAGCGGCACCACTCCCCGGGGAGCGCGGAAGTACTCGGGGTGTGCCGGGTCGAACTTGAAAAGTTCCCTGACCATACCCCGCAGCTCGAGTGTTGTGAAGTTAAAATTGAGGCCGGGGCGCAGCCTCATGATGTCTGCCGGGCCGCCGTATTGCCACGCCGGCCTTTTCCGGTCTTGGAGGGGGGCGATCCGGCGACGAAGAAAGTCCGCGCCCACTTCAGCGACAGACAGCGGCGCCATCCGAAGACGAAGGATTCTGACGAGAGCGATATCCAGCTTGGAATCGTCGGAATCGAAATTACTCCAATCCCTGCCGCGCACAATGGGCGATGTGCGCGGCGCGGTGAAGTGTTGCGGCCGCTCCTCGACGACCCAGCACCACTCCGCGCGCCACTCTTCCCACTTGCCGCGGAGCTCCCCCGGCAAGTAGGCTGATTTCTTATTCAGCCTGAACACCCAAGAGATTCCTCCGGAGAGGGGGGCGTCGGCCTCTACTCTGGGGATGAAAAAGTGCCTAAAGAGAGCTACGTTGGGCTGGATTCCTACGAAGTTTTCGCACATGTGTGCGAAAACGGACATGGTGAGGATGGCGTTGGGAGTGAAGTCGAGGAGGTGGAGGCCATAAGTATTCATGATATCGCAGAAAAAGTTTGAGAAGGGAGGGCACAGACCGCAGTGGAAGAAGGCTGCGAAAAAGTAATACCCGCCGGGGTAGTGGTCCTTGGCGACGGCTGGGTAGACGCGCGTGCGGGGGTGCGCTGGGGTCTCCTTGGCCCAGAACAAATAATATTTGTTCCAAAGCTCCCGCACGCCGAGCTTCGGCGCGAAGACAATGTGCTCCTTCCGGTACGCGGCGAGCTTCGCCGCCTGATCTGACTTCTCCCGCTTGGACTTCTCCGACTTCGCCTTGTCGGTCTTTGGGGCCATGGCGGACGCGGTGGAAGGAAGGGGACGAAGAGCTTGGTGGTGGCGGAGGAGTAGAGGCAAAGCGCAGAGGAATCTAAGGAAGAAGACGATGGCAATGAGTGCGCAGGGAGGGGAACCGCGCCGCTCTCTCTGCTTTTATGGGAGAGTGGGGGGGCGTTTCGCCCTTCCCATTAAAGAAATCGTGGGCACGTCCCATCCCACGGCGCCGCAATCGACGCGTGCCGTTACCGTGGGGTGCGGCGGATATGGAAGTGGATTCGGCGCGCCGCGGGCCGCGGGTGCCCGTGCACTGTTTTGGGCCTGGCCCAACAGCGCTCGGCACCGTGTGTGGCCCAGGCCCGGGGGCTCCTGTCGGTGTACTAAGGTAGGGGTACCCTAGTACCCCAACTTGTGCACGGGCAGCGGCAGCTCCCCGCGGCAGGGTTCACCACGCGCTTGCCGGAGACCTTCCTGCCCCTTATCTAGCCATTCAAAAACAAAGTATACAAGACAGAAGACCAAGACCCCGGCAAGAGGAGCTTGCCGGGAAGGCCGTCCCAGGCTCGAGATTGCTTAACTAGCACGAGGCCCTGGCAAGAGGAGCTTGTCAGGACGAATAGAAGATTTTATCTTAGAAGACCCGGCAAGGGCTCGGGGAGCGGCAAGCTTCCGGGCCCGGCAAGGTCGAGATCCCCGGCAAGGTGCTTGCCGGGGGAGGTGCGTTGTGTGCCCGCGCTCCAGCTCATCGGCCCACGCGTCGCCCTGGGGCCACTCCAGGGACGCGTGGCGGATGGCTGTGCAGCCTGGGGGACACGGTGGCACTCCATGGCAGTGGATCCATCGCCGTGGCAGACGGAGACGCAACGACGGGAGCTTTTGGGGTCGACGGCGACGGGCATTAAATGCCCTTGTCCCCCACTGTTAAAGTAGGTATAGACCACTGTTCTGTACTGTAGCTCCACTGTTCCCGCACTATTACAACTACCACCTCTTTTACATTTTTACCCCTTTCTCCTACGTTGACACCTGTCGGTGACCCCTTGCACTATAAAAGGAGGCCCATGCACAACGTGGAGGGGGTTCGAAACCTAGATTACTCTCACGCACGGTGTAGCTGCTTCTTCAAGCTCCCGAGCGTTCAACTCAATACACAACCAAGCAGGAGTAGGGTTTTACGCATCCGTGCGGCCCGAACCTGGGTAAAAACTGCCCGCGCGTCTGCCTCGATCTGCTCTTCGTGCTCCCTCCGCCCTCGTACCGCACAGACAAGGGGCTCCGGTCCCATAGGTGTTCGTGGCGGACAGTTTCCCCCGACAATGTGGATGCACAAGCAATCAGTCCGCTTAGTACAGGCGAAGGTTAGCAAAAGACTGGGAGCGACCAACTAAGAGAGCAATGACGGTCATAATCATGCAGAGCGACAAAGCAACATTGAATCAGGCATGGTAGTTATATCGCTACTCAGAAAAAAAAGATCATCAAGGCTTGACAGACTTTCTCTACAGTCTTAAATATGCGTGAGCATACGCCAAGTCAATCAAAATAAATTCTTGAAGGAAGATATTACTAAACCATACCACATCATAGGCAAACAAATCATGTTGGTACTCCAATAACACATTGGGAATCCCCCAGCTATTTGAGACTAACCATAAGAAAACATGAACTACTAAGCGCCATTATGCACGTAGCATCTTTATCATAGACATACCAACCAATGCAACTGAAGCAAACTCTCTTAATAAGATAATCATGATAAATAAAGAGAGTTCAAGCAACCAACTAAACGAAAGCTCTTTAAAAAGATAAGCATGAAAACCAAAAGCTAAACATGATAGTAGCTATTGAAAGACAAAGAACACACACAGCATAGATAGACATGAAAATTCTATGTTATGTTCTAGGTAGAAGTGGAGCGTGTTTCTCTCCCACATAAAGAAAGCTGAGTTCCGAGTCGTTATGAAAAGCTGAAGAAAACTAAAAAGGAAAACTAAAAGCAAGACGCTCCAAGCATAGCACATAACACATGAAGTGATAAAAATATAGTGGAACGAAAGACGAACTGATAATGTTGATGGAGAAGGGGATGCACGGGGGCATCCCCAAGCTTAGATGCTTGAGTCTCCTTGATTATTTCTTGGGGGTGCATGGGGGCATCCCCAAGCTTGAGCGTTTGACACTCCTGAATCTTTTTATCATCTTCTCTCGCACACTTGAAAACTCCCTTCATACATAACTCATCATAATCTGATTAGCGAGGTTAGTACCCTTAATAAAATAATTGTTCCTTGCTGGAAATAAAGATATTCTTGAAGGTCTACTGTTTCTCAAGATTGCCAAAAGGTTTTTGCAAAGAAAAAAACAAGCTCAAGGTTTGCAAAATGAAGGAAAGGCAAAACTGGACAGAATCTGTGAAAAACAGAACAGCAGGTAGTAAATGATTTGTTCGTGGCACTTCTACAACTCTAATCAAAAAACTCAGAACAGGCGCACAAAAGACAATTATATAGAGCACGCTGTCGAAAAAATTCAGACCAAAAAGATGATCTGGTGATTTTATACGAATTTTTCTGTCCAACGACAGAATCTGTTTCCTGGACAGCACGTCACCACTTTTGAACTTTCTTGCAATCAGAGGCTAAACTTGGCACAAAGCTGAAAAGTAAAGATACAATGATGATGCTACTGTAGTAAAAACCATCAAGACACAACAAAAGCGAAATAAAATTTTGTTCATTGTGGGCTGCCTCCCAAAAGCGCTTTCTTTTATGTCTTTAAGCTAGGCATAAGACTTTAATGATGCTCTGGTAGGAATAAGAGTTGAAGAACAAAAGAGAGCATCAAGAAGCAAATACCAAACACATTTAAGCCTAACATGCTTCCTATGCATAGGAATATTGCAATAGAATAATTCATTGAAGCACAAAGCAACTAGCATAGGAAGGCAAAACAAGCATAACTTCAAAATATTCACCATAAAGAGAGGAAACTTCTTATTATTAAGATATTTAGAACCAAGTCTCCCTCTCTCATTATAAATTTCAGTGGCATCATGGATGAACTCAACAATATAAGCATCACATAAAGCATTGTTACCATGATCCACATGCAAAAAGGTACTCTTACTCTCCACATAAGCATAATCTTTCTCATTGGTAATAGTGGGAGTAGGACTATCATAAACAACTTGAACACTATAGATTAATTGTATATTAGGAGGGTGGTGTTCAACAAGGGAGTAATTCCCTCATTGATTATGACAAGTTTCATAAGGATAATTTCTCCTTATGTCATAGGTACGTTTATAATCACTATAGATTGGAGTTATAACATCATCATGGTAGAGAAGAGCATTATCATTGCTAGCAACTATATTTGTAAACATGTTGTCTTTATTCTTACTAGCAAAAGAATTATCAATTATCACATCACTAGTGGGTAAAGGACTTGCAATCCTATCATCCCCAAGCTTAGAGCTTCCTATATCATCACTTTCAGAGTTCGTACCAAAAACATTTTCAAGATCATAAGTAGCATTATCATCATTTTCCCAATCACAATAAGTAACATGCATATCATAATCAAAATCATCTTCAATAGTACCTACGGACGTATCATCTAGATGATAATTAAGGCAATAAACTTCACCTTCTTCTTTAAACTTACAATCGTTAGGATAAAAGTTGATGGGAGGAATATGCTCAGGCCAGGTTGATACCCATTCTTCTTCTTTCTTGCTCCTCTTCCTCCTCCTCTTCTTTTTCTTCTTCTTAACCTTAGGAGGGAGTGGTTGGAGATGAAGCTTCTCCACATATCCTGGTTTATCATTAGAAACAATAGGGGAAACTTGGGAGAAACTCTCCTTTTTATTAGCAGAAATATAAGAGACATTTTTATACTTTGGTAAAGTTCCCTCCTTTATAATCTTACCTATATAATAATTTTCATGGCAATTAACAACACAATAGAGATGGCAATTTTGCAAAGTGTCTTTTATTCCTATGGCATTAACACCTAGCCATGAAGTCTTTTCTGATAACTCTTCACACATCAAAAATAACATAAGCTCATCATAAAGATCAGAGGTGATCATGTTATCACACAACTGGTTAACAGTTATGTTTTGAAAGTGCATGCATTGAAAATTAAAGTGACCCTCTATACGGCAAAGTTCACAAGTAAAAGGATAAAGGTCACACAATTCTCTAGCAATTTCATTTAAATCTCTGACCCAAGTGATTGTTCTTTCATGCTTATGTTGCTTACAATACTTCTCTTCTTCAATCATAGGCTTTTCACAAGGTCTATCCACTCCACAAAAATTAACATGCTTATATAAAACTTCATTTTTTAGGAATTGGATCATGCATGTTGCAATCATCATGAACAATTTCATTTTGTTTGCAAATCTCTTTAAAAGGTTTATGATGCTTGATCCAATCCTCCTTAGGCATATTAAGATGTGAAGCAAAAGATTTGAGGAAATCAACAAGGAGTTGAGAATCAAGTCCAAACTTAGCACTAAACTTATTAAAACTTGTAGTTTCAACAAAGGACTTAATGCAATCATACTCATAAATTATACCCGACTCTTTACCTTTGTCGATCTCCCAATCTTCAGTGTTGCGTTGAATTCTTTCAAGGAGTTCCCATTTAGCATCAGTCTTTTCGTTTGTGAAAGAACCCATAGAGGAAGCATCGAGCAAATCTTTATCCTGTCGAGAGAGCCTCGCATAGAAATTAGTAATAATCATATCTTTGGGGAGCCCATGGTTAGGACATTTTAGCATTAATGTTTTCAGTCTCCCCCAAGCTTGAGCTATGCTCTCTCCGTCATGAGGATAAAAATTATCAACATAATTCCTATTCTCATGGACTTCATGAAGAGGATAAAACTTGGAGTAAAAGAGAGACTGGATCTCTTCCCACTCCAGCAGGTGAGAGTCATTTAGTAGCCTATACCATTCCAATGCTTTTCCTTTCAGTGACAAGGCAAATAATTTCCTCATGACAAACTCCCTCGATACACCTGCAAGCTTAAATAATGAACATAGTTGTGACAGATATAGCAAGTGTTCACCGGGATGTCTGTCTCCTGCATAACGATTAGCCAAAACATAATCGATAATACCAGCTGGTATTTTATAGTGCACAATTTCAGTAGGGGGAGGAGCAACCACCACAGGTGTGGGGCGTCTTCCCGCAAGCAACGATCCAATAGCACGGTTTTCCATAAACATAACTAGTGAAATAAAAACAAGAAACAAAAAGATTTAATTGCAAGATCTAAAGATATACCTTCAAGCACTCACTTCCCCGGCAACGGCGCCAGAAATAGCTTGATGTCTACACACGCTTCTACTCTCGTAGACTATGTTGGGCCTCCAAGCGCAGAGGTTTGTAGGACAGCAGCAATTTCCCTCAAGTGGATGACCTAAGGTTTATCGAACTCAGGGAAGTAGAGGTTGAAGATGGTCTCTCTCAAGCAACCCTGTAACTAAGATACAAGAAGTCTCTTGTGTCCCCAACACACCTAATACACTTGTTAGATGTATAGGTGGACTAGTTCGGCGAAGAGATGTTAAACGGCAAGTGATATGGATGGCAAAACAAAGTAATATAAATCTGTAATAAAAAGTGCAGCAAGCAAACAAGTGGTAAACGTGAGCACAAATGGTATTGCAATGGTGGAAACAAGGCCTAGGCTTCATACTTTCACTAGTGGCAACTCCCAACAACATTAACATAATCGAATCACATGATATTTCCCATAAAACATGCAAAGGGGACGCACTCGGAGGTCATTCCTTTGTGGTCAAGAGAGGACGAGAATTATGTAGGGCTACAAAAGCACACCTCAAAGTTCGTAGTTCTCAATCTAAGGATTTCCCAATGTCACCGCGGCCATCCAAAGAGAGTTCCACAATCACCACAACATATCTAAAGGATAGTCAAAGACAAGCACCAAGAGACTCTCAATCTTCAATCAACACACAAAAAGGAAATCACTCATGAAATTATTCTTCTAATCCATGTCCAATAGACCGCTGTCACCTTGGTCTCGGGGATTATACTAGATAAAGACAAGTGAGTACATCAATCCAATACATAGAGGAAGGGGAAATATCATGGGATCACCCTAGATTAACATAGCCTATGATCACAACGAAGATCACATCATGGGAGAGAGAATTGACCACATAGCTACTGGTAGAAACCTCAGCCCCGAGGAAGAACTACTCCCGCATCATGGAGGGAGGAAACAATGTCGATGGAGATGAATCCGGGGGCACTTCCCCGTCCCGGCAGGGTGCCGGCACAGGAATTCTGGTCCCCCGAAGCTTGATGGCGATGGCGGCGGAGATCGGAATCGCATCTGGAGAAAAGGGGTCTGGAATCAGGGTTTATGCGACACGGTATAAATATATGCCAAAGGGGGGCATCAGAGGAGCCTCGGGGGGCCCAGGCGCCCCCCCGGCGCGACCCAGGGGGGGCGCGCCGCCAGGGCGCCTGGAGCCCTGGTGCCCCCCCCCCCCGGCTGTCCTTCGAGCGCACGGTAGTTTCTGGAACGCTGATTTTTTATATAATTTTTCTGGATTTTTTCTGGCAGTTCTCGTAATGTGAAAACCTGAAATACAAAAACAGCCGAAAACAGAAACTGGCACTGGGGTGCACTGAGTTAATAGGTTAGTCCAAATATGATCAAAAGTGTATGGAAGTGTATAAATATCATAGCAATATCACCCAAAAGAGGCATGGAGCAAGCAGAAATAATAGATACGTTTTGGACGTATCAATGTGCTGTTGCCACAAGGGGGAAAACAACGGTGCTTGTGCCCGCGGGTGCAAGGATTGTTTACTTTACACAAAGTTCTTTTAATGTAGTTGTCTGTTGCTTTGAGTTTACACTATGGGTGGGACTCGCAACTTAATACCAGTGAGATGTTCTGGATAGATATCTCAAGGTGGATGATTAGTAGTAGATGCAGATGGATTTCGGTCTACTTGCCTTGGCGTACCGCCCATGCTTTGAACCTCTACCTTTCTTGCAACATAGTTAGCATTGGTTTGCGCACATAATTCTGTCAATTGCCCAGTTGTAATTCGTTTACCTCACATAGCTGTTTTATCGTCTTTTGGGAGAGAGACGTCACTAGTGAACATCATGGGACCCCGGTCCATATTACCATCACTGATCACATCCGCTATTTACTTTCTGTTTTTACTTACTATTTGCAGCAATACCTATCACGATTATCACATGCGTTTGATCCTTTGTAAACTACAAGGCCGGAGGGATTGACAACCTCTCTGTACTCGTTGGGAGCAAAGTTATTTGTATCTGTGTGCAGGTCCACGTTGATTGCTAATATCTGGCGTCGTTAGTAGTTGACACCTTCTTGTTGAAACTGGGAGTCTCAGGGGAAATCGATCCTTGGTATCTTTGCCAAGGGAAAACTTCCGCTACACTGCATCTCAAACCTTCCACTTGGGGTAATCAACGAGGGGCGAGAAGCCATCAAGCAAAGTTTTCTGGCGCCGTTGCCGGGGACTCCACTCTTCAAGATAGGGGAGTTGCACGCTATCTTTTACCTTTGCTTTTTAGTCTTGTTAGTTTACCTTTCAGTTTTTGCTTTAGTATCTTTTATCGAAAATCACAAAAATAGTTATCTTGCTTGCTTGCTACTATGGGTTCCACCGAGAACACCAAGTTGTGTGACTTCACTAGTCACAACATCGATGACTTTATCTGCACGCCTATCACTACACCTGCCACTTCAGCACCTTCGTATGAAATTAAACCTGCTTTACTGAACCTAGTTATGAAAGATCAATTCTCCGGTGCTGGAGATGATGCTGCTTTACACTTAAACAATTTTGTTGAACTCTGTGATATGCAAAAGTACCGAGAAGTAGATAGTGATATTGTTAAGTTTAAGCTTTTTCCTTTCTCCTTGAGAGGAGGAGCTAAAATTTGGTTTCAATCTTTGCCTAGAAATAGCATAGATTCATGGGACAAGTGCAAAGATGCTTTTATTGGAAAATACTATCCACCTGCTAAAATTATCCAACTAAGAAGTAACATAATGAATTTTAAACAATTGGATAATGAACACGTTGCCCAAGCTTGGGAACGCATGAAATCTCTTGTCAAGAACTGCCCTACTCATGGTTTGACTACTTGGATGGTTATCCAAACTTTTTATGCAGGCTTGAACTTTACCTCGCGGAACTTGTTAGATTCGGCCGCGGGAGGAACCTTTATGTCAACTACACTTGGTGCTGCCACGAAGCTTCTCGATGAGATGATGACCAAATATTCCCAATGGCACACCGAACGCGCTCCAACAGGTAGGAAGGTAAACTCTGTCGAGGAGATTTCCTCCCTAAATGAAAAAGTTGACTTGATCATGTCCCTACTTTCAAAGCAATCTTCTGTTGATCCTCTTGATGTCCCTTTAAATTCTTTGATTGCTCAAGAACAAGTAGATGTGAACTTTATCTCTAGAAAGAATTTTAACAATAATGCTTATAGGAGTAATTTTGGTAGCAATCCTAGACCGTTCCCCTCTAATTCTTATGGGAACAACAATGCTTATCCTAGCACCAAGAACTCCACTACTGAACTAGAGATTATGCTTAAAGATTTCATCACTACCCAAAAAGCCTTTAATAAGAGTGTAGAAGAAAAACTAAACAAACTAGATGATCTCTCTTCGAAGGTAGACAATTTAGCCCATGAGGTAGAATTGCTTAAAATTAGAACTTCTCCTCTTGAGGAGAGGAAGGTCACTCCTATGAATGCTATTCAAGTGCAAATTAATGAAAACATTAGGATGTTGGCTAAACTTAAAGAGAGATGGGCTAGAGAAAAGGAGGAAGAAGATAGAATTAAGAGCCTTCCTACCCACCACACCGTTGCTACTATCCAAGTTGTTGAGGATATCCAAACTGTTAGCACCCAATGCGCTCCTGGTCCCAATGGACCTATTAATGGTGATGCTATGACCATAGAAACTACCAAACAAGTGAACCTAAAGGACACTACTACCACCTTACTTGATAGTAGTGACCTTGATTTTGATAATTGCACTCTTATCGAAGTTATTGATTTCCTTCACAAGATGTCTAGAGATCCCCGCACTAGCACGCTTAACCTTGCCTTCACGGAGCATATCACTAATGCTCTCATCAAAGCTAGGGAGGAGAAACTTAGAGTAGAAGCCTCCATACCTAGAAAGCTAGAAGATGGTTGGGATCCTATGATTAAAATTAAGTTGAATAACTTCTCTTGCTATGATTTATGTGATGTTGGAGCTAGTACTTCTGTTATGCCCAAAAGAATATATGATATGCTTAAATTGAAACCTTTTGATTCTTGTTCTTTTGGTGTTCGTCTCATTGATTCTTCCATAAGGAGACCTTTGGGGAGGATCGACGATGTTCTTATCATTGTCAATGATAATTATGTTCCCGTTGATTTTACTATTATGGACATTGAGTGTGAACCTTCTTGTCCAATTATTTTGGGACGTCCTTTTCTACGCACCATTGGTGCCATCATTGACATGAAAGAGGGGAGTATAAGATTCCAATTTCCTCTCAAGAAAGGGATGGAACACTTCCCTAGAAAGAAGATTAAGTTACCTTTTGAGTCCGTTATACGGGCTAGCTATTCTTTTACTCTTGATAAAACTTGATCTCTTTGCATTATGCCTAGCTTAAAGGCATAAAAGAAAGCGCTTTTGGGAGGCAGCCCACATGAATAAAATTTTATTTTGCTTTTGTTGTGTCTTGATGTTGTTACTACAGTAGCATCATCATTGTATCTTTACTTTTCAACTTTGTGCCAAGTGTAGCCTCTGATTGCAAGAAAGTTCAAAAGTTGTGATGTGCTGTCCAGGAAACAGATTCTGTCCTTGGATAGAAAAATTCGTATAAAATCACCATATCATCTTTTTGGTCTGAATTTTTTCGAAAGCGTGCTCTATACAATTGTCTTTCGAGCGTCTGTTCTGAGTTTTTTGATTAGAGTTGCAGAAGTGCCCCGAAAAAATCATTTACTACCTGTTGTTCTGTTTTTCACAGATTCTGTCCTGTTTTGCCTTTCCTTCATTTTGCAAACCATGAGCTTGCTTTTTCTTTGCAAAAACCTTTTGGCAATCTTGAGAAACAGTAGACCTTCAAGAATATCCTTATTTCCAGCAAGGAACAATTATTTTATTAAGGGTACTAACCTCGCTAATCAGTTTATGATGAGTTATGTATGAAGGGAGTTTTCAAGTGTGCGAGAGAAGATGATAAAAAGATTCAGGAGTGTCAAACGCTCAAGCTTGGGGATGCCCCATGCACCCCCAAGAAATATTCAAGGAGACTCAAGCGTCTAAGCTTGGGGATGCCCCCATGCATCCCCTTCTCCATCAACATTATCAGTTCGTCTTTCGTTCCACTATATTTTTATCACTTCATGTGTTATGTGCTATGCTTGGAGTGTCTTGCTTTTAGTTTCCTTTTTAGTTTTCTTTAGCTTTTCATAACGAGTCGGAACTCAGCTTTATTTGTGTGGGAGAGAAACACGCTCCACTTCTACCTAGAACATAACATAGAATTTTCATGTTTATCTTTGCTGTGTGTGTTCTTTGTCTTTCAATAGCTACTATCATGCTTAGCTCTTAGTTTTCATGCTTATCTTTTTAAAGAGCTTTTGTTTAGTTGGTTGCTTGAACTCTCTTTAGTTATCATGCTTATCTTATTAAGAGAGTTTGCTTCTATTGCATTGGTCGATATGTCTATGATAAAAATGCTACGTGCATAATGGCGCTTAGTAGTTCATGTTTTCTTATGGTTGGTCTCAAATAGCTGGGGGGTTCCCAATGTGTTATTGGAGTACCAACATGATTTGTTTGCCTATGATGTGGTATGGTTTAGTAATATCTTCCTTCAAGAATTTATTTTGATTGACTTGGCGTATGCTCGCGCATATTTAAGACAGTAAAGAAAGTCTGTCAAGCCTTGATGATCTTTTATTTCTGAGTAGCGATATAACTTCCATGCCTGATTCAATGTTGCTTTGTCGCTCTGCATGATTATGACCGTCATTGCTCTTTTAGTTGGTCGCTCCCAGTCTTTTGCTAACCTTCGCCTGTACTAAGCGGACTGACTGCTTGTGCATCCAAAATCTTTTTAACCAGTTATGCCATATGAGTCCACCATACCTTCCTATACATGGTATTTACCTGCCATTCCTAATGAAGACTTTCATGTGCCATCTCGAAATTATTCAAAAAAAATGCATTACTGTTTTGTGCCTCTGTTTTAGCTCATGAGGAAGTAGTAGTTAATTCATGATCTTTTTAAGTTGGACAAGCTTCACCCCGGGATTGCATGTCTAATGTGCAAACCCATAATACGAGAAGGAACTGGCAAAGAGTGCGCCCGGCTCAAAATTAATATAACAAACAAACCCTCCTTCACGCTTTGTTCATGAGAAATCAGAAAACTTTGGCAGTGATAAACAAAGGAGATTAAGAGGATGTGATCGTCCTCATTCGGGAGCCGTTCCTCGAAACTTGTCCATCTCAAAAAGTAATTGAGTTATCTGTTTGCATTCGTTGACGAAACATGCATATTCAAAAATAATAATTATTACCTCTGTTTTTAAAACCAAGAGCTCTGGTACATGTTTTGTGTTTGTTTCCGACCACGGGTTTTCAACCTTGCCAACAAAAGCCATGGTTCGAGAGTCTCCACCTTTTTTAAAGCACCAACTACTGAGAGCATGATTGTCATTCTGAGTGTAATGTGCATTGTCCCAAAGTAGCATTGTCTTTTGCATGATTATGATATCGTTTATTTTGAAATCATTGTATCTAGTCATCACTTAAACCTTGGAGGTGCCCCTGCATTTATGTTTTGCTTCACTAAAGGGGGCAAGCGAGATATCACTTTATCATATTTGCACACCATGCTCATTACAAATCTATTTGATGTTTCAGTATGATATTGTAAAACTTTCAGTTCTTTGTGATTTTCTCATGAGGCAACTTAATTACTGCAGATTCATTGTCTCAGTAAGCTTTTGTCATATGACTATGAAAAAGTCCTATATGGTTAATAGCATGTCACCACAGAAATTATTCTTGTTATCATTTACCTACTCGAGGACGAGCAAGAATTAAGCTTGGGGATGTTGATACGTCCAAAACGTATCTATAATTTTTGCTTGCTCCATGCCACTTTTGGGTGATATTGCTATGATATTTATACACTTCCATACACTTTTGATCATATTTGGACTAACCTATTAACTCAGTGCACCCCAGTGCCAGTTTCTGTTTTCTGCTGTTTTTGTATTTCAGGTTTTCCCATTACGAGAACTACCCAAAAAATCCCGGAAAAATTATATAAAAAATCAGCGTTCCAGAAGCTTCCCAGTAGCCAAAGTAGAGCCGGAGGGGGGCCACCAGGGCTCCAGGCACCCTGGTGGCGCGGCCCCCCTGGCCGCGCCGGGGGGGCGCCTGGGCCCCCCGGGCCTCCGCTGATGCCCCCCTTTGGCATATATTTAACACGTGTCCCGAAACCCTCGAGATGGGAACCCTTTTTCGCGATCTCATCTCTGTTCCGCCGCCGCCGCGCTTCCAAGATCGGGAGCACCAGGAGAACTCTTCCCGGCACCCTGCCGGAGGGGAGGATCACCACCGGGAGCCTCTCCACCACCATGGACGCCTCCCGGATGAGTTGTGAGTAGTCTCCCCTGGACCATGGGTCCATGACCAGTAGCTATGTGATGTTCTCCTCCCCTTCTTGTGCTTCACTAATTAGACCTCGTGAGCTGCCCTACATGATCGAGGCACATATGTAATCCTTATGCTGTTGCTATGTTGAGTTTGCTGGGATCCGATGGATTGTGAGATTATGTTCAGATTGTATTTGAGTAATATATTTGATCTACATCTTTTATATTTATGTTCGTAAGTAATTCTTGCATGTTCTCCGTTGTTATTTATTGCTTTGGCCAAGTAGTAGGTAGTGGCTCCAAGAGGGAACGTTATGCTTGATTGTGGGTTCATGCCCCTCGATGACTAGCTTGAGTGACAGAAACATGAGTCTAGGGGATGTGCTGTTGCCACAAGGGGGAAAACAACGGTGCTTGTGCCCGCGGGTGCAAGGATTGTTTACTTTACGCAAAGTTCTTTTAATGTAGTTGTCTGTTGCTTTGAGTTTACACTATGGGTGGGACTCGCAACTTAATACCAGCGAGATGTTCTGGATAGATATCTCAAGGTGGATGATTAGTAGTAGATGCAGATGGATTTCGGTCTACTTACCTTGGCGTACCGCCCATGCTTTGAACCTCTACCTTTCTTGCAACATAGTTAGCATTGGTTTGCGCACATAATTCTGTCAATTGCCCAGCTGTAATTCGTTTACCTCACATAGCTGTTTTATCGTCTTTTGGGAGAGAGACATCACTAGTGAACATCATGAGACCCCGGTCCATATTACCATAACTGATCACATCCGCTATTTACTATCTGCTTTTACTTACTAGTTGCAGCAATACCTATCACTATTATCACTTGCGTTTGATACTTTGTGAACTACAAGGCCGGAGGGATTGACAACCTCTCTGTACTCGTTGGGAGCAAAGTTATTTGTATCTGTGTGCAGGGCCACGTTGATTGCTAATATCTGGCGCCGTTAGCAGTTGACACCTTCTTGTTGAAACTGGGAGTCTCAAGGGAAATCGATCCTTGGTATCTTTGCCAAGGGAAAACTTCCGCTACACTGCATCTCAAACCTTCCACTTGGGGTAACCAACAAGGGGCGAGAAGCCATCAGCCACTTCTTCTCCTATGGCCTTGCGCCTTTCTTCGTTGAAGCGGCGCAGATATTGCTTGACTGGTTTGAACTTCGGATCAATATTAAGACTGTGCTCAGCGAGTTCCCTCGGTATACCCGGCATGTCAGAAGGTTTCCATGCAAAGATATCCCGATTCTCACAGATGAACTCGATGAGCGCGCTTTCCTATTTAGGATCAAGGTTAGCACTGATAGTGAACTGCTTGGATGAATCGCCTGGCACAAAGTCAACTTGCTTGGTCTCCTCCGCAGACTTGAACTTCAATGCCGGATCATGCTCTGTAGTTGGCTTCTTCAACGGGGACATATCTGCCGGATCAACATTGTCCTTATAAAACTTCAACTCTTCCGTAGCACATACTGCCTCCGTATAAGCAGCGTCTCGTTCTCCGCACTCCAATGCAACCTTGCGACTTCCATGAACCGTGATGGTTCCTTTGTGACCCGGCATCTTGAGCTGTAGATAAACATAGCACGGCCTAGCCATAAACTTGGCGTAAACCGGTCTTCCAAACAGAGCATGATATGGGCTCCGGATCTTGACAACTTCAAAGGTTATCATCTCCGACCTGGAATCCTGTTCATCTCCAAAGGTAACTTCTAGGTCAATTTTCCCAACTGGGTAAGCTGATTTACCTGGCACCACTCCATGAAACACCGTGTTTGACTGTCTTAACTTCTTATCCGTCAGCCCCATGCGACGGAAAGTCTCATAATATAAGATATTGATGTTGCTGCCGCTGTCCATGAGGACTTTGGTGAATTTGTAGCCACCCACCTGTGGTGCTACCACTAAGGCCAATTGGCCCGGATTATCAACTCGCGGCGGGTGATCCTCCCTGCTCCACACAATAGGTTGCTCTGACCAGCGCAGGAATTGTGGTGTTGCCGGTTCAACCGCGTGGACCGCCTGCTTTAAAACTTTTTGATCCCATTTGCACAAACTCGTAGTGAACACATGATACTGTCCACTGCTCAGCTCCTTCGGGTTACTCTGATATCCGGATTGCTGCTGCTGTTGACGCTACTGATTGCCTTGATTGTTGTTATTACCCTGGCCTTGCTGTTGGTTGTTTTGGTTATTGTTACCGCCCTGACCATACTGATGGTTGCCTTGATTATTGTAACCGCCCTGACCATACTGATGGTTGCCTTGGTTATTGTAACCATTGTTGTTGCCACGATATCCTGATCCGGAGCCGTTCCCTTGGTGACCCGGACCGTAAAACCCGGGGCCTGATCCGCCGCCTGGTGGCCTGTTGTTAGATCTGATCTGGCTCATGGCCTCCATCATGGCCTTGCATTCTCCTATGGTATGTTTAGCTGGATGTTCCTTTGATCCGTGTTTCGGGCAAGGCTCATTCAACTCTTGCTCCCAACTAACGGACCCCCCACCGGTTTGTAGAGGCAGTTTACCCTTATTGCGCTGAAAACTCCCTTAGACTTGGGTGTTGCCGACGAAGTCAGAGCCACCTTCTGCCTTTCGCTTGCCTAAGAAGCTTGTTCCTACTGGACTAGCCTGTGCCGGTTTACCGGATTTATTTGCCTTTCCAGTTTTATCTCCGTCTGCCTCTGGATACTTAGCGTTGTCGGAGTCCCCATACTTCACCAGAGCGCTCATGAGAGTTCCCATGTCATTATAATCCCGTTTGAGCCGTCCCAGCTTTAACTTCAGAGACTCAAACCGGCAATTGTTTTCCAGTGTCACTATTGCCGTACTGGGATTGATACCGTTCGAAGAGTGCAAGATTTCTGATACTCGCCGCACCCATGCACTTGTAGGCTCCTGGTCTCCTTGTATACAGGCTGCCAGATCCCCCACTGACATTGGCTGCTTGCACGTATCCTTGAATTTTTTGATAAACTGGCGGCGTAACTCTCCCCATGATCCGATGGAATTAGGTGGTAAGCCCTTTAGCCAGGTCCGAGTTGTACCCTCAAGCATCATGGTAAATTACTTCGCGCAAGCCGCTTCATCCACGTCCAGCATCTCCATGGCCATCTCGTAACTCTCAACCCAAGCTTCTGGAGCCAAATCTGCTGTGTAATTAGGCACTTTACGTGGACCCTTGAAATCCTTGGGTAACTTCACGCTCCGTAGAGCGGGAACAAGACACTGCACCCCAAAGGAACTCGTCGTGACTCCTATTTCTGCTGTGGTTGTGTGAACCGGCGTCGTTTGGCGGACCTCCTCGCGGGCCGCAGATCTAACTCGGTTTGCTGCCTCCTGAGCTTGCGCCTCTGCGCCCGCCGGATTATCCTGTCTGTGACGGTGTCGCCTCCGTTCACTACTGGACACCTCCGGTTCATCCCAATACCTAGTATAACTCCGGCTGTGGCGGGGTGTTGAATGAAGTCTCTCCATGCTGTAGGAATACGCTTGCTGCTGTGTCAACGTCGTGTTAAGCAGATCCTTGACCCGGCATGCCTCCATTGCCACGGGGGATGTCCCCTCAATGGGTAAAGCGGCCAGGCGTGAAGCGGCAACAACAATTTTATCCAAAGGGTTTGAATAATGACCCGGAGGAGTGGGGACGTGAGGCGTAACCCGTCGATCTTGCTCCGTCGTGGGCTGTTGAACCGGTTCACCCCTCACAGGGGCCGTCCTCCGATTTACCTCCGGATCATTGCTGGCTCCCGCTCCCGGTGTCCTGAAAAGATTCATCGCCTCGTAGACCGACGGTAGACGAGACTGGTACCTTCGAGTCCTTACTCCTTGAACAGAGGCCTGATCCATCCTGAGCTGGAAAGCCTGAGAATCCAGCTCTGCCTGCCTTGTTGCTATCATAGCTTTTTCTGCCTTCAGATCCTCTCTTGCTTGCTCGATCCGGCCCCTCAGCTGAAGGAGTTCTGCATCATGTTGCACCTTGTATGATGGAGCCACCACTGCCACTACCCGGTTTGTCAACTCCTTGACCAAGGCGGATAGAGCGTCAGAGGGCGAGAGGGCCTGGCCGCTCCCCCCTGCACCAGCTTCTGCTGTGTTCGCCTCATTCACCGTAGACTGCGGCGTAGGTTGTGAACCGGCCATAAAGACAGCCACCCAGTTTGGCAGATCAAAGGGGTCCGGAATACTGTCTCCGTCAGACACACCCTCAGATCGGCCGTCCCGCAACTGATACAAGGATTTAGTCTCTCCATATGAGGATTCATCGTCGGAATAGACCACTGTCTCGCCACCAGAATCCGATCCGTCCCCGGCTTGGACTCCGTGAATTGCTCCGACGAAGATGTGCTTCATGGCAGGCTGAATCCGGGCCGATCTCGCACGCTGAGCCGGCTCGACGATGTTGGGGAAGATGTCCGGCTCAGGTCCCGGTTCACCAATCTTGCCGATGAAGACGTGGATGCCGCCGAAGGGAACCCGGTACCCGTATTCGATTGAATCGGCCTCCGGGCCCCAGCCAGCGTCGTCGATGTAGATCCGGCCACGGCGACTCTTGGTCATCCGGCCGACCGCGTAGCCCTTGAGTCCTTTGAAGCTGCCCTTCAAGAACTCGACACCATCGTGCGGAGGCCCCAAGGTGGGCGCCAACAGTCGTGGAATTAGCACGGCAGATGTCCGGTTTAACGGACTTAGTTGAGGAACCATCACACGGGTTCACAGAGGGTTTATACTAGTTCAGCCCCTTCGATGAAGGTAAAAGCCTACGTCTAGTTTGGTTTAGTATTGCTTGGGCGTCGATGAACAGGGAGCTGATTGCTTGCCTACGTCTCGACGGGTTGTTTCCTGTCCTTGAACCGTCGCCGGGTCGTCCCTTTATATAGAGGCGACGCCCGGTCCGGTTTACAGAGTCCCGAGGCCGGCTCATATTTGTGTCCGCCTCGGTCTCTGCTCTTTCTTCCTTGTCTCTCAAGTTACATGATAAGACGGTTTACAAACCGTAACTCTACACATGGGCCCTAAGCCTTCATGGGTCGTAACCTCTACTAAGCTTTACAATTATACAACTATTTCATCACAATCCGGTTTACTCTAGCCGGTTTACACCTGCTAATAATATCCCTGACATGTCCCTTGGTTGATCATTCCCTTTGATGGCAAATGAAAATACATGTTCTTGTCCCTAGGGAGCCTTCCTTTGATGGCAGAAGTAATATTCCTGTCCCTTGGTTGATCATTCCCTTTGATGGCAAAAGAAAAAACCCTGTACTTGTCCCTAGGGAACCTTCCTTTGATGGCAGATGTAATATTCCTATCCCTTGGTTGATCATTCCCTTTGATGGCAAAAGAAAATATGTTCTTGTCCCTAGGGTACTTCCTTTGATGGCAGATGTAATATTCCTGTCCCTTGGAAGATACATACCCTTTGATGGCAAAAGAAAATTTCTTGTCCCTAGGAGTACATCCTTTGATGGCAGATGTAATATTCCTGTCCCTTGGAGCATATCCTTTGATGGCAAAAGAGTACATCCTTTGATGGCAAAGTTCTTGTCCCTAGGAGTACTGATAGTTATAGCCCTTTGGGTCGCACCCTTTGATTGGCACATAGGGAGCCTGGCAGCTCGTAAAAAGCCTCGACTACATGGTCTTATTTGCAAACCTGTGTTTTGGTGTTTGTGATTTTTCATGTGTTTCTTATGGTTTTTTAATCCGGAGCTGGCCAACTTCAAAGTTGACCACATATCTTCAAAAGTCTGGACACAGAGCTCCAGCATTATTTAAACCGGTAGTTCTCATAAACCCGAAATAATTGGGTACACCCCAAGGGAGCCAAGAGCTTCCTCAGAAACAACAATGTTCATCGAATTAAGGATATCAAGCATACTTAATCACAGGTATGCAGTTATTTTTGGTATAAAACAGACACTTGTTTGATATACATATGAGAGCGCTTTAATCGGTCCGGCGGTAAACTGCTAGGACATCTTTTTAGTGTTATCTATGCAGATACAGATAATATAAAAGATCAACCATAGCAGACAAGGGATTAAGATTAGCAAAACGATTAATCAAACGTCTGACATCCGGATCAAGACGGACAATGTTTTGAGCTATCCTATTACAAGGCATAGCAAACCTGAACGGATTAAAGTTTTCTCGACAAGATAATACAGCAGCTAAAAAGATAAACTGAGCGGCTTATGCTTCTTCCTGTTGCGAAGGCTGAGGATCAACTTCTTCCGGAGCTTCTTCTTCCTCTTGAAGCGGCTGAAAATCAGGAGCGCGCCAATCGATCTTGGATAAGGCATGGAAGTACATCTCTTCAGTAAAGAGATCTGACGGATCAACATCTGGGGCGAAAGTATGGGGGCGTACTGGTGGGATTAGATTTTCGGTTTCATAAACCGGCCGATCCACCCGCTCATTCTTTAAGTCATATGCCGGATGATACCTGGACAAGTCCGATTCGTCAGTAAGCTTGCTGGCAAGAGGACGCATCTCCTTAGTCAAAGCATGAAGATCTTTGCCAGAGAAAGCCGATCCATCTTCTTTGGTGCTGCGATACCCGTTCATAGCTTCTTCCGGATCAAAGTCTGGAACCCATGACTTGGCTCTGGTTAGCGCTACAAGAGAACCGGCCCGTGCAGCAGATTTCTTCACCTCTTCCAAGTGTACAGGCAAAATAGAAAGCTTCTCCAAAGTGCCTTGGATAGTGGTGGGGGGCGGTTTATTAAAAGACATCGCACTTATAATCCTTTGAGCGCCGGAATACAGCTGCTCAACCAGAGTATAAGAGGCCTTGAGTTTCTTCCGCAGATCATCCCCAAGATGGGTGACGTGGCGCCCTGCATATGATTATCACAGTTAAACCGGAGCGGAATAAAGATTGCAGAGATGAAAGCACGTGCAAGTTAAGTATTTACCAAAGACGGCAGAGGTCATAAGCTCTATCTGCTGCTTTAAACCGGTCAGCTCTTGCGTCACCGGGTTGAGGGCCTCTTCAGCATCCTTTGCTCTTTTTTCCAGAGCATTCCTCTGCACTTCCCAGGTTGTCCGTTCCGCTTCAAAATATTTTTTCAATTGTTCAGCAGTGGTTAAGCTCAACACAAGGTCTTTTTTGGCCTTGACAGCAGAAGTTTCAGTCTCAGCAAGTCTGTTCCGGAGCTCAGTTATTTCTTCAGCCCTCCGGGTCAAGTCAGCCTGTAAGAAAATCAAGTGAAATAATTGATGATTCAGACAAGTCTCAAGCACATAACCAAGTTATCCACTTGACACTTGGGGGCTAATGGGCAGTTGAAGTATCAAAGGGTGACAATTAAAGACAAAGTCTCAAGCACATAAAGCAAGTTATCTACTTGACACTTGGGGGCTAATGGGCAGTTGAAGCATCGAAAGAAAGAATCAGACAAGTCCCAGGCACATAAAACGAGTTATGCCCCTGGCACTTGGGGGATAATGTAAGATTATTTGCTCAGGGTTGGAAGTACCGGTTCACCTTCTAACATAGCTAAACCGGAACTTGGGGGCTATCATGATATAGACAGAAATACAAAGAAGGCAAAAGCAAAACACAAGTAAGATACCTCGTATTTGTCCTTCATCATATTTACCAAGCCCGCTTCATAATCCCGACTGGTATGAAGCCGGTTCAAGTACCCGGAATAAAGCTCTTGGGCACTCAGATCAGCATAATTGGATAAATCGGTGCTCCATTTGCCCTTTTCTTGCTGAAGCTTCTCCGCTTTAGCAGTATGCTTGGCTAAAACGATAGGCTCAGCAGGAGCGGTAAAACCAGTTCCGGTTATTTGAACATCCGGAGAGGAAGCAGTCTTTGGCTGTGAAGGGGCAGTGGTATGAGCTGGACTAATAGGAGCTGGACTAGTCCGAGGAGGGCTGGCCCGAACAGGAGTTGCCGGTTCATGAACATCTTCAGCATTGGGATTTTCAGGAGCAGCAACATAATCATGATCCATGGGAGCAGGATCGTCAAGCTGAACTGTAGGCTCGTTTTCCGGAAGGATGACTGTGTCCGGATCAGCTACCGGATCATCAGTAGCAGTCTCAGCAACCGTTTTGCTGGCCTTTGCCTTTTTGCTAGGCTTGGGTTTGCTGAAAGGAATTGAAAAAAAAAATAGAATCATAAAGGCAAATACAAAGGTAAACCGGATGGGATAAAGGACTTACCGAGGGACAGTTTTCAGAGTTGGGACCTGTGTAGCAGTTGATTCGCCGGAAGATGATAAAGGTGTCTCTTGATAATTAGGATCAGACGGTTTAAGTGGTTTGCGTATAAGTCCGGCCTTGGGATGAAGAAGAGTTGGAGAAAGTAAAACCTCAGAGCGCCGCCTCCGGGCCGGAGTGAGAGATATTCCGGAAGATTCAACTAAATGGCCACTATGGCGTGTAGTCCGGCGGGCTTCGTGTTGCTGCTTCTTCAAAAGAAAATTGGGGTCCAGTTGAGCGTAAGGATGAGAAAAAGGGTACTTCCGAGATGCCTTACGGATCTTGGGCACCGACAGTTCAGAATCTGAAGAAAGAAGGATTACCTCAGTTTCGGCCGCTTTATCAGCTTCAGCCAAATCCTGTGAAAAGACACTGTTAATATAAATCTGGATAAAAGAGATCAAAGCATGCCAGGATCAACTCATACCTCAGAATCCGGATCATCTTCTTCCACATGTGAACCGGAGCCAGCAGCTGCCTTTTTCTTCTTAACAGCAAAGGTTTTCCGGCGTGGCTGTTTACCTGACTTGTCCTGAGATTTTCTCTTCCAAAACGGATCGTCGGCCTATTCAGAAAGGGAAAAAATAAATACAAGGAATAATTCATATGGACGGATTAGACGCAAACAGGAGAGGTTAAGACTTACAGCTGGCAATTTGTTCTTCTTGTAATATGAGGCCAATCCGGTTTGGCTACATTCCTCCAAGGAGATGTTGAGCATTTTCTTGGCAGTTTCAATAACTTCCTTCTCAGGAAGCATGATGTCAGTATAGCGCTGAGGATCATCCGGCTTTCCAGTATACTGACACATCAAACTGGAGCGCCGGCTCAGAGGGAGAATACTCCAGGCAAGCCAACAGCGCACGAAGTCAACTCCAGTCAATCTGTTGGCCATAAAGGCTTTGAGTTTGGCGAGTTGAGGGGCGAACCGAGGCCGTTCTGAGGAGCTGATACGCTGCGGTGATACGTCCAAAACGTATCTATAATTTCTGCTTGCTCCATGCCTCTTTTGGGTGATATTGCTATGATATTTATACACTTCCATACACTTTTGATCATATTTGGACTAACCTGTTAACTCAGTGCACACCAGTGCCAGTTTCTGTTTTCTGCTGTTTTTGTATTTCAGGTTTTCCCGTCACGTAAACTGCCAGAAAAATCCCGGAAAAATTATATAAAAAATCAGCGTTCCGGAAGCTTCCTCACGGCCGAAGTAGGGCCGGAGGGGGGCCACCAGGGCTCCAGGCGCCCTGGTAGCGCGGCCCCCCTCCTGGCCGCGCCGGGGGGGCGCCTGGGCCCCCCAAGGTCTCCGCTGATGCCCCCCTTTGGCATATATTTACACCGCGTCCCGAAACCCTCGAGGACGGAACCCTTTTTCGCGATCTCATCTCTATTCCGCCGCCGCCGCGCTTCCAAGATCGGGAGCACCAGGAGAACTCTTCCCGGCACCCTGCCGGAGGGGAGAACCACCACCGGGAGCCTCTCCACCACCATAGACGCCTCCCGGATGAGTTGTGAGTAGTCTCCCTTGGACCATGGGTCCATGACCAGTAGCTATGTGATGTTCTCCTCCCCTCTTTGTTCTTCACTAATTAGACCTCGTGAGCTGCCCTACATGATCGAGGCACATATGTAATCCTTATGCTGTTGCTATGTTGAGTTTGCTGGGATCCGATGGATTGTGAGATTATGTTCAGATTGTGTGTGAGTAATATATTTGATTTACCTCTTTTATATTTATGTTCTTGAGTAATTCTTGCATGTTCTCCGTTGCTGTCTATTGCTTTGGCCAAGTAGTAGGTAGTAACTCCAAGAGGGAACGTTATGCTTGATTGTGGGTTCATGCCCATCGATGACTAGCTTGAGTGACAGAAACATGAGTCTAGGGGATGTGCTGTTGCCACAAGGGGGAAAACAACGGTGCTTCTACTCGCGGGTGCAAGGATTGTTTACTTTACGCAAAGTTATTTTAATGCAGTTGTCTGTTGCTTTGAGTTTACACTTTGGGTGGGACTCGCAACTTAATACCAGCGAGATGTTCTGGATAGATATCTCAAGGTGGATGATTAGTAGTAGATGCAGATGGATTTCGGTCTACTTACCTTGGCGTACCGCCCATGCTTTTGAGCCTCAACCTTTCTTGCAGCATAGTTAGCATTGGTTTGTGCACATAATTCTGTCAATTGCCCAGCTGTAATTCGTTTACCTCACATAGTTGTTTTATCGTCTTTTGGGAAAGAGACATCACTAGTAAACATCATGGGACCCCGGTCCATATTACCATCACTGATCACATCCGCTATTTACTTTCTGCTTTTACTTACTAGTTGCAGCAATACCTATCACTATTATCTCTTGCATTTGATCCTTTGTAAACGACAAGGCCGGAGGGATTGACAACCTCTCTGTACTCGTTGGGAGCAAAGTTATTTGTATCTGTGTGCAGGTCCAAGTTGATTGCTAAGTATCTGGCGCCGTTAGCAGTTGACACCTTCTTGTTGAACCTTGGAGTCTCAGGGGAATTCGATCCTTGGTATCTTTGCCAAGGGAAAACTTCCGCTACACTGCATCTCAAACCTTCCACTTGGGGTAACCAACGAGGGGCGAGAAGCCATCATGCGGCAGTGGATGATCTTTAGGAAGACGATGTTCGCGATAACCCGGCAGTGGGTTCTCTCCCTCAGGCGAGGTATCCTTGCAATAAAACCAGGATTGATTCCAATCCTTGGGGTGTGTATGGAGAGCAGCATGAGGAAAAACTACATCTCTCCTCTTCTGAATACTTACACCACCCAGTTCTTGATGTGGTCCGGCAGTGAACTCAGTCCGCCGGTTCAAGTGGAAAAAGTCCCGGAACAAATCCACTGACGGTTCTTCTTGAAGGTATACCTCAGAAAAGACTTGGAAATTACAGACGTTTGATACAGAATTTGGACCTATGTCCTGAGGATGAAGCTGAAAAGCGGCCAGCACATCCCTGAAGAATTTTGAACCGGGGGGACTAAAGCCCCAGGCTATATGATCAAAGAAGACAATAATTTCCCCTTCTTTGGGGGTAGGGGGCATTCACCCCTTGGGCCCGCCATTTCAGAACTGCTTGAGGGCCCAGAGTACCAATTGCAGCAGCATTAGCTAAGTCCTCTTCCGTAATGCGGGAAGGAACCTAGTTGCAAGAAACAAACTGCTTGGCAGACATATTGGCAGAAGGAAAGCGCTGAAAAAGTAAAGTGCAAAATCCGGATTATTTAAATACTGAAGGATAGACCGGATCATGTTGTTAAACTACATCGACGGTTTAGATAGAAGGCTAATGGCATTGACAACCCGGAAGCAAGCGGGAAACGAGCTGCTACCGGTTTATGATAACGAAAGAGAAAGAAGCTAAACCGCCGGGTTCATGATTGACGCGTTGCAGAAGCAATGTATAATTGACTAAACCGGCGAGTGTCTTACAGATCTATCAAGACAAAGAAACAAGTTTCTACAGAAGGCTAAAGTAAAATAGATCTGAGCGGTAAAAAAAAGATGAAATTTATGCAGATCTATCACAGAGGAACTATGGAGGTCTTTCTACAAGAACAAATGAATCTAAGGGCGAACTGGGAGAAATGAATCTAAGTATAAAACTACGGAGCAGAGGCGCGTTCGAAATAAACTAATGATTCGAATCTACTGCAGAAAACAGCCCGAAGGATGAACAGACAGAGCTTCGAGGTTCCATGGCAGCATCAATGGAGAAACCCTAAGTTACAGATCTGCAGAGAGGGAAAAGGAATACCTGAGAATGGAAGAGACGACGGCGGAGTAATCTGGACACGGTTCAGGTTGATGCAGCGGCCTGGTCGACGACACCGACGAGCTCGAGAACGACGGAGAGACTTCGGGCGACGGAGGAAGAAGACGAGCGGAAGGAAGAAAGGCAGAGATGCGGTGGTATTTATAAAGGTTGAGAGACGAAACGGCAAGCGCGGTATTTGAGGAAGTCAGAGATTGGATAAAGATTCTTCTGTCGCCTCGATTTTCGGGATGGCCTTTAAACAAAGGTAACAAGCAGCTGTGCGCAATAAATGCCGAGGTGATGTCATGATCGAATCAAATGATTTCCAAGGATGACGTCATAGCCGGTTTACAAAACAGAGAAGATACAGGGAAGAAGTTTATGCAAGATTTAGAAGACTGACATGAACAAGTTCAAATCATTCTGGGGCCTAATGTCAGGGATATTACTAGCAGGTATAAACCGGCTAGGGAAAACCGGATTCTGGTAATATAGTTGTATAATTATAAACTCAGTAGAGGTTACGGCCCATGAAGGCTTAGGGCCCGTGTGTAAAGGTTACGGTTTGTAAACCGTCCTATCATGTAACTTGAGACACAAGGAAGAAAGAGTAGAGACCGAGGCGGACACAATTATGAGCCGGCCTCGGGACTCTATAAACCGGACCAGGCGTTGCCTCCTATATAAAGGGACGACCCGGCGACGGTTCAAGGGCAAGCAATAATCCGTCGAGAGACAGGCAAGCAATCTGCTCCCTGTTCATCGACGCCCAAGCAATACCAAACCAAACTAGACGTAGGATTTTACCTTCATCGAACGGGCCGAACTAGTATAAACCCTCTGTGTCCTTTGTGTGCTTTTAACCTCTTCAAGCTAACCCGTGCGATGGTTCCATTACTAAGTCCGTAAAACCGGACATCTGTCGTGCTAATTCCACGACAGTGACCGTGGAGAGTGTGTTGGGGAACGTTGCATGGGAAACAAAAATTTTTCCTACGTTCACCAAGATCAATCTAGGAGATGCATCTACGAGAGGAGAGTTGGATCCACATACCCTTGTAGATCGCTAAGCGGAAGCGTTCAAGAACGCGGTTGATGGAGTCGTACTCGCCGCGATTCAGGTCGCCGAAGATCCTAGCACCGAAGCAACGGTGCCTCCGCGTTCTTCACACGTACGGCTCGGGGACGTCTCCTCCTTCTTGATCCAGCAAGGGGTGGAGGAGAGGTTGATGGAGAACCGGCAGCACGACGGCGTGGTGGTGATGGTGGTGGAGGATTCCAGCAGGGCTTCGCCAAGCACCGCGGGAAGACGAAGATGTTATGGGAGAGGGAGGGCAGCACCGAGGCACAAACGTGTGTTGGCTGCCCTCCCTCTACCTCTCTATATATAGGGGGAATAGAGGGGAGGGGGGCGCCCTAGGGTTTCCCCTAGGGGGGCCGGCGGCCAGGGCAGAGGGGGGGCGGCGGCCAAGGGCTGCGCCAGGCCCTAGGGTTTCCCCCCCTAGGTGCCTTGCCCCCCAAGCCAGGGGGTGCGGCAGCCCTAGGAGGGGCCAGCCCCCCATGCGCACTAGGAGAGGGCCCAGGGGGGGCGCACAGCCCTATGAGGGCTGTTGTGTCCCCCCTTTGTGGCCCATTAGGCCCGAAACCCCTTCCGGGACCCCGAAACCCCTTTCGGTCATCCGCCGATTTCCCGATGCTCCCCGGAACACTTCCGGACTCCGAAACCTTTCATCCTATATATCAATATTTGTCCCCGAACCATTCCGGAGACCCTCGTCACGTCCGGGATCTCATCCGGGACTCCGAACAACCTTCGGCAACCATGCACTGTTCTCACTAACAACCCTAGCGTCACCGAACCTTAAGTGTGTAGACCCTGCGGGTTCGGAAACCATGTAGACATGACCGAGACACTCCCAGGTCAATAACCAATAGCGGGATCTGGATATCCATATTGGTTCCCACACGTTCCTCGATGATCTCATCGGATGAACCACGATGTCAAGGATTCAGGCAATCCCGTATACAGTTCCCTTTGTCTCGTCGGTATGTTACTTGCCCGAGATTCGATCGTCGGTATCTCTATACCTAGTTCAATCTCGTTACCGGCAAGTCTCTTTACTCGTTACTGTAATACATAATCTCGTGACCAACTACTTAGTCACTTTGAGCTCATTGAGATGACGTATTACCGAGTGGGCCCGGAGATACCTCTCCGTCACACGGAGCGACAAATCCCAGTCTCGATCCATGTCAACTCAACAGACACCTTCGGAGATACCTGTAGAGTACCTTTATAGTCACCCAGTTACGTTGCGACGTTTGGCACACACAAAGCACTCCTACGGTGTCAGTGAGTTACATGATCTCATGGTCATAGGAACTTATACTTGACATGCAGAAAACTATAGCGATAACTGATACGATCAAAAGCTATGTTTAACGTTTGGGTCTCGTCCATCACATCATTCTCCTAATGATGTGATCCCGTTATCAAATGACAACTCATGTCTATGACCTGGAAACCGCGGTCATCTTTGATCAACGAGCTAGTCCTGTAGAGGCTCACTAGGGACACAAAGTTTGTCTATTTATCCACACATGTAATTGAGTTTCCAATCAATACAGTTATAGCATGGATAATAAACTATTATCATGAACAAGGAAATATAATAATAACTCTTTTATTATTGCCTCTAGGGCATATTTCCAACAGTCTCCCACTTGCACTAGAGTCAATAATCTAGCATTACAAGGTAATGAATCTAACACCCATAGAGTCTTGGTGTTGATCATGCTTAGCCCGTGGAAGAGGCTTAGTCAACGGATCTGCAACATTCAAATCCGTGTGTACTTTGCAAATACTTATGTCCTCCTCCTTGACCGAATCGCGGATGGAATTGAAGCGTCGCTTTATGTGTCTGGTCCTCTTGTGAAACCTTGGTTCCTTGGCTAGAGCAATGGCACCAGTGTTGTCACAGAACAGAGTCATTGGGTTTAGTGCACTAGGCACTACTCCAAGATCTGTCATGAACTCCTTCATCCAGACACCTTCCTTTGCCGCCTCCGAGGCAGCTATGTACTCCGCTTCGCATGTAGAATCGGCTACCACGCTCTGCTTGGAACTGCACCAGCTTACCGCTCCCCCGTTGAGAATATATACGTATCCGGTTTGAGACTTGGAGTCATCCGGATCAGTGTCAAAGCTTGCATCGACGTAACCCTTTACGACGAGCTCTTGATCACCTCCATAAACGAGAAACATCTCCTTAGTCCTTTTCAGGTACTTTAGGATATTCTTGACCGCTGTCCAGTGATCCATACCAGGATTACTTTGAAACCTTCCGGCCATACTTATGGCAAGGCTGACATCTGGTCTTGTGCACAGCATTGCATACATGATAGAGCCTACGGCTGAAGCATAGGGGATGACACTCATCTTTTCTCTATCTTCCGCAGACACTGGGCATTGAGTCTTACTCAACTTTGTACCTTGCAATACCGGCAAGAACCCCTTCTTGGATTGATCCATTTTGAACTTCTTCAAAACTTTATCAAGGTATGTACTTTGTGAAAGTCCTATCAAGCGTCTTGATCTATCTCTATAGATCTTGATGCCCAATATGAAAGCAGCTTCACCGAGATCCTTCATCGAAAAACTCTTGTTCAAATACCCCTTCACGCTATCCAAAAATTCTATATTGTTTCCAATCAGCAATATGTCATCCACATATAATATTAGAAACGCTATAGAGCTCCCACTCACTTTCTTGTAAATACAAGCTTCTCCGTAAACTTGTACAAACCCAAACGCTTTGATCACCTCATCAAAGCGAAGATTCCAACTCCGAGATGCTTGCACCAGCCCATAAATGGAACGCTGGAGCTTGCATACTTTGTCAGCATTCTCTGGATCGACAAAACCTTCCGGTTGTATCATATACAACTCTTCCTTAAGAAAACCGTTAAGGAACGCTGTTTTGACATCCATCTGCCAAATTTCATAATCGAAATATGCAGCTATTGCTAACATGATTCGGACGGATTTAAGCATCGCTACGGGTGAGAAAGTCTCATCGTAGTCAATCCCTTGAACTTGTGAAAAACCCTTTGCCACAAGTCGAGCTTTATACACGGTGACATTACCGTTAGCGTCCGTCTTCCTCTTAAAAATCCATTTATTCTGAATGGCCTTCCGCCCTTCAGGTAATACTTCCAAAGTCCATACTTTGTTTTCATACATGGATCCCATCTCGGATTTCATGGCCTCTAACCATTTGTCGGAATCCGGGCCCACCATCGCTTCTCCATAGCTCGTAGGTTCACCGTTGTCTAACAACATGACCTCCAAGATAGGGTTACCATACCACTCAGGTGCAGTGCGTACCCTTGTCGACCTACGAGGTTCGGTAGTAACTTGATCAGAAGCTTCTTGATCATCATCATTGGCTTCCTCTTCTACCTCTGCAGGCTCCACAAAAACATCTTTCTGTGCTGCGCTACTCTCTGGTTGAAGCAGAGGTTCAATAACCTCATCAAGTTCTACCTTCCTCCCACTCAATTCTTTCGAGAGAAACTCTTTCTCGAGAAAGGACCCGTTCTTAGCGACAAACACTTTGCCTTCGGATCTGAGATAGAAGGTGTACCCAACAGTCTCTTTTGGGTATCCTATGAAGACACATTTGTCCGCTTTGGGTTCGAGCTTTTCTGGCTGAAGCCTTTTGACATAAGCATCGCAACCCCAAACCTTGAGAAAAGACAACTTAGGTTTCTTACCAAACCACAGTTCATACGGTGTTGTCTCAACGGACTTAGATGGAGCCCTATTTAAAGTGAATGCAGCTGTCTCTAACGCATATCCCCAAAACGATAGTGGCAAATCGGCAAGAGACATCATAGAACGTACCATATCTAATAGGGTTCGATTACGACGTTCGGACACACCATTACGCTGTGGTGTTCCAGGTGGCGTCAACTGTGAAACAATTCCACATTTTCTTAAGTGATTGCCAAACTCATAACTCAGATATTCTCCCCCTCGATCAGATCGTAGGAACTTGATCTTCTTGTTACGATGATTTTCAACTTCACTCTGAAATTGCTTGAACTTTTCAAAAGTTTCAGACGTATGCTTCATTAAGTAAATATACCCATATCTACTTAAGTCGTCAGTGAAGGTGAGAAAATAACGATATCCACCGCGCGCCGTGACACTCATCGGACCACACACATCAGTATGTATGATTTCCAATAAGTCACTTGCCCGTTCCATTGTCCCTGAAAACGGGGTCCTTGTCATCTTGCCCATGAGGCACGGCTCGCATGTGTCAAGTGATTCAAAATCAAGAGACTCCAAGAGTCCATCGGCATGGAGCTTCCTCATGCGTTTTACGCCGATATGACCCAGACGGCAGTGCCACAAGAAAGTGGTACTATCGCTAACTACTCTACATCTTTTGGCATCAATGTTATGAACATGTGTATCATCACTATCGAGATTCAATAAGAATAAACCCCTCACTTCGGGTGCATGACCATAAAAGATATTACCCATATAAATAGAACAACCTTTATTCTCTGATTTAAATGAGTAATCGTCTCGCAATAAACAAGATCCAGATATAATGTTCATGCTTAACGCAGGCACTAAATAACAATTATTCAGGTTCATAACTAATCCCGATGGTAATCGAAGAGCGAGCGTGCCGACGGCGATCACATCAACCTTGGAACCATTTCCCACGCGCATCGTCACTTCGTCCTTCGCCAGCCTCCGTTTATTCCGCAGTTCCTGTTTAGAGTTGCAAATGTGAGCAACCGAACCGGTATCAAATACCCAGGCACTACAACGAGAGTTGGTAAGGTACACATCAATAACATGTATATCACATATACCTTGTTTGTTGTTGTTGGCCCCCTTCTTGTCTGCCAGATACTTGGGGCAGTTCCGCTTCCAGTGGCCGTTCCCCTTGCAATAGAAACACTCAGTCTCTGGCTTGGGCCCAGCCTTGGGTTTCTTCACTGGATGAGCAACTGCCTTGCCACCCTTCTTAGAGTTACCCTTCTTGCCCTTGCCATTCTTCTTGAAACTGGTGGTTTTATTGCCCATCAACACTTGATACTCCTTCTGGATGTCTGCCTCAGCGACTTTCAGCATCGAAAACAGCTCGGTGATGGTTTTGTTCATCCCTTGCATGTTATACTGCTGCACGAAGCTCTTGTAGCTAGGAGGGAGTGACTGGAGAATTCTGTCAATGATAGCCTCATCCGGGAACACAAGTCCCAGATCAGCTATGCGGGTATAGTACCCAGACATCTTCAGTAAGTGCTCACTGACAGACGAATTCTCCTCCATCTTGCAAGCAAAGAATTTATCGGTGGTCTCATACCTCTCGATCTTAGCATTCTTTTCAAAGATGAACTTTAACTCCTGGTACATCTCATATGCACCATGACGTTCAAAACGCCTTTGAAGTCCTCCTTCCAAGCCGTACAACATGGCACACTGCACTATTGAGTAGTCATCCGAACGCGACTGCCAGGCGTTCAAAACGTCTGCAGAGGCTGTAGGAGCGGGGGGGTCACCTAGCGGTGCATTTAGGACATAAACCTTTTGGGCAGCTGTGAGGGTGATCCTCAGATTGCGGAGCCAGTCCACAAAGTTGCTCCCATCATCTTTCAGTTTAGCTTTCTCTAGGAACGCATTAAAATTCAGGGGAGCTACTGCGCGAGCCATCTACAACAAAAGATTTGCAAAGACATTTTAGACTATTGTTCATGGTAAGTGAGTTATTACCTAATCAAATTATTTATAACTCCCACTCAAATTGACATCCCTCTGGTCATTCGAGCGTGACATGATCCAGATCCACCAACCCAAGTCCGATCATCACGTGAGATGAGGTGGTGTCAATGGTGAACATCTACATGTTGATCATATCTACTATATGACTCATGCTCGACCTTTCGGTCTTCCGTGTTCCGAGGCCATGTCTGTACATGCTAGGCTCGTCAAGTCTAACCCGAGTGTTCTGCATGTGCAAAACTGGCTTGCACCCGTTGTATGCGAACGTAGAGTCTATCACACCCGATCATCACGTGGTGCTTCGAAACGACGAACCTTCGCAACGGCGCACACTCGGGGGGAACACAATTTTATCTTGAAATTTTAGTGAAGGATCATCTTATAATGCTACCGTCGTCCTAAGCAAAATAAGATGCATAAAAGGATTAACATCACATGCAAATCATAAGTGACATGATATGGCCATCAACTCGTGCTTTTGATCTCCATCTCCAAAGCACCGGCATGATCTCCATCGTCACCGGCGCCACACCATGATCCCCATCATCATGATCTCCATCATCGTGTCGCCATCGGGGTTGTCGCGTGCCCACCATGCTCTTACTACTATTGCTACCGTTTAGCGATAAAGTAAAGCATTACAAAGTGCTTAATGATTGACACGCAGGTCATACAAAAATTAAAGACAACCCTATGGCTCCTGCCGGTTGCCGTATGCATCGACATGCAAGTCGATATTAACTATTACAACATGATCATCTCATACATCAAATATATCTCATCATGTCATTGGCCATATCATATCACATACATACCCTGCAAAAACAAGTTAGACGTCCTCTAATTTGTTGTTGCATGTTTTACGTGGCTGCTATGGGTATCTAGCAAGAACGCTTCTTACCTACGCAAAGCCACAACGGTGATATTCAAGTTGCTATTTAACCTTCTACAAGGACCGCCTTGTTCTATTCCGATTCAACTAAGATAGGAGAGACAGACACCCGCCAGCCATCTTATGCAACAAAAGTCACATGTCTGTCGATGGAACCGGTCTCATGTACGTGGACATGTAAAGTTGGTCCGGGCCGCTTCATCCCATAATACCGCTGAATCAAGAAAGACTAAGGAGGGCAGCAATTTAAACATCAACGCCCACAAACCCTTTTGTGTTCTACTCGTGAAAGCATCTACGCAAGATCCTAGCTCTGATACCACTGTTGGGGAACGTTGCATGGGAAACAAAAAATTTTCCTACGTTCACCAAGATCAATCTAGGAGATGCATCTACGAGAGGAGAGTTGGATCCACATACCCTTGTAGATCGCTAAGCGGAAGCGTTCAAGAACGCGGTTGATGGAGTCGTACTCGCCGCGATTCAGATCGCCGAAGATCCTAGCACCGAAGCAACGGTGCCTCCGCGTTCTTCACACGTACGGCTCGGGGACGTCTCCTCCTTCTTGATCCAGCAAGGGGTGGAGGAGAGGTTGATGGAGAACCGGCAGCACGACGGCGTGGTGGTGATGGTGGTGGAGGATTCCAGCAGGGCTTCGCCAAGCACCGCGGGAAGACGAAGATGTTATGGGAGAGGGAGGGCAGCACCGAGGCACAAACGTGTGTTGGCTGCCCTCCCTCTACCTCTCTATATATAGGGGGAATAGAGGGGAGGGGGGCGCCCTAGGGTTTCCCCTAGGGGGGCCGGCGGCCAGGGCAGAGGGGGGGCGGCGGCCAAGGGCTGCGCCAGGCCCTAGGGTTTCCCCCCCTAGGTGCCTTGCCCCCCAAGCCAGGGGGTGCGGCAGCCCTAGGAGGGGCCAGCCCCCCATGCGCACTAGGAGAGGGCCCAGGGGGGGCGCACAGCCCTATGAGGGCTGTTGTGTCCCCCCTTTGTGGCCCATTAGGCCCGAAACCCCTTCCGGGACCCCGAAACCCCTTTCGGTCATCCGCCGATTTCCCGATGCTCCCCGGAACACTTCCGGACTCCGAAACCTTTCATCCTATATATCAATCTTTGTCCCCGGACCATTCCGGAGACCCTCGTCACGTCCGGGATCTCATCCGGGACTCCGAACAACCTTCGGCAACCATGCACTGTTCTCACTAACAACCCTAGCGTCACCGAACCTTAAGTGTGTAGACCCTGCGGGTTCGGAAACCATGTAGACATGACCGAGACACTCCCAGGTCAATAACCAATAGCGGGATCTGGATATCCATATTGGTTCCCACACGTTCCTCGATGATCTCATTGGATGAACCACGATGTCAAGGATTCAGGCAATCCCGTATACAGTTCCCTTTGTCTCGTCGGTATGTTACTTGCCCGAGATTCGATCGTCGGTATCTCTATACCTAGTTCAATCTCGTTACCGGCAAGTCTCTTTACTCGTTACCGTAATACATAATCCCGTGACCAACTACTTAGTCACTTTGAGCTCATTGAGATGACGTATTACCGAGTGGGCCCGGAGATACCTCTCCGTCACACGGAGCGACAAATCCCAGTCTCGATCCATGTCAACTCAACAGACACCTTCGGAGATACCTGTAGAGTACCTTTATAGTCACCCAGTTACGTTGCGACGTTTGGCACACACAAAGCACTCCTACGGTGTCAGTGAGTTACATGATCTCATGGTCATAGGAACTTATACTTGACATGCAGAAAACTATAGCGATAACTGATACGATCAAAAGCTATGTTTAACGTTTGGGTCTCGTCCATCACATCATTCTCCTAATGATGTGATCCCGTTATCAAATGACAACTCATGTCTATGACCTGGAAACCGCGGTCATCTTTGATCAACGAGCTAGTCCTGTAGAGGCTCACTAGGGACACAAAGTTTGTCTATTTATCCACACATGTAATTGAGTTTCCAATCAATACAGTTATAGCATGGATAATAAACGATTATCATGAACAAGGAAATATAATAATAACTCTTTTATTATTGCCTCTAGGGCATATTTCCAACAGAGTGATCTTGGTTGGGATCGTTATTTTCCCAATGCGCTAAACGGGTTTGGGGTTTATATTGACCGGGATCAATGAGTACAGAGTACAGATTTTAGGGATTTAGACGTCAAGGTTCATTTTCGTCATGCTCTACAACCTCAAGGTTGAAAACAGACTTCAGTCCATGTCGGAGATATTGACCATGGATACCCTCGGCGACCACCCTTGGTATTTCAAAACAAATAGCAGCCGCATGGTCCATCGCGGCCGTCTGCTCATCGGGCCGCCTCCTAGGGTAGCCTGCCCTAGGAGCCGGCTGCCAGCAGACGGCAGGGACCTAACAGGCGGTGACACCAACACCACCAGCTAGCAGACGGTCCCATATCCCTTCCTCAGGACGCATGCTGGGGGACCCCCACGCAGCAGGGGCGTGGCTACAGGTGAACATGTCCTTAGAAGATCTACAAGGGCGTGGCTATAGTGAACGTGTACCTTATGAATATCTCCTAAGCGGGGGGTCACTGCAGCCACGTTGCTCGTGACCAAGCATCGGTCAGAGGAGGCCACGATCCCACTACTTACAGACGGCAGGGCCAGCAAGCGGCTGGCCCCATTGGTCAGCGAGTAGCTCATGAACGAGCCGCCCCTGGCAGACGGCCAGGGGAGACGGCCGCCTGGTAGTAGGCGGCAATTATCATCCTAGAAATCCGAGCCTCATCAAGATGACAAGACAGGGCGTGGCGGCAGCGTACGGCAGAAGACGGCGGCACTGTAGCCACTTCCCTCCTGATAAGGCTGTCGTCAACAGAGGCGCATCTACAGTGAAAGACAATCACATAGGGCCCGCAGGCAGCGGGCCCTAGCAGGCAGGCGGCAAGGCCGGCGCCAGAAAACACTGACGGCTGGGAGCCACATCGTCGAGATTACCATTGCACCCCTGGGGGGTAGGCCTATATAAACCCCCAGGGTCCTCCATGAGGAGAGATTAGAAGGTTACGAGATTGGACCCTTGAAGAGAGATAGGAAGTGGGCTAGCCCTGTTCATCTTCTTCCTCTAGACCGCACAGCTCGAGGAGCAACCTTGTAGCTACCATAGTGACATCAGTCATGACGCGGAGCCCCCGCAGAGCAGGACTAGGGGTGTTATCTCCTCGGAGAGCCACGAACCTGGGTAAGATCCGTAGTCGTCCTAAGTTTCGCTTCATCCCGCTTCCCGAGCCCGACGACGTTCTTTTGACCCCATGCACTACAAGAAACCTGTTAATTCGTGACGGATTTCTGCTGACGTTCTGAAAATCCGTCACAATCGATGACGATTTTCTCTTGTCCGTCACGGAAATCGTCATCGATCTGCAAGATGGGAATGTGCCCAAAAAAAATCCATGAAGCACATATGGCATTCGTCCTTTCCTGGAGACGTAGGTTTTATTTTCTAGTAAAAAGGAATGCAACCGGGACTCGATCCGAAGACCTCTGGGCTAAGAGAACATCATCGACAACTATGCTACCAGTCTCACTAAAGGAGCATTCGGACTTTTTTCTTATGGTAGTGCACCTACAGTATAAGTTTTAGTCAAAAAATAATGTGCCATGGATGAAACCTTTGCCTCTCTTACCTAATTGAATAGTTCAACACCAGTTAGTCAAGAAATTGTGGTGTGACGGATTGCCGACATAAAGCTTTGCACTCGTACATAATAATTATATATAATAATATGTGATTACAAAAATTCATGTTTATTTGATTTTTCTTTGAATATAATTTGTCAATTTTCATCTAGATGAAACCAACGTAGTTTAACATCTTCTCTAAATCGTCATGGCCGGCGAGGAGAAGCCGGTATTACGAGTTGCCGGGCGTTGTCCAAACCGTCACGGCCGGCTGCTGCTCTTTTTTCCCAAGGAAACGGACTGCTCCTGCTGACGTGGCAATCCAGTGTGAGTGCAAAACCGGTTTGTGATTGGCTGGCCAATCCATCCCACGGATTGCAGATCTAAACCGTCTGATCCTCTGAGATCCGACAGCTAGCACACCTCCCCGATCCCCCAAATCTTCCGCCGCTGCACCAGCGTCCCGACGCCGCCAACCTCTCCAGCCGCACCACCCCACCTCCCTCTCACGCCGCCAGATCGCCGTACCCGCCTCCTCCCCTCCTGGCTCGTCGCTGTTGTGCAGACATCCTCCCCTACCGGTGCATCCCCGCCTCCTCCCCTCCTGGCTTGTCGCCGGCGTGCAGACATCCTCCCCTACCGGTGCCTCCCCGCCGTGCGCAGCCACCCCTCGACCCGCCGCTCCCCCTGCACTCCGGCCGCGCCGCCGCAGTGTGCTCTCCCATGGCCGGATTCCGTCGAGATCCGCGAGTCCACTACAACCGTGGGCGGATCACGGCGCGGCCACGAGCCTCCCTCCCTACACACAAGTCATTAGCGCTCCCACCTGCCCACCTTACAACATCCAGCAGTCGGCTAGGAGCATCATGAGGTGCGCTCAGGAGTGCATCCATGGTACAGGGGCGTAGCCTTGCTTCTCTATCCACCGCTGCGCAGTGTATAGCAGAGGCATGGACGCGAGCGAATATAGCGAGGAGCGCCGCCGTCCAGGACAGCGGAGCCTCGACTTCTTCCACCATGAAGATATGATGTGTGGAGGACCAACGGCGAGTGCGGCGGCGCAGAACACGGGCGGTTGCTACAGGCGTTGGTGACGTCTAGAATTTTTGGTCTGTTTGTGGACGATGTATAAAGTTACATGGAAAAGTCTTGAAAGCAATCGGATGATTTTACGCCCGCATGGCCCCATCGCGATTCCTTCCGCGCGCGCTGCACAATATTCACACGACCATGTTGCCTTTTTAAGCGGTGGTCCCTGTCCTCGCTAGCGTACGTCGCCCCTCCTTATTTGTGAATATTCTGAACTCCACGTTACACTAGCTATATTGACCATTTATCTTTTTTTTGAACATAGTACAAACGCAAACGCTCACGTACACGCCATACACTCACCTCTGTGAACGTACACACGCACACTATGCCCCTATGAGCATCTCCGAAAGACTGAGTCAACATATCATCTTGAAATTTACGAAGTCATCATAGGCATCTCGTCATTGACGAGAACGTCTCCTCCCATTGAATGCGCATGGGTGGAAATCCTGAAATAATTCCAGGAATAAATACGAGCATCAGGACATGAAATCTGATGGGCTGGAGATAACACAGTCCCTTTAACCATCCAACCACGGGTTGGTTCATATTGACCATTTTTCGTAAAGTACACGAGCTGCACCCCATCGTCCCCCGCGTCGCCCTCCCTGGCGACACGGGGAAACCTAGATCGAGGCGGCTCGCCCCTCTCTCCTCCTTCCCCTCGGCTCGCCGCCGCCGGCTCCTGTGAAGGTGGCGGCGGGCCCTTCTCCATTTTTTTGCCTGCATGCTTGGCGCGGCGGCTATTGCCATGGACGGCGCGCGATGGGGCCAAGGTGGCGCGGGGGCTTGCGCTCGTGAGATATCCTGGGCGACGCGGCGGCCTTGGGTGGCGCACGGTGGGAGGATCGCTGCGGCTGCCGTGCCAGATTTGGGCTTGGCAGGTTGGCGGCCAGTGGAGCGGGCGCGAGATGCGCGCGGTCGGTGCCCCAGGGCGGATCTGCTGGGTGGCAGCGCCGGTGCGCTAGGTGGTTAGGCGACACGGCGGTGAGCGGATCCAAACCCGATCTGAGTATGGCCGGTCCTGTGCCCAGATCTCGCTGGCCGGTGGCGCCTGGATAGGGGAGGCAGGAGCGGTGGTGTCGGTGGATACTGGTGAGTTCCCCCTTGCAAGCGTGTGCACATCCAGCTCCTGGAGCAGGGGTGTCGTCCAGTCTATTGGGAGGCTCGACCAGACCAGATCCATCGCCACATCACCATTGTTTACGGTAGTTACTTTTGTTGCTGCGTCCAAGACCTGGTGGTAGCACCACGGCCATTGCATTCGCCGCTAAGCAGCATCGTCTCATTGCAATTGTCATGACACGTCACAATATCATCACAGTTGCATTTGCCGTTCTGCAACCAATTTCATGTTGCACGATGCCACCGCAACATCATCAGTGTTGCTGTATTCACCGGGCGACATCGTCAATTTTGTAGTAGCCGCCACACAACATCGTCGATGTTGTGGTCTTCATTGCACAACATCGTCGGCATTGCGCCGCCATCTCAGCATCACCCCACGTTGCTGTCGTGGGGTAGCGCCGACGCGGCGGGGGCATCACTATGTAGCAAGAAGTGCTCACCGTGTTACATGGCGTGCAACAATCCGGTGTTGTGAGCCAAGCTACGGGAGCGCTGCTGATGCTGCGAGCCAGTGCTACTAGAGCATCGAAGATGTTGCGAAACATTTTTGTGACTAGCGACCACAAGTGCTGCAAGGTGGAGGTAGCCGATGAGGGAACTGTAAGATGCATTGAGCATTAGACACGCTGCCATGATAGTGCGATCCAGCGGCTTGCCATACTGCAAGCGGTGGCCGTCCCTGCTGCAAGCTATGACGCGCGATGTTGTTAGGACCGACCACCGCTGCAACAAAGCACACTATCCTTGTCCGACGCACCATGCTGCGGAAAAATGGGATGTGTGACCCTGCAAAGACTTGCCACCCCCACTGCAAAGCTCACCGTCGTCGCTGCGATCCGCGTAAGTGTCGCACTACAAGGACTACCCGTCTTTGCTACAAAGCTCACCGGTATTGTTGCAGGGGCATAAGCAAGTTTGTACTTTCCTTTGAAGAAGCAACAAGACGTTGTAGACAAGGTATGCACATGGAGTCGAGCGTCATGATCCTCGTTTTTTGCCGCCCGTACGTATGTGTGAAAGAGCCTTTATGTGCGGGCCAGCAAAAATTACGTGGTGCGGCAGCGGCCACGTAGATACCCAGGGTCAGGGATCTGACGGCTAGCTTTAGTTTAATCGGACGGCTCGGCAGGTGGTTTAACTTTTGTTGGAATCATCCGAATGATTCCTAGCAGGAGCAGTCGGCCCCCCACACCGCTGATGTGTATAAATCCTGAACACCAGCTTCCGCTTCAGCTGTTCTATAAAAAAGCTCCCGCTTCAGTTTTTTTTTTTTCATTTTTAACAAATTTTGTTGAATTTTTTCCGCTTCCGCTTCAGTTCAGAATATCTAATGACAAACCCACGTCCGCCCTAGTTTGGAGAGTAGTGAAAGGCCCTGTCCCCATTTGGTTTGAACTGATCGCGAGTCGGAGTCGTGCTAGAGCCATGGCTGTGTGGCTTCCTCAGTCAGGATATCAGATTCCAAATCCCTCACATGCTCATTCCGACATAAATAAATAGAATTCTGGAAACACATGCACACACAATTGGGGAAACATTTTGCATTGCCTAAAAGCTTCATAGGGAGAGCTTTTCAGGGAGGTACTTCCTCAGAGTTTCTGAGGAAACATTTATTGAGCAATCGTACTGCGATAGTTGCTGATGTAACTATACGGCTTATTGATGAGAGAGAAAAGTCCACATTTCAATCCCGAACTAACCACTCCGTTTAATTTACAACCATCATCTTCAAACCAGTCGTATTACACCCTCAACTTACCACAAAGTTCAAAACACAACCCTTGTCTCGGTTTTGGGCTAGTCAACCGGTTTTGACCGACGTCAAAGCTGACTGGGAACTACCCCACGTCCTCACGCTTCGGCAGTGGCCGCAGAGATCCCATGCCTCCTTTACACGGCGCCGATGCGCCCTATGATGAGCTCGCACACGCCTCCGGTCTCAATGCGGCGACAAGGTGTGGCGGCGGTCCTGGTGGTGGCGGTGGGTCAGGGTCGGGTGGAGGCGGTAGCGGCGGCGGGGACTGAGTGTGGGCACGGGGTGGGAAAATGAATAGAGAGAGATGGCTAGGTTTAGATGCGTCGGTGGACTGCTGAGTTGGCAGCACACAGTCAGCTTAGACTTCAGTCAAAACCAGTTGACCAACATAAAACCGAGACCAAGGATGTGCTTTGTAATTCCTAGTAAGTTGAGGGTGTAATATGACCGGTTTCGAAGACGAGGGTTGTAAATCAAACTGGGTAGTTGGTTCAGGGTGGAAATATGAACTTTTCTCTTGATGAGAACATGGAAAACTATGTACTTGAAAGTGTGAATGAACCATAAAAGAAGGCATGTTAAAAAGGAAGCGGATTTGTAGCACATTAGATTCAAAAAATACCGAGAAATTTGAAAAATATATATGGGATTTTGGGATATCAAACTTAGGTATCTGATCTACTTTCGTGTGAAATTTCATGAAAAAAAATCTAGGAAACTTATTTGTGGCAAAAAAGACAAAAAGTTCTTATGTATAAAAAAACTGTTTGGATGCTTTTATGTTCGAACAGTATTTCCTTCGCCATGGATGTGTTTCCTGCTATTTTTCACAAAACTTCACAAAGGAGTAGATTAGGAATACAGATTTGATATCCCTAAATTTCAGATTTTTATAAAAAAAAATTGTCATTTTTTTACATTTAATATTCGTATAGGAGTGTGGAGCACCTATAGAAGCTCCTATGTGTTATCCAGTTTAAAAGCATTGATATATTATATTTCTAGCTGACTTACCATTCAGCCTAATGGTGCTTCGAAGTAGGAACCACTTATCTAGCAAGGACCAATACAAAGGGGCCAATCATCTCTCCGAATGGATCAAACCTGCTCATCTAACATTTGTGGGACATCTCTTATGACAACGGGTAGTCAATTACCACAACAAAAGAACAAGGAGTTGCGAACAACAAATATGATGTTGGAGGTGCCGCTTAGGCCACTGTTTTGGAGAGGGAACCGGCCGGTTGTCCAGTATTCTCTCTTCTTTGGAGCATGTAGGAGAGATTACATAATTCAAGTTCTGCAAATTTGAATCTAAGTGATGGATTTTACATCCATTTCTTTGACTCAAATGAGTTATCCCGGTGGTTCCTGGCCTGGATGGGGCGCCTTCACTCTTCCCCGCTCGATGTGCTCTTCCCTACGGACTTGCCGGTCCTTGATGCGGATGGAGTTGAAGGTGGGGATTTAGATCAGGAGAAATCCCTAGCTGGTATTGCTTAGCAAGGATAACAGCACGCTCGAGGGTACCGGTTTTTTCCTTACAGACGTTCGTAGATCTGCTTCCACGTCCATCATGTCATTTCTCTACGGGGTGAAAACTCTAACTGCAGTGGGCGGCAACAACGTCTTCGGCATTGCTCCCTTCTTGAAGGTGCCGACTTGGGAGACAGCTAGCTGGTGGACATTGTTGGGTTGGCATTGGCAGCGATCTAGATCAGAAGATGGTGCGGTGTGGCATCCACCGCGCCGATAATGCGGGGCCTTGGTTGTTGGGGAACGTTGCATGGGAAACAAAAAATTTTCCTACGCTCACCAAGATCAATCTAGGAGATGCATCTACGAGAGGAGAGTTGGATCCACATACCCTTGTAGATCGCTAAGCGGAAGCGTTCAAGAACGCGGTTGATGGAGTCGTACTCGCCGCGATTCAAATCGCCGAAGATCCTAGCACCGAAGCAACGGTGCCTCCGCGTTCTTCACACGTACAGCTCGGGGACGTCTCCTCCTTCTTGATCCAGCAAGGGGGAAGGAGAGGTTGATGGAGACACCGGCAGCACGACGGCGTGGTGGAGATGGTGGTGGAGGATTCCAGCAGGGCTTCGCCAAGCACCGCGGGAAAACGAAGATTGTTGTGGGAGAGGGAGGGCAGCACCGAGGCACGAACGTGTGTGGCTGCCCTCCCTCTGCCTCTCTTTATATAGGGGGAGTAGAGGGGAGGGGGCGCCCTAGGGTTTACCCCTAGGGGCGGCGGCCAAGGGGAGGTGGGAGGGGGCGGCGCCCCAGGGTTAGGGTCCCCCCCCCCCAAGTGCCTTGCCCCCCAAGCCTAGGGGGGTGCGGCAGCCCTAGGAGGGGCCAGCCCCCTTGGCGCATGAGGAGAGGGCCCAGGGGGGGGCGCACAGCCCTATGAGGGCTGTTGTGTCCCCCTTTGTGGCCCATTAGGCCCGAAACTCTTTCCGGGACCCCGAAAACCCTTTTCGGTCATCCGCCGTCTTCCCGATACTCCCCGGAACACTTCCGGACTCCGAACACTCTCATCCTATATATCAATCTTCGTCCCCGGACCATTCCGGAGACCCTCGTCACGTCCGGGATCTCATCCGGGACTCCGAACAACCTTCGGTAACCATGCACTGTTCTCACTAACAACCCTAGCGTCACCGAACCTTAAGTGTGTAGACCCTGCGGGTTCGGAAACTATGCAGACATGACCGAGACACTCCCAGGTCAATAACCAATAGCGGGATCTGGATACCCATATTGGTTCCCACACGTTCCTCAATGATCTCATCGGATGAACCACGATGTCAAGGATTCAGGCAATCCCGTATACAGTTCCCTTTGTCTCGTCGGTATGTTACTTGCCCGAGATTCGATCGTCGGTATCTCTATACCTAGTTCAATCTCGTTACCGGCAAGTCTCTTTACTCGTTACCGTAATACATAATCCCGTGACCAACTACTTAGTCACTTTGAGCTCATTGAGATGACGTATTACCGAGTGGGCCCGGAGATACCTCTCCGTCACACGGAGTGACAAATCCCAGTCTCGATCCATGTCAACTCAACGGACACCCTCGGAGATACCTGTAGAGTACCTTTATAGTCACCCAGTTACGTTGCGACGTTTGGCACACACAAAGCATTCCTACGGTGTCAGTGAGTTACATGATCTCATGGTCATAGGAACTTATACTTGACATGCAGAAAACTATAGCGATAACTGACACGATCAAAAGCTATGTTTAACGTTTGGGTCTCGTCCATCACATCATTCTCCTAATGATGTGATCCCGTTATCAAATGACAACTCATGTCTATGACCTGGAAACCGCGGTCATCTTTGATCAACGAGCTAGTCCTGTAGAGGCTCACTAGGGACACAAAGTCTGTCTATTTATCCACACATGTATTTGAGTTTCCAATCAATACAATTATAGCATGGATAATAAACGATTATCATGAACAAGGAAATATAATAATAACTCTTTTATTATTGCCTCTAGGGCATATTTCCAACAGTCTCCCACTTGCACTAGAGTCAATAATCTAGCATTACAAGGTAATGAATCTAACACCCATAGAGTCTTGGTGTTGATCGTGCTTAGCCCGTGGAAGAGGCTTAGTCAACGGATCTGCAACATTCAAATCCGTGTGTACTTTGGAAATGTTTATGTCCTCCTCCTTGACCGAATCACGGATGGAATTGAAGCGTCGCTTTATGTGTCTGGTCCTCTTGTGAAACCTTGGTTCCTTGGCTAGAGCAATGGCACCAGTGTTGTCACAGAACAGAGTCATTGGGTTCAGTGCACTAGGCACAACTCCAAGATCTGTCATGAACTCCTTCATCCAGACACCTTCCTTTGCCGCCTCCGAGGCAGCTATATACTCCGCTTCACATGTAGAATCAGCTACCACGCTTTGCTTGGAACTGCACCAGCTTACCGCTCCCCCGTTGAGAATATATACGTATCCGGTTTGAGACTTAGAGTCATCCGGATCAGTGTCAAAGCTTGCATCGACGTAACCCTTTACGACGAGCTCTTGATCACCTCCATAAACGAGAAACATATCCTTAGTCCTTTTCAGGTACTTTAGGATATTCTTGACCGCTGTCCAGTGATCCATACCAGGATTACTTTGAAACCTTCCGGCCATACTTATGGCAAGGCTGACATCTGGTCTTGTGCACAGCATTGCATACATGATAGAGCCTATGGCTGAAGCATAGGGGACGACACTCATCTTTTCTCTATCTTCCGCAGTCACTGGGCATTGAGTCTTCTCAACTTTGTACCTTGCAATACCGGCAAGAACCCCTTCTTGGATTGATCCATTTTGAACTTCTTCAAAACTTTATCAAGGTATGTACTTTGTGAAAGTCCTATCAAGCGTCTTGATCTATCTCTATAGATTTTGATGCCCAATATGAAAGCAGCTTCACCGAGATCCTTCATCGAAAAACTTCCCACTCACTTTCTTGTAAATACAAGCTTCATTGTAAACTTGTATAAACCCAAACGCTTTGATCACCTCATCAAAACGAAGATTCCAACTCCGAGATGCTTGCACCAGCCCATAAATGGAACGCTGGAGCTTGCATACTTTGTCAGCATTCTCTGGATCGACAAAACCTTCTGGTTGCATCATATACAACTCTTCCTTAAGAAAACCGTTAAGGAACGCTGTTTTGACATCCATCTGCCAAATTTCATAATCGAAATATGCAGCTATTGCTAACATGATTCGGACAGATTTAAGCATCGCTACGGGTGAGAAAGTCTCATCGTAGTCAATCCCTTGAACTTGTGAAAAACCCTTTGCCACAAGTCGAGCTTTATACACGGTGACATTACCGTCAGCGTCCGTCTTCCTCTTAAAAATCCATTTATTCTGAATGGCCTTCCGCCCTTCAGGTAATACTTCCAAAGTCCATACTTTGTTTTCATACATGGATCCCATCTCGGATTTCATGGCCTCTAACCATTTGTCGGAATCTGGGCCCACCATCGCTTCTCCATAGCTCGTAGGTTCACCGTTGTCTAACAACATGACCTCCAAGACAGGGTTACCATACCACTCAGGTGCAGTGCGTACCCTTGTCGACCTACGAGGTTCGGTAGTAACTTGATCAGTAGCTTCTTGATCATCATCATTGGCTTCCTCTTCAACCTCTGCAGGCTCCACAAAAACATCTTTCTGTGCTGCGCTACTTTCTGGTTGAAGCAGAGGTTCAATAACCTCATCAAGTTCTACCTTCCTCCCACTCAATTCTTTCGAGAGAAACTCTTTCTCGAGAAAGGATCCGTTCTTAGCGACAAACACTTTGCCCTCGGATCTGAGATAGAAGGTGTACCCAACTGTTTCTTTTGGGTATCCTATGAAGACACATTTGTCCGCTTTGGGTTCGAGCTTTTCTGGCTGAAGCCTTTTGACATAAGCATCGCAACCCCAAACCTTGAGAAAAGACAACTTAGGTTTCTTACCAAACCACAGTTCATACGGTGTTGTCTCAACGGACTTAGATGGAGCCCTATTTAAAGTGAATGCAGCTGTCTCTAACGCATATCCCCAAAACGATAGTGGCAAATCGGCAAGAGACATCATAGAACGCACCATATCCAATAGGGTTCGATTACGACGTTCGGACACACCATTACGCTGTGGTGTTCCAGGTGGCGTCAACTGTGAAACAATTCCACATTTTCTTAAGTGATTGCCAAACTCATAACTCAGATATTCTCCCCCTCGATCAGATCGTAGGAACTTGATCTTCTTGTTACGATGATTTTCAACTTCACTCTGAAATTGCTTGAACTTTTCAAAAGTTTCAGACTTATGCTTCATTAAGTAAATATACCCATATCTACTTAAGTCGTCAGTGAAGGTGAGAAAATAACGATATCCACCGCGCGCCGTGACACTCATCGGACCACACACATCAGTATGTATGATTTCCAATAAGTCACTTGCCCGTTCCATTGTTCCTGAAAACGGGGTCCTTGTCATCTTGCCCATGAGGCACGGCTCGCATGTGTCAAGTGATTCAAAATCAAGAGACTCCAAAAGTCCATCAGCATGGAGCTTCCTCATGCGTTTTACGCCGATATGACCCAGACGGCAGTGCCACAAGAAAGTGGTACTATCGCTAACTACTCTGCATCTTTTGGCATCAATGTTATGAACATGTGTATCATCACTATCGAGATTCAATAAGAATAAACCCCTCACTTCGGGTGCATGACCATAAAAGATATTACCCATATAAATAGAACAACCTTTATTCTCTGATTTAAATGAGTAACCGTCTCGCAATAAACAAGATCCAGATATAATGTTCATGCTCAACGCAGGCACTAAATAACAATTATTCAGGTTCATAACTAATCCCGATGGTAATCGAAGAGCGAGCGTGCCGACGGCGATCACATCAACCTTGGAACCATTCCCCACGCGCATCGTCACTTCGTCCTTCGCCAGCCTCCGTTTATTCCGCAGTTCCTGTTTAGAGTTGCAAATGTGAGCAACCGAACCGGTATCAAATACCCAGGCACTACAACGAGAGTTGGTAAGGTACACATCAATAACATGTATATCACATATACCTTGCTTGTTGTTGTTGTTTGCCCCCTTCTTGTCTGCCAGATACTTGGGGCAGTTCCGCTTCCAGTGGCCGTTCCCCTTGCAATAGAAGCACTCAGTCTCTGGCTTGGGCCCAGCCTTGGGTTTCTTCACTGGATGAGCAACTGCCTTGCCACCCTTCTTAGAGTTACCCTTCTTGCCCTTGCCATTCTTCTTGAAACTGGTGGTTTTATTGACCATCAACACTTGATACTCCTTCTGGATGTCCGCCTCAGCGACTTTCAGCATCGAAAACAGCTCGGCGATGGTTTTGTTCATCCCTTGCATGTTATACTGCTGCACGAAGCTCTTGTAGCTAGGCGGGAGTGACTGGAGAATTCTGTCAATGATAGCCTCATCCGGGAACACAAGTCCCAGATCAGCTATGCGGGTATAGTACCCAGACATCTTCAGTAAGTGCTCACTGACAGACGAATTCTCCTCCATCTTGCAAGCAAAGAATTTATCGGTGGTCTCATACCTCTCGATCTTGGCATTCTTTTCAAAGATGAACTTCAACTCCTGGAACATCTCATATGCTCCATGACGTTCAAAACGCCTTTGAAGTCCTCCTTCCAAGCTATACAATATGGCACACTGCACTACTGAGTAGTCATCCGAACGCGACTGCCAGGCGTTCATAACGTCCGCAGAGGCCTGAGGAGCGGGGGGTTCACCTAGCGGTGCATTTAAGACATAAACCTTTTGGGCAGCTGTGAGGATGATCCTCAGATTGCGGAGCCAGTCCGCAAAGTTGCTCCCATCATCTTTCAGTTTAGCTTTCTCTAGGAACGCATTAAAATTCAGGGGAGCTACTGCGCGAGCCATCTACAACAAAAGATTTGCAAAGACATTTTAGACTATTGTTCATGATAAGTGAGTTATTACCTAATCAAATTATTTATAACTCCCACTCAAATTGACATCCCTCTGGTCATTCGAGCGTGGCATGATCCAGATCCACCAACCCAAGTCCGATCATCACGTGAGATGAGGTGGTGTCAATGGTGAACATCTACATGTTGATCATATCTACTATATGACTCATGCTCGACCTTTCGGTCTTCCGTGTTCCGAGGCCATGTCTGTACATGCTAGGCTCGTCAAGTCTAACCCGAGTGTTCTGCATGTGCAAAACTGGCTTGCACCCGTTGTATGCGAACGTAGAGTCTATCACACCCGATCATCACGTGGTGCTTCGAAACGACGAACCTTCGCAACGGCGCACACTCGGGGGAACACAATTTTATCTTGAAATTTTAGTGTGGGATCATCTTATAATGCTACCGTCGTCCTAAGCAAAATAAGATGCATAAAAGGATTAACATCACATGCAAATCATAAGTGACATGATATGGCCATCAACTCGTGCTTTTGATCTCCATCTCCAAAGCACCGGCATGATCTCCATCGTCACCGGCGCCACACCATGATCCCCATCATCATGATCTCCATCATCGTGTCGCCATCGGGGTTGTCGCGCGCCCACCATGCTCTTACTACTATTGCTACCGTTTAGCGATAAAGTAAAGCATTACAAAGCGCTTAATGATTGACACACAGGTCATACAAAAATTAAAGACAACCCTATGGCTCCTGCCGGTTGCCGTATGCATCGACATGCAAGTCGATATTAACTATTACAACATGATCATCTCATACATCAAATATATCTCATCATTTCATTGGCCATATCATATCACATACATACCCTGCAAAAACAAGTTAGACGTCCTCTAATTTGTTGTTGCATGTTTTACGTGGCTGCTATGGGTATCTAGCAAGAACGCTTCTTACCTACGCAAAGCCACAACGGTGATGTTTAAGTTGCTATTTAACCTTCTACAAGGACCGCCTTGTTCTGTTCCGATTCAACTAAGATAGGAGAGACAGACACCCGCCAGCCATCTTATGCAACAAAAGTCACATGTCTGTCGATGGAACCGGTCTCATGTACGTGGATATGTAAAGTTGGTCCGGGCCGCTTCATCCCATAATACCGCTGAATCAAGAAAGACTAAGGAGGGAAGCAATCTAAACATCAACGTCCACAAACCCTTTTGTGTTCTACTCGTGAAAGCATCTACGCAAGATCCTAGCTCATGATGCCACTGTTGGGGAACGTTGCATGGGAAACAAAAAATTTTCCTACGCTCACCAAGATCAATCTAGGAGATGCATCTACGAGAGGAGAGTTGGATCCACATACCCTTGTAGATCGCTAAGCGGAAGCGTTCAAGAACGCGGTTGATGGAGTCGTACTCGCCGCGATTCAAATCGCCGAAGATCCTAGCACCGAAGCAACGGTGCCTCCGCGTTCTTCACACGTACAGCTCGGGGACGTCTCCTCCTTCTTGATCCAGCAAGGGGGAAGGAGAGGTTGATGGAGACACCGGCAGCACGACGGCGTGGTGGAGATGGTGGTGGAGGATTCCAGCAGGGCTTCGCCAAGCACCGCGGGAAAACGAAGATTGTTGTGGGAGAGGGAGGGCAGCACCGAGGCACGAACGTGTGTGGCTGCCCTCCCTCTGCCTCTCTTTATATAGGGGGAGTAGAGGGGAGGGGGCGCCCTAGGGTTTACCCCTAGGGGCGGCGGCCAAGGGGAGGTGGGAGGGGGCGGCGCCCCAGGGTTAGGGTTCCCCCCCCCCCCCAAGTGCCTTGCCCCCCAAGCCTAGGGGGGTGCGGCAGCCCTAGGGGGGGCCAGCCCCCTTGGCGCATGAGGAGAGGGCCCAGGGGGGGCGCACAGCCCTATGAGGGCTGTTGTGTCCCCCTTTGTGGCCCATTAGGCCCGAAACTCTTTCCGGGACCCCGAAAACCCTTTTCGGTCATCCGCCGTCTTCCCGATACTCCCCGGAACACTTCCGGACTCCGAACACTCTCATCCTATATATCAATCTTCGTCCCCGGACCATTCCGGAGACCCTCGTCACATCCGGGATCTCATCCGGGACTCCGAACAACCTTCGGTAACCATGCACTGTTCTCACTAACAACCCTAGCGTCACCGAACCTTAAGTGTGTAGACCCTGCGGGTTCGGAAACTATGCAGACATGACCGAGACACTCCCAGGTCAATAACCAATAGCGGGATCTGGATACCCATATTGGTTCCCACACGTTCCTCGATGATCTCATCGGATAAACCACGATGTCAAGGATTCAGGCAATCCCGTATACAGTTCCCTTTGTCTCGTCGGTATGTTACTTGCCCGAGATTCGATCGTCGGTATCTCTATACCTAGTTCAATCTCGTTACCGGCAAGTCTCTTTACTCGTTACTGTAATACATAATCCCGTGACTAACTACTTAATCACTTTGAGCTCATTGAGATGATGTATTACCGAGTGGGCCCGGAGATACCTCTCCGTCACACGGAGTGACAAATCCCAGTCTCGATCCATGTCAACTCAACAGACACCTTCGGAGATACCTGTAGAGCACCTTTATAGTCACCCAGTTACGTTGCGACGTTTGGCACACACAAAGCACTCCTACGGTGTCAGTGAGTTACATGATCTCATGGTCATAGGAACTTATACTTGACATGCAGAAAACTATAGCGATAACTGATACGATCAAAAGCTATGTTTAACGTTTGGGTCTCGTCCATCACATCATTCTCCTAATGATGTGATCCCGTTATCAAATGACAACTCATGTCTATGACCTGGAAACCGCGGTCATCTTTGATCAACGAGCTAGTCCTGAAGAGGCTTACTAGGGACACAAAGTTTGTCTATTTATCCACACATGTATATGAGTTTCCAATCAATACAATTATAGCATGGATAATAAACGATTATCATGAACAAGGAAATATAATAATAACTCTTTTATTATTGCCTCTAGGGCATATTTCCAACATTGGTGGCGTGGCACAGCGGGATCTCAGCGATGGAAGTGTTGATGGACGTGCACAGTGTGGCGTCCATGACAGTTGGGCCTGACAAGGTCATTGCACAGATCTCTCCAGAAGTTGGGACGACGGAAGATGGCGGCGGTGGATTCTGGAGCGTGCTCATGCGGTTCGCGCTGAGGGTCTATTAGACCGGTTGGTGATCTCGGCTTGCCCTGGGGCGGCTCCGTGAGGCCCCCAGATTAGGTGAAGCGCATTGGTGCCTACCGAGGGCACATAATCAAGTAGTAGGTGTAGCGACAAGATCGCCATGAAGGTGGCTTCGGGTTGACCCATGTATATGTTTTGTCAGACTCTATTGAGTAATTTAATGAAGATGGATGTGTGCATGGCTCGATGGAGAGGCTGTGGGTTATCCTCTTTATTGAAAGAAAAAAGAAAGATCCTTATTTGCTAGTGATGCACTCCTGGCTTTAGTTTGCAAACTTGAAATATAATGTTCAAGCTCTGATACAATACACGAAAACATATGTTACCTTGAGTTTCTTTATAAACCGAGTGTATTTTATCGGCCACTCGGCTTGTAGCAGTGTAAATTCAGTTTTAACATAGGTCTTATGCACTGGCGGAGTTTCGTGAGGGCAAAACCAGGCCGTGGCCCGCCCAGCTCTGGAGGAAAATAATAATTTTCTACGTGCAACAGTACGATCCAGTAGCAAACCAACCCAGCACTGCATGTCTCTTTCGCATCCATCCAGCACGGCTTACTCCCCTCGTATCCATCTAGGACCCTGCACTGCACTGCACATCTATGCGGCAGCGAGGAGCGACCCACACAACCAGCACAAGGCCGCAGAACCAGTCATCCAGTGCACAAGAAATTTTATTTCAACCAGCACAATAATTTTTCTTTCTTTCTTCAAATTGTACTTCACAACGTCATCTCGATACCATTTTCCTGTATATATAGTGTTAGGCTGTACTGCTATAGCAATCTGAAATTTCCCTGACTAATGCCTACTTAATTGCATGGTTTAGAAACAATTTTTTTTGACCCGCCCAACTCATTTGTTGTAGCTCCGCCACTGGTCCTATGGTGGGCTGCCACATAGGGCTTCTACTCTTCAGACGAAGTAGGATAGAACACATAAAAAAAATAAACCGTGACTCCATACAATCAATTCCATAGTTCCAACACGAATGCACGCACACCAGCACTTATTGGCGCCTTTAACCTGGAGGGAACTCTATTCAACCAATTACCGAACATATTAGTCATGCAAGTTCGTGTGGTAGGTTAAACACAACATTCACCATTTACCACATGAGCTCGCAAACGGGCAAGATCAAAACAAATGACGAATAGTTTACTTCTGATCTTAGAAACAAAACTTCTTGCATCCTTATTATTGTGTTTTTTGTCAGGTTATCTTTGTCAGATTTAAACCTTCGTGTAAGGACTAGGCAAAAAAAAATAAACTTCAAAGGAAACATGAACTTTCACGTATATTTGTTTCTAACGGCCGGGCCGATGTTAATAACATGTACATATATGGATTAACGATTAACAGACAAACACCAAGATTTGTTAGAGAAACAACAAGATTTGTTAGCTTGCACCAAAACGAGTTGCCATGTTCTGATAGGCCAACATTCACCAACCTTTAACCAGATGAAACCTTTCTATCCATTTGTTCCCAAGAAAACTTCTTGTTGGTACCAATGGTGGAGCTTCATGGGTGCTAAAGAGGGCCATCACCCCCCTACTTTACGAAAACTATTAATTGTATCCTTAATTATTAGGCCTGAATATGAAAGATTTCTCAAAGCTCATACATAACTTATCTTCTTCGTCCCCTCAAATTTGATCAGTCCGAACAATCTTTATCAAGCTCTACCAGTAGTTGGTACCATCAGTTCCGTACAGTTTAGCTCTGTCAGCTAGGATTACAAAGTCCCGATACCTCCCATACATAACATAAATACATAAAAAACAAATTTTGTAAATACATGCACCACAAAAATCAAAACATGTGGTACTGTCAAAAATCTTCATGTGAGGAGCTTAACACAAAACTACTTTGTCGACATTTCCACCACTGTTAGATGTATATGTTATATTGTAACTTTGATATGAGACCTAGAAGGGTGAAGAAGTTAGGTATTTATAAATGTTTTTGTAAGAACATATTGAGTAATAGTATATGGTGGTAGTTGATGCTGTAAATGTGTTCTTATAGATGGGTACATGTTAAATAGGCAATGAGTAAGAACCATGGGATATAAGGCATTTTACCATACCTTAGCATGTTATATCTACCAGAGTTGCCTCTCGGTGCAATGATACTCAGAACCACTCATCTAACACGGTCCAATACAAAAATGGCAATCATCTCTCTACATCTCGTAACTACCACTAATCCATGATTTTTCAAATATCGTCCATGACAGTAGGCAATTAATTACTAGAACAAAGCACAAAATTCTTGTTATGGCAACATGAATCCAGGTGGTTGATTTTACAACCATTTCACGACCCAATTAACTAATCCACAGTTCCGGGTGATACACTTGTGATGCTAATTTGTAAATAAAGCTTGAAATAGACGAATGTTTAAGTTCTGATAGAATAGCTAGACAGAAACTAGCCTACAGATCGTTGGTTGAGGCTTGAGATGAGGAGCATGCTAGAGGTTTGGTCGTGGAATGTCGCTGACTCATGAGGGGTTACATTTTTACTATCAACGTCAGGAAAGTTTATTTCCTACATGATGTAACAATCCAATGATTATACGTTTATGCCTTGAAGTGCGGTGGTCATGCGATGCCTCGAGATCCTGCTAGACATCTGAGTCACATGTGCATGTTGGACATCAGAACATGTGGATCTACCACCGAGTACCAAACCTTGGTTGGATGATTAGGGGGGCACTGGTACCCTGAGCCGATCAAAACCCAAATTTTGGTTGGATGCTATATAGTTGAACTGGATATATTGACAATTTATAATTTCCTCTTTCTCTGCAATCGTGGTATGTTTAATTTTTATTATTCTGGAAAATAAATTCTAGAGAACTATTGCATATTGACGGTGTGCCAGCCAAGGGGTCTCTCACCATGTCCGTTCCTGGCTTAGTGGGCCGGGCTAAGGACCCCTAGGTCGGCTCCGTCTTGGGACACTTTGGACGGTCCATGATGGATAATGCAAATACTTCAGAAGACTTGGTTGTGTAGGTGCCCACATACTTCAGAATACGAATATTCCATAATACTTTGTGATGGATACTGCGTCTTGGAGGTCATCCAAAGGACCCATCATTTTGGCGACTGCATCAGAGATTGGCTTGATCTGTGTGATGGTCTCTTGAACTACCTTCTGTAGATCAGCAAGGGACAGCTCAGCTGCCGCAATGCGTGTCAATAACGTGGACCTTGCAGATCTTGCATGCCATCGTTGCTTGCCTCAAATTCACTCACCCAAGTGCATGTACACCGAAGTGTTTTGCACTGAATAACTTGAGGGGATCCTCACATTTTGTTGGGATTTTCAAGAAAATCAAAGTAATAGAGAGCTTGAACCGAGGGAAAACACTTTTTGGTGAGTTTCTAGGATCGATACAAGGCTTTGGTACCAAATGCCACAAATCTGCAGGACTTCCTTGGGCCATGCCAGGATATGGTAGCCGGAAGTCAAAGTTTGATTCATGAAGAGGACGAAAAACAAAAGTACATGAGTACAAAAAATGTCCTTACCAAAGTTTCTACTCAATAGTGTAATACTACTGTAACCACTCATCTAGCAAGGACCTATACACATGTTAGAAATCCTTAGGACATCATCATTGCCAGAGTTGCTATCCAATCAGTGTAATTCTGCTAGGAACCACTCATCCAGCAACAACCTATATAGAGGGCAGCAATTCATCTCTCCTTATGTGGCAAGAACCACAAATCTAGAATTTTTTTTGAGATATTGAGAGCAGGGAGCTAATTAGAAGAACAAGACTTTGCCGTTTCGAGAAGGAACCGTTTGTGCACTGTTTTCATCCTTCTTTGGAACATGTAGGAGAAATTACAAAATTGTAGTTGCGAGGATTTGAATCCAGATGGTGAAATTTTACATCAGTTGATTAACCTGACCAACATATCCGAAATTTCAAGTGATGTACCAATGATTTTACATAAGCCAAGACAATGAAAATAATAATAATAGAGGTCATTCAAATAAATTTGAAAGGGTATAGTGAGTTTTTGAAAAATATGGAACAAAAAAGAAAATATGCATATAGATTAGGAAAAAGCTAGTGGTCAACCGACCGATCTTGTCTCTCACATCCATCACGTTCCACGCTTGACACGTCTTGATGGACCAGCGCAGAGCTTCTCTCCTCCATCCCAATCTCTAAATGGCAGCATATATTTTATCTCTTCTATCCATGCGTTGAATCTCATCTGATCATGCAGAGCACTCTGTACTACAGTTCTCGCAACTGAGCACCTGCTTCGAAAAGACATAGCGCAACAAAAAATGGGGTGATGCAGAGACCACGGGGTGCTCTCTCCGTTGTAGCCGTCGGTGTTCTTGCTAGTTTTCGCAACAACAGTCTTGTTGCAGGAATACATAGAAGAAGCTAGAGATGTTGGATCCTATTGCAATGAAGGTTTTACAACAAGAGTCTTGTTACAGAAAAATAAGAGAAGACATTTTGCATTAAGGGTCTTGTTGCAGAAAAATAGAGAAGAAAAAGATTTGCAATGGGGGTCTTCTTGCAGTAAATTAAAGAAGAGAATATTTTACAACAGAGGCCTTGTTGCAGAAAATTAGAGAAGAAATTTTTGTAACAAGTCTCTTGTTGCAGAAATTAGAGCAGAATAGATTCCGCAACAAGAGCACTGTTACAGGAAATTAGAGAAAAATAGTGTACGGCTTGCGTTGTACAATCGAACGGCTCGCGAGGCGGCGGATCTTTTTAAAAGATCCGCCGGCCGACGCGCATCCCTGACTTAAGATTCACATGTGTGGTGTTGTGATATCCACAACTAGAGTATTGCAATAGAGCTAAATTATTTCAAGCACCGTGTTCTCAGTCATCGCTTTGTCAAACTACTAACACATTCTTCTTGCCAGAGTGTAAGAGGGCTTTCCATAGAAAAACCTACCATGGCACAAGAAATGGATATCATGGAACGAGCATTCTTTGGTACATTTGTGCAACATAAGGAGAAGGGCTGGCAAATGTGTGTCAATTTGGCTAGCTAGTTCACGTCCATCTCATGATGACCACTTGCATGGCAAGGTGTACATGCAACCGCTAGACTATTTCATCGCACAGAAAATACATCTTTTTTGGCATCCGTAGTAGAAGTTTAGGTCTAGGTAGCAACCCGAGACATTGATCTACTGAACTAATAACAGGGTTACACTTATCCATGCACATATTATGTGGAATTTCTTACTCGCTATGACAAATTGTGTGCGTATGTTTTTTTTAATGTCTCCCATCAGCATCACATCCTACCGAAATGAAGGAATAAACTGTATGGCCATGTCGATAGCCATTTTCATATTTCTCTCCCATGTACACACAAATATGTACCTTCTTTCCCTCTTCCCCTTCCATTTTACCTTTTTTTCCTCTGTGTCCTTCAACTTATAGGCATTTAAAGAAGTGAAATAGGATTAATGACACGAGAAGGCGGAAAAGTTAATTAATGGGTTAAACTAAAAATCAGTAGACTTGGTGTGGAAATATTGCTCACATCGATGCCTGATGGCTTCTCGCCCCTCGTTGGTTACCCCAAGTGGAAGGTTTGATATGTAGCGTAGCGGTAGTTTTCCCTTGGCAAAGATACCAAGGATCGAATCACGTGAGACTCCAAGGGTCGACAAGAAGGTGTCAATAGCGCCAGAGACTTTCGCTTGACAGGACCTGCACACAGATACAAATAACTTTGCTCCCAACGAGTACAGAGAGGTTGTCAATCCCTCCGGCCTTGTCGTTTACAAAGGATCAAACGCAAGAGATAATAGTGATAGGTATGACTGCAACTAGTAAATAAGAACATAAAGTAAATAGCGGGTGTGATCAGTGATGGTAATATGGACCGGGGTCCCATGATGTTCACTAGTGATGTCTCTCTCCCAAAAGACGATAAAACAACTAAGCGAGGTAAACGAATTATAGCTGGGCAATTGACATGATTATGTGCGCAAACCAATGCTAACTATGCTGTAAGAAAGGTAGAGTCTCAAAAGCATGGGCGGTACGCCAAGGCAAGTAGACCGAAATCCATCTGCATCTAGTACTAATCATCCACCTAGAGATATCTATCCAGAACATCTCGCTGGTATTAAGTTGCGAGTCCCACCCATAGTGTAAACTCAAAGCAACAGACAACTGCATTAAAAGCACTTTGCGTAAAGTAAACAATCCTTGCACCCGCAAGTACAAGCACCGTTGTTTTCCCCCTTGTGGCAACAACACATCCCCTAGACTCATGTTTCTGTCACTCAAGCTAGTCATCGAGGGGCATGAACCCACAATCAAGCATAACGTTCCCTCTTGGAGTTACTACCTACTACTCGGCCAAAGCAATAAATAGCAACGGAGAACATGCAAGAATTACTCAAGAACATAAATATAAAAGAGGTGAATCAAATATATTACTCACACACAATCTGAACATAATCTCATAATCCATCGGATCCCAGCAAACTCAGCATAGCAACAGCCTAAAGATTACATATGTGCCTCGATCATGTAGGGCAGCTCACGAGGTCTAATCGGTGAAGAACAAAGAGGGGAGGAGAACATCACATAGCTACTGGTCATGGACCCATGGTCCAAGGGGGACTACTCACAACTCATCCAGGAAGCGTCCATGGTGGTGGAGAAGCTCCCGGTGGTGGTTCTCCCCTCCGGCAGGGTGCCGGGAAGAGTTCTCCTGGTGCTCCCGATCTTGGAAGCGCGGCGGCGGCGGAATAGAGATGAGATCGCGAAAAAGGGTTCCGTCCCCGAGGGTTTCGGGACGCGATGTACATATATGCCAAAGGGGGTCACCAGAGGAGGTAAGGGGGGCCCAGGCGCCCCCCCCCCCCCCGGCGCGGCCAGGAGGGGGGCCGCGTGGGCAGTCCGCCTGGGCTGCCCCTGGCTCCCCTCTGGCCCCACTTCTGGCGCGTGGAAGCTTCCGGAACGCTGATTTTTTATATATTTTTCCCGGAATTTTTCTGTCAATTTAAGTAATGGGAAAACCTGAAATAGAAAAACAGCAGAAAACAAAAACTGACACTGGGGTGCACTGAGTTAATAGGTTAGTCCAAATATGATCAAAAGTGTATGGAAGTGCATAAATATCATAGCAATATCACACAAAAGAGGCATGGAGCAAGCAGAAATTATAGATACGTTTTGGACGTATCAACATCCCCAAGCTTAATTCCTGCTCGTCCTCGAGTAGGTAAATGATAACAAGCATAATTTCTGTGGTGACATGCTATTAACCATATAAGAACTTTTAAGTAAAGTAATCAAGGTATGTAATCCAATTCAAGTCATAACAAGCAAGAGTCTATATTAGCATTGTAACAAGTAACATAAGAACATAAAGGTGCAAGAGCTCTCGCTGTCTGTGACTCGAATGTCTCCAAATGGTGTTTGCGTGCAAGAAAGGGGATAGGGATATATGAGAGAGTAAAACATAGTTTTTGTATTGTTGAGAACTTAATCTACTAAAGTTTCACACTTGGTCTTCTTTGGAATCTTATCTTGACTCATCCCCAGACCGTCAGCCAGGTACAAGTCAAAATGATCCACTCCCTTTCGATATTTTGAGCACTCATGCAATGGATGAGCGTAAGCAAGAAAGTCGACACTTTGGATGGCAAATAGAGAAGGATGATAGAGGGGGAAGACAAAAAAGGTGTGAAAGGCTCACATCAATGAGGACAATCATCGGCGAGAGAAAGCCAAATGATAGATATGATGTGAGGAGTAGGGATTGCCATGCAACGGATGCACATATGAGCTAAGGTAAGCTCTCCAATGGAACTAGTGGGGGTGCATCCAACTTGCTTGCTCAAGAAGACCTAGAGCTCTTTTGAGGAGGCTCATCATTGGAATATACAAGCCAAGTTCTATAGTGTAAAGGTCCCCACATAGCTATATGCATAAATGATAATCTCTATGGAGTACAAAGTGTAAGATGGAGTACGAGTGTGGATCTCTCAAAAGAAATAGTAGTGTGCCCCCTTCTCTCTTTTTATTTATTTTTCTCTTTTTTCTATTTTTTTATTTTTTTCTGGCCTCAATGACTCTTTCTTTTTATCTCTCATTTGTCCTCTTTGGGATCTTTTGATTTTGTCCTCTTTGGGATCTTTTGATTTGTCCTCTTTGGGATCTTTTCCTCACTTAGGGGCAACACTCTATGTATTACAAGAAGTATAGAAGATCTTTCACACTTTACAAGAGTACTCAACATAAAGAAAATGAAACTATCATGATGTATGCAAATGTATGCCTCTGCCAGTGTAGCAGGATATGCAATGATACTAGCGCGTCATGTAGCAATGATTAGGGCAAGGCCCAACTAGCATGCGGCTCATCGATCAAGCAAAAAGCATGTATGACATGAAGATCAAGTCATGAGAGGATGGATGTTGCATGGCAATGTATTTCAGAAAGGCTATGGAAATGCCTTAATAGGTAGGTATGGTGGCTGTTCTGAGGAAGGATATAATGAGGCTTATGATGACAGAGCGTATCGTGCCAAGGATTTGGATGCACCGGCGAAGTATGCGCCAACTCTCGAGGTGAGAAAGGGCAATGCACGGTACCGAAGAGGCTAGAAAAATATGGATAGGTGGAAGTGTCAACCTTCGAATACTCACATTAGTCCGAAGAACTCATGGACTTATTATTGGTAACTCTCAATCTAATTGGGAGGTTCACAAAGAGACAAGTACCTCGAGGAGGTGTGTATGGGGGTTTGGTTACCCTTGCTCATCCTCGACCCATGGTACGTGAGTGTACTCTAATATTCGATCCCTCCAAATATTAGTGATCCATTTAGTAGCTAAAGTTCTCAACTATTTTGTAGGTTTTCGAAAATAAACACGGATTGCCCAAAATACGACATCTATCACTAATAGGCTAAAGCTCTTGACACCAAAAGTTCAGACATTACTCATGGCAATACCTCAAAACTATTGCAAGTTACTACTAAAAATAAATAGCAACCTCAATTACCTACTTTAAGTTAAGACACACAACTCAGTGCAACAGACAAACTCTCTTAACAAGATAAACATGAACACTCAAGAGAGTTCAGCAACCAACTAAACAAAAGCTCTTTAAAAAGAAAAGCATGAAAACTAAGAGCTAAACATGACAGTAGCTATGGAAAGACAGAGAACATACACAACAAAGATAAGCATGAAAATCCTATGTTGTGTTCTAGGTTGAAGTGGAGCATGTTTCTCTCCCACACAAAGAAAGCTGGGTTCTAACTCGTTATGAACAGCAAGCAAAGCTAAAGAAAACTAAAAAGGAAACTAAAAGCAAGACGCTCCAAGCATAGCACATAACACATGAAGTGATTAAAATATAGTGGAACAAAAGACGAACTGATAATTGTTGATAGAGAAGGGGATGCACGGGGGCATCCCCAAGCTTAGACGCTTGAGTCTTCTTGAATATTTCTTGGGGGTGCACGGGGGCACCCCCAAGCTTGAGCGTTTGACCCTCCTGAATCTTTTTATCATCTTCCCTCGCACACTTGAAAACTCCCTTCATACATAACTCATCATAATCTGATTAGCGAGGTTAGTACCCATAATAAAATAATTTTTCCTTGCTGGAAATAAAGATAATCTTGAAGACCTACTGTTTCTCAAGATTGCCAAAAGCTTTTTGCAAAGAAAAAGCAAGCTCAAGGTTTGCAAAACGAAGAAAAGACAAAACAGGACAGAATCCGTGAAAAATAGACCAGCAGGTAGTAAATAATTTTTTCGGGGCACTTCTGCAACTCAAATCAAAAAACTCAGAACAGACGCCCGAAAGCCAATTGTATAGAGCACGCTGTCGAAAAAATTCAGACCAAAAAGATGATCTGGTGATTTTATACAAATTTTTCTGTCCAAGGACAGAATCTGTTTCCTGGACAGCACGTCACAAATTTTGAACTTTCTTGCAATCAGAGGCTAAACTTGGCACAAAGCTGAAAAGTAAAGATACAATGATGATGCTACTGTAGTAACAAACATCAAGACATAACAAAAGCAAAATAAAACTTTATTCATTGTGGGCTGCCTCCCAAAAGCGCTTTATTTTATGCCTTTAAGCTAGACATAATGCAAAGAGATCAAGTTGTATCAATTGAACCATCATCAAGATCATCAAAAAGCTCTTCAATAGTACAACTAGTCTTAAGAGGACTTTCAAATAAAGGCCTAATAGAGATACTTCTAGGGAGAAGACCAAAAGGTAAAAAGTCAATGGAAGATTCATTTATAAATTTATCAAAGAGAGGTGTTTCTTCCAAAGTCTTCGCAGTTTCAACCCTTTTGGCAATAGATGGATTACTTTTGGAACGAGGAGCCTTTGGAACGTAAACGAACTTAGGCTCCTTCTTTGCCGGAGTTTCTACCTTTTTGGTTTTGATTGAGGAGAAAGTAGTTCCTAAAGTGTCAAAGATTTCTTCAATCTTGTCTATCCTAGAAGAATCCAAGTCACGGGATTTGATGGTCTCCAAAGTTTCGAGAATTTTATGCATGGAGCTATCAAGCCTATTCAAATTCCCTTGGCATCTCTAGCTCTATCTTTTCAAGTTTTTTCATAATGTGAGCTAGGGTAATGTCCTCTTGAATGCTAACAACAGGGGGATTTCCAACAAGATTTTCAATAATACTAAGAGATTCCCAAACTGGGGCTTCTAGGAAATTTCCATTGATAGCAGAATCTAGAATAAACCTATTCCAAGAAGTAATTCCAACATAAAAATTTCTAAGCAAGATAGTAGTAGATTGCTTCTTGGTGGCTCTTTTATGAGAATCATTAATTCTATACCAAGCATCTTTTAGACTTTCCCCACTTCTTTGTTTAAAGGTGAGAACTTCTGCCTCACCAAAGGCAAAAGGACCAGACATAATGCCAACTAAAAAGCGAGATAACTATTTTTGTAATTTTTGGTAAAAGGCACTAAAGCAAAAACTGAAAGGTAAACTAACAAGACTAAAAAGCAAAGATAAAAGATAGCGTGCAAGTCCCCTATCTTGAAGAGTGGAGTCCCCGGCAACGGCGCCAGAAAACTTTGCTTGATGGCTTCTCGCCCCTCGTTGATTACCCCAAGTGGAAGGTTTGAGATGTAGCGTAGCGGTAGTTTTCCCTTGGCAAAGATACCAAGGATTGAATCCCGTGAGACTCCGAGGGTCGACAAGAAGGTGTCAATAGCGCCAGAGACTTTTGCTTGACAGGACCTGCACACAGATACAAATAACTTTGCTCCCAACGAGTACAGAGAGGTTGTCAATCCCTCCGGCCTTGTCGTTTACAAAGGATCAAACGCAAGAGATAATAGTGATAGGTATGACTGCAACTAGTAAATAAGAACAGAAAGTAAATAGCGGGTGTGATCAGTGATGGTAATATGGACCGGGGTCCTATGATGTTCACTACTGATGTCTCTCTCCCAAAAGACGATAAAACAGCTAAGCGAGGTAAACGAATTACAGCTGGGCAATTGACAGGATTATGTGCGCAAACCAATGCTAACTATGCTGTAAGAAATGTAGAGTCTCAAAAGCATGGGCGGTACGCCAAGGCAAGTAGACCGAAATCCATCTGCATCTACTACTAATCATCCACGTTGAGATATCTATCCAGAACATCTCGCTGGTATTAAGTCGCGAGTCCCACCCATAGTGTAAACTCAAAGCAACAGACAACTGCATTAAAAGCACTTTGCGTAAAGTAAACAATCCTTGCACCCGCAAGTACAAGCACCGTTGTTTTCCCCATTGTGGCAACAGCACATCCCGTAGACTCATGTTTCTGTCACTCAAACTAGTCATCGAGGGGCATGAACCCACAATCAAGCATAACGTTCCCTCTTGGAGTTACTACCTACTACTCGGCCAAAGCAATAAATAGCAACGGAGAACATGCAAGAATTACTCAAGAACATAAATATAAAAGAGGTGAATCAAATATATTACTCACACACAATCTGAACATAATCTCATAATCCATCGGATCCCAGCAAACTCAGCATAGCAACAGCATAAAGATTACATATGTGCCTCGATCATGTAGGGCAGCTCACGAGGTCTAATCGGTGAAGAACAAAGAGGGGAGGAGAACATCACATAGCTACTGGTCATGGACCCATGGTCCAAAGGGGACTACTCACAACTCATCCGGGAAGCGTCCATGGTGGTGGAGAAGCTCCTGGTGGTGGTTCTCCCCTCCGGCAGGGTGCCGGGAAGAGTTCTCCTGGTGCTCCCGATCTTGGAAGCGCGGCGGCGGCGGAACAGAGATGAGATCGCGAAAAAGGGTTCCGTCCCCGAGGGTTTCGGGACGCGATGTAAATATATGCCAAAGGGGGTCACCGGAGGAGGTAAGGGGGGCCCAGGCGCCCCCCCCCCCCCCGGCGCGGCCAGGAGGGGGGCCGCGTGGGCAGGCCGCCTGGGCTGCCCCTGGCTCCCCTCTGGCCCCACTTCTGGCGCGTGGAAGCTTCCGGAACGCTGATTTTTTATATATTTTTCCCGGATTTTTTCTGTCAATTTAAGTAATGGGAAAACCTGAAATAGAAAAACAGCAGAAAACAGAAACTGGCACTGGGGTGCACTGAGTTAATAGGTTAGTCCAAATATGATCAAAAGTGTATGGAAGTGCATAAATATCATAGCAATATCACACAAAAGAGGCATGGAGCAAGCAGAAATTATAGATACGTTTTGGACGTATCAATGCCCACTGAGGAAGTCAAGAATGAGGGAATAACTATGAGATAAACTTAGTAGGAAAGAGAAGGAAAACAGGAAAATTAATGGCAATGCAAGTACTAATCCCCAGCCTCCTTTTTAATAAGAAGAAATATCTTATTATTTTGTGCAGTCAGAAATTTAAAACTTGTATGAACTATGTTACTGAAAGTGCAGACACTATGCTGAAATTAGCATGTTCATGGACAACTCTGATGGATTAGCTCAATTAATTTTTTTCTTGTGAGGCTCTTGTTCAGGTGATGCCTCTTGTGTGTTTCAGATATTTATTTATTTTTGCAGTGTTACTGAAATTTCCTTCCACTGAATGCTTATTGGGCTTTACTTGAGCCTCATTATGTTATGTGTTTACCCTATTGACTCTGGATCTCTATGGCTCTTTCCCGCAGTGTTGTTCTAGTTAAGTTTTTGCCAGTTAGGAGGAGCACCAGGCTACGATGGAAGATTAATCTTTATGTTTTCCACCCATTGTGTTTTATATGTTCAAGGTCTAGGCGGTCCCTTGCAAGTTTATTACTACTGGATTTAGTAATTACTCTATATTTGCCAATGTGGCACACTCCAAACTGTAGCGATGAAATGTTTTAGTACAAGCTTTCCATCATAGATCATACTGGTACTCGTAAATATTAAAATGGATGTGTGCAATGCGACTGAGTCACGTGTATCGTGGCACGTGGCGAAGGTGACACTCATGCACCAGAGATTCTGGAGAAAAACCAATCCTTTATGGAGATAAAATGTCTATGTTCCCACTCAAACTCAAGGGTTAACATCTATCTTACTTGTTGTCAGAGTCGACTGCATCAACCCGCGCGTTGCCGCTGCGTTGGCCTGTCGGACCGTAGTGCCGCGGCCCGTAGTCCAACGCCGCCCTAGGCCGTCCGCTCCAGGCTGTCCCAGTGGTGCACCGACCCTCGCGTTGCCGCTGCATCACCTCATCGGGCCGTAGCGAGCGTCGCACACGGCCCCTATCACCTTCCCGTGGTCCTCCCCGCGGCTGCAGCAACCCACGCGGCGCTGCCACGTCGCCCCTTCAGGACTTGTGTTGTGGCCCGTGGTCCACCGCCGCCCTGAGTCCGTCCGCTCCAGGCCATCCGCGTGGCTGCCGCGACCCTCTCGCTACCGCTACATCGCCCCTTCGGGCCGTAGCACCACGGCACGCGGTTCACTTCGTCATCCACGCGCGTTGACTTCTGTGTGGTATGCACTGCACTACCTTCCTAGGCGCAGGAACGCTACCGTCCATGTTGGTCTTTCGTCATGCTATCGGGTTCTTCCTTGCCTACTTCGAGCACCGACACCGCGTCCCAAACCTAGCGGCCGCCGCTGCCTCCTCAGGCTGCCGCCGCTGCTCTTCTTCCTGGTCCATGGTGACTATCTCGACACCGGCTACCCCGCCTCGACATCGACCACGGCATACTTCGCACGACTACCTCGACCATAGCTACACCACCCTATTCTCTCGGCTACCTTGACAACGGCACAAAGGGCTACCGCCTTGCTTGAGCAACCTCGTCGGTTTCTACTCCAGCCACAACTTCTGCAAGCATCGACCGTTATGACCGTGGGTGGATGTCCATCAGCTTACCTTCGGATTCTTCTCCAGCGTCACCTTCTGCGTCCCTACCATTGTGACTGGAGGGGATGTTGAGTCTCATGGTTATTTAGGAAACGTAGGATAGCGTAGGATTTATTGTACCTTGTCCTGTACTCCAAGAAGATCATGTACACCTTTATATGCCCACGAGGCTCAAGAAATACAATGAACAATTCCACCAATTCACTATTTATTCCTCTTACACTCATTATTTGAAATTTGATACTCAGAGATTCTAAAAATGTGCAGCCCTCCACCGGTGAATCACCTAATGGTGCTGAAAATATGGATAATATGTTGTGTGGAGTAGAAAATGAAATGTTTGGTGGCTTCTTTGATGCACATAGTAATGATGCTAACGTTGTAGATGTTGGACTTTCTCCCCACCTGGTGACGATATACCTCCATTTTGATATATCTCTTGCGGTGGTGAAGGAAGTGGCATACACTTTTTGTGACGACTAATTGGAAGCCGATGGTTATTACTAGGACATGCTTAATTAAGTGCAACCTGAGACTTATCTTTTTGTCATGCACATCTTTTTGTCATACACATACAATTATTATATATTCGTAGACCCGAGTTGCATGGATTGACGGTCGTTGCCATTATGGAAGGTTTCCCTAGGAGTGAACCCAAAGAAACCTACTTTAGACGTCAGCGAGGCTTCCCTCTTGTCGCCAGTTTCCCTATAGTGGAAAACCCAAAGGACGCCAAATGTTACCGAGGGTGTACTTTGGGAACCCAAGGGAAATAGGGATTCCCCCACCACTCAGACCCTAGGGCCAGCCCCATCGATGGAGGAGGCCAAGATGGGCCACCGCACAGGGCCCCCCAAAATTTGGGGCCCCCAAATGACTGTTAGTGTAGTCGTAGTACATGTGTACGTATAGGTTAATCAGCCTGATTTAATATCCATCGGCTCACCCAGCAAAAGCTAAAGAGAAGAGAGCGCAGCCCATCTAGCAAAGCCAGCCCACGAGGCCTCATTTCCTTCGCTTTTGTTCCTCTAGCCGGATCTCCTTCCGTACAATTTCCCGATCGCCCACGCCGCCGCTGCCTTCTTCCGTCGACCGGATGCTGACTGATGTGCTCGCTGTCCCTGCCTCCAGGCTCTAGTCCTCGATTATCAGGTATTGGTAATTAGTTTGCTTCTATTTCATTAGATTAAACAAAGACAGCCAAACTGGCAAACGGGGCTAGGTTAGGAGGACAAAATTACGGTAGTACTACTTGACAGCACATCTATACTACAGTATACATCAATTTTTTAGGCATGCTTTTTCTCTGTGGGGAGCATTATAAAATCGTCATGTATGTGTTGTGCGGTGCCTTAGTTTAACGTAGGTGATGGTAATTGATTTTTTATTTTGTTCACACTAATTAGTCAAATTCATGTTTGAACAATCAATCATTAAAAAAATTTGGTTTATAGAAAATAGGAAGGCATAACAATATACTGGGGGCCAATTTACATTAGATCTTTTGTTATTTGAATTTCTAGGGGTCAATTTTTATTTTCGTCCCGGGGCCCTGAATTTCTCGAGACGGCCCTGCCTAGGGCTATTTTCCTAGAGTATACGCTAGGAGAAATGATTTCCCTAGTGTTTTAGACCTTTTGCTCAGGGTATCAATCCCTAGGGCTACTTGCAGATCCTAGTTGCAGTTGGATTTTGATGGTACTCATTCCATCTCGAGGGGTTACCCAGGTACCATTGTCATATATACTCCCTCCGTCCTTGAAAGAGTGTTTACAACAAAGTTGGAAGTACACTCTTTCAAAGACGGGGAGTAACTTGTATGCATGCAGGTATGATTTTTGAAGTATAAAAACATTAGGCGAAGAGCAGCCACATTGTCGAACGAAAAAAAACTTTCAGCTCCACTAATGGATTTTAGTGAAGAAATAATCATCGTGTTTCTTGCAACAACTAGTTAGATAGCTCCCAGACATTGTGATGATGCAACAAATAATTGGTAGCTGAAGGATAAACTTTGCCGCAACAAATAATTAACATAGTAAATTTGGCCAAATTGCCAGCGGGAGTAGCCACTGTTTATGGTAATGCAGACCTTGGACATGCCGGGCCAAAGGAGGAATAATTACCGTTGGCAAAAGTACTAGTTGCGGTAATATTCTCATAGAATGGTTGATCCTGTGGGTTTCACTTTTTTGCCACGACTTCGTGAAGCTAAGGCTAAGAGATTGAGAACACCTTAGCAAACTTTAACTCTGAGAACAATGAGAGCAGCACGCATTTTCTTCCTAACACCTCTCATCATCACGAGAGCAACTAGAGTTGAACCCATTACCACACAGACTAGTCATATATCCGTGTACACACAATTATTCACGACACTGCTTCACACTCCGGGCGTTTATATAAAAGGACGCAAAGAAGTGAGAAAAAGAGTACGCATTGTATCACGTTATGAAACAATTAGTGGGTGGCGCAAATTAATGATCTCTTTGTCAGACAAGTAGTGGGTGGTGTACATTAAGGTGATAACAGGTGAAATATGAGGGCAATAATTGTATAGATCTGTATACTCAGTACTATATGTAACTTGTAATTATACTAACACATGAAAAGAAACAAGGATCAAAAGTAGAGAATGCGTGTTGAATAATTGTACTCCATTTTTAAATCGAACATCGTGTGTGGTATCCTCTCACATTGTATTTTCAGAGGATGAAGCGATAAACTATTGTGTCCAACGTTGGAATTTACTTTCTGAGTGCTTAATGTTGACGTATAATGTGCTGCCTGTAGAAGTACACGCTCTAGCCAATGCAACCAAAAGACCGATCTGAGAGAGAGGGCCGGACATTATACTCCAACACTCCCCCTCACGTCTATGCTTCGTTGGAGCTATATGACGTGGGCAGCGGAAGCGGGGGCAGGTCGCAATTATTTATTGCGTTTACTGGGTTTTTGAACCCTAAACCTCTTGGTTGTAAGTTTATGCACCTAACCAGTTCATCCATCAGACCGATCTGATGGAAGAGACTAGGCAGCACATTATACGTCAACACTCCCCCTCACGTGTGGCTCCCTCAGGCCTAAACGAGGACCGAAAGTGGGCTGCAATTTAATTGCGCCAGTCGGGTCTTGAACTCAAGACCTCTTGGCTCTGATACCATGTAGAAGTACACGCTCTAGCCAATGCAACCAAAAGACCGATCTGAGAGAGAGGGCCGGACATTATACTCCAACACTCCCCCTCACGTCTATGCTTCGTTGGAGCTATATGACGTGGGCAGCGGAAGCGGGGGCAGGTCGCAATTATTTATTGCGTTTACTGGGTTTTTGAACCCTAAACCTCTTGGTTGTAAGTTTATGCACCTAACCAGTTCATCCATCAGACCGATCTGATGGAAGAGACTAGGCAGCACATTATACGTCAACACTTAATATGGGGATGATCTACGTGCATTATAAAGATTATGCCTATCTTTGTTCGCCAGGAAATGGCACTCAGCTGTTCTGTGGGACGATCAAATTTCTGATTGCACAAGCAAGGTGCTATGATTATGTTATTAATGTAGAAATTGTAGGATGAATATTGTGTTGTGTGTTGTATTGATCTGACCCATGTATATGGTATATATAGAGGTACAATGGAGAGAGAGAGACTTGGAGTAGAGGACAAGTTAAACCTATCCTATCTCTATCTCTTATCTCTATCTTAAACGTAAATATACTTCTAACATTCCCCCTCAGTCGTAGCGGGAGTGAAGCGGGTGATTACGACTGAATTTGAAGTCTTGCGCTTTCGTCGTCTTCTCCGCTGCGCCATCATCAACTACGTCTATGATGGGTTGGCACCTAGGGTGGTGACTGCCAGTGGCGAAGCCACGCTATAACTGTGTAGTCGCTTGACTACACAGGTTTTTCGTACGACATCGACCCCCAGGTCTGCGTATCACGTCGCTGAACCAGGAAACCAGCAATATTCAACTACACAGGCCCATCTATTCTCTTATTTTTTCTGCTTGTGTAACAATTAGTTGGGCCACTACCGGGCCATATAGCAACTTAGCAAGGAGAAATCCAAAATCCCTTAACTGATCGCACTAATTGATCCCCAAATTACGTGATCTCGTTGGCTCCTTCACGCATGCGTTTCCCATGACCGTGGACAGCCGCCGCAGCGCATCGTCTTCAGACTTCCTATCCCGCCGTCGGTGGTCTTTGGCTGGCCTGGCTAGACTGTGGTGTGAGACTGGAGGAACGACCACGTTGGGCCGTCCGGCGAGCCGCGAGCGTCGCACCCGCGGCTGCACGTAAATTGCTCGTCTGAGAGACTAAAACTCTGAATTTGACAAGGTTGGCTGGACAAGTCTGCACTTTGTATCTGTCTATCTGATCCAACACAACTACACAAGGCAAGGCCCTCCACTTTTGTACTTCTACTTGTTTGTTTTATGTGCAAAAGCAACAATACAGTTAATTGTTTTCCAGTTTTTCTCTCACTAGCAATGTTAAGATTTAGGATGTAGAAGATTATTTTTATTAAGAATAAGAATTGCAATTTCCCTTTTCTTAGCAATAGATTTATTTTGCCAGGTCCTTGGTTTGATAAATGGATAAATTTGTGAAGAAGTGGCAGTCCAACTCAAATGTTGCAAATACCACACAACAATCACCTGCGAATGAGGAAGAACAGACTCCTATTGATGCTCGAGCCGCTTTGGAACGTGTGTTAATTAATAGCAATGCAAGGTCGCGTGCAGCTAAAGAAAAAGAGGAAGTTGATACATCTAATCTTCCGCCGGATCCTGCAGATCGCATACCAATTTTTCAGTACAGTGCCAAAGTACGTGATGATGTGCGAAGAGCATACGTCTTGAGAGGCCCATTCCAACCAACAGGACACGATTTCCCTCAAACAGATTTCAGTGGAGTTCAACGTCGTTTTAATGAAGAGTGGTTCAAGGATCACAAGTCTTGGTTGGAGTACAGTACAAAGGAAAATGCAGCATTTTGTCTTTGTTGCTATTTGTTTCAGAATGAAAGTCTAGGCCGTGGTGGTGGAGATGTATTTTCAACAAAGGGGTGGAAAAGTTGGAATAATGTAAAGAGATTGGATATTCATGTTGGGGGTCCTTCAAGAACTCATAATCAGAACATGAAGAGATGTGATGATCTAATGAACCAGAAGCAATCCATTGGAGTTGTCTTCCACAAGAAAACAAAGAAATCCAATATAGAGTACCAAACTCGGCTAATTGCGTCAATAGATATTGCAAGGTTGCTTCTTGTTTTGGGCTTGCCATTTTGAGGTCATGATGAAAGCGAGTCTTCTTTGAGGAAGGGTAATTTTCTAACTTTTTATGAGTGGTATGTTGCACGTTGTCCTGATGTGGCTGCTGTTGCTTTGAAGAATGCTCCTCAGAATTTAAAGTTGGTTTCTTCTACTATACAGAAAGATATTGTGAAAGCTTGTGCTATAGAAACAGTGAAAGCAATCATAGAAGATCCGGGAGATGAATACTTTGCTATATTGGTTGATGAATCTCGTGATGTATCTCACAAGGAACAAATGGCTCTTGCTATAAGATATGTTGACAAAAGGGGGTTTTCAGTGGAGCGTGTTATTGGCCTTTCTCATGTTACTCAAACAACTTCTCTTGCTCTCCAACAAGCTATTTATGCAGTGCTTAAAAAACATAACCTTAGCGCTTCTCGAATTCGTGGCCAAGGCTATGATGGAGCTAGTAATATGCAAGGGCATTTGAATGGTTTGAAAACTTTAGTAACGGAAGATTCTAGGTCTGCTCATAGCATCCATTATTTTGCTCATCAACTTCAGCTGACACTAGTTGCAGTTGCAAAAAACCATGAAGATGTGGTGTGGCTTTTTGAGTGGATGAGTGTTCTTCTCTCCACAGTGGGAAATTCTTTTAAGAATAGAGACATTCTTAGAGAGAAACAAGCAAAAAGAGTCCAGACGGCACTGCAGAATGGAGAACTTGAAACTGGTAGAGGTTTGAATCAAGAACTTGGACTTAAACGAGCTGGAGATACTCGTTGGGGTTCTCATTTCAGCTCTCTCTTGAATATGATTGTTATGTTCCCCTCGGTAATTGAAGTTGTTGATGATAATGCACAAAACGCCAGCAAAGCTCTTGATAGGATTAAAGCAAAAGGTGTTCTGGATGCTATTCAGACATTTGACTTTGTTTTCATGATGCACTTGATGAAGGCTATACTTGGGATTACTAATGATCTAAGCGTTGCTTTGCAAAGGAAGGATCAGGACATTGTGAATGCCGTGTCGTATCTTCACACAACCAAAAGAAGGCTACAGGAAATGAGAAATCAAGGTCGGGAAGGTATGATTAAAAAGGTTACTGATTTTTGCATTAAACAAGATATTGAACTTTTTGATATGGATGCTATGCATATTCCTCGAGGATCAAAATCAAAGCGTAAGGTTCAGACTGATGGCATATCAAATAAGAATTACTACCAAAGTGTGATGTACGCCATTATTGATATGTTACGTGTAGAGATTGATGACCGCTTTAGTGAAAGCAGCACAACCTTGCTTCTTGGGATGTCTTCTTTGGATCCTTCTGATTCGTTTGCTAATTTTGACAAAGAAAAAGTGTTAGCAATGGCTCCTTTGTATCCAGATGATTTTGGGAGTGAAAGTAAGATTGAAGATCTCAGTGTCCAACTTGATAACTTCCTTGAAAATGTTCGTGATGATTCAAGACTCTCCAATTTGAAAGGGGTTAGTGATCTTTGCAGAAAACTAGTTGAGACAAAGAAGTACAATACCTTTCCTCTAGTATTCCTTTTGGTAAAGCTAGCATTGATCTTGCCGGTGGCGACGGCAACAGTTGAGAGAGCATTTTCCGCAATGAAATATATCAAGTCTGATTTGCGCAATAGAATAGGCGATGATTTCTTGTACCATTGTCTCATAACTTATGTTGAAACCAATGTATTCCGGTCTATTAGTACTGATGCTATTATGCATACATATCAATGTATGCATGGTCGCAAAGCACTACTGCCATAGATATAATGTTTTGTAATAAAGTACGATGTTTTTATTCCTGTTTACGATCTAAAAAAATTATTAGTGAAGGTTGACATCACATGGTTTTGATCCTGGCACCGCCACTGGTGACTGCGTCCCCTTCTGATGCCTTCCTGCCTTCTCCTCTATTCCCTCCCGCTGTCACAGCGGGAGTGGCGTGGACGCTAGTGACGACGCGGACGCTGTTGACTGGATATGTTGCCGATGAGTTGCTGTAGATGTAGCCGTGTGGTCGATGTCGAGGTAGCCGGTTATGGTGATGTAGCCGTGGTCGTGGTAGCCGTGGTCGATGGTGTGGTCGTCGTGGATGATGAAGCTGCACAAAGCCGGAGGCGCAAAAAAATGCGCTATGACGGAGATGCAGACGTGGACGATGCACCTTGCGAATGTCAGAGGGTGCCGTCGGCGATGAGTCCGCCGGTTTTGCCAAGACTGGAGGAAGCCCATCGAGCACACATCGGTTTTGCCAGAACCGTGTAGCCGTATAGGGGTCGTCACTATAGTGACGCTGTGTCGATGCAGTTGTGTCGTCATGGATGACGTGGTCGATGCCGTCGTCGTGAAGCGGTCATTACCGTCGTCGAGGTCACGTCTTGCAGAAAAGTCTATCAGAGGACGCTAGGTGCCATCTTGTGGACGAGGCTGCGGCGGTGTGTTGACGAAGATGTTGGTGAAGACCTTGGCGATGAAGTGTCAGCTAGGGCGTCGTCGCGGCGTGTCGACATTGTGTCGCTTAAAGGCGTCCCTTGTGGCGACGAAGTGTCGATGCCGTGTCGTGCCAAAGAAGTATGTTGTCTCGTAGCCTGGCGTAGTCGTACAGCTTGATGTCATTCGGCTTGACGCAGAGGCGTCGGTGTAGCCGTGCAGTAGAGATCGGTGACGGCGGTCGATGCAGCCATGAAGAGGATGATGTAGCTCGGCTCGGTGAAAGAGTGGATCGTCCTCGGTGCGGGTGCAGGTCGGCGCTCGATGTAGATGACGCAGGTCGTGCGGGCGATTGAGACGGCTTGGTGGAGATCGCATCCGTGCGCGTGCCTCTACCTCAGAGTCGAGGCAGACCCGCGGGCACTCCCCGTGACCCGGGCTGCGAACCGGCTCGACGTAGACGTTATCACGTGAAGCTGGGTGTTGTGGTCGTCGGCCGCATCGATGATGTCGCGCACGCAGAAGTACTTCACCGCTGGCTGTGTGCATGTACAAATCCATACTGATGCTCCATGTATACAACTATACATGCATGCACGATAGTGCTCGGTGGTACATGTCGATGAATTCGATCGCGCTCGGGGGAGCCGTGGAGGCGAGAGTCCCGGTGGCTTGATGTAGGCAGCTCCGGCGCGTCGTTGCTGAAGGCTGGAGTTGAGAAGCCGTCGTACGTGTCGCTGAAGCTCTCGGAGGTGCCTCTGGATTTGCTGCAAATTTCCTGATGGATCGGGAATTTGGACTATGCCTGTGCGTTCATGCCCGTGTCATTGCATGCGCCGCTCGGAGTAGATCGATCTGCTGCATATCGCTGGGTGTGCGCCACCTCCGGCCCGTGGCGCGGAGCAGCTGCACATGGTACCGACCGTCCCGTGCGGTCGCACGCTTGTTGTAGGCGTAGATTGTACCAGGAGATCGACCTCCTGGTGTCGAGGGCTCGAGGCCTCCGTGCGCGTGCGTGGATCAGCTGTAGATGACGCGCTGTAGACGGAAGCTTAAGCATGGAACCGCCAGGTTGAGGCTGTTGGGCCGGATGTATGCACGGAGATCACCGGGTATGCTGATTTTTCTTACCGGAGTGGATCTGATCGTGGGTTTTATTTGTGGCTAAGAAATAAAATTGATCTACGATAAGGAATTTGAAAGCTAATCTAATCTAAGGAATTGATCTAAACTATGGAGCCGATCTAATCTTTTGATCGATCGGGTGCCGCGCCCCCGGGGAGTGGGCGGCGCGCTGCGGAAGTGGTGAAGGAACCTAGGATCGGCGTCGCGAGACTAACCGCTCTAATACCATGTAGAAATTGTAGGACGAATATTGTGTTGTGTGTTGTATTGATCTGACCCATGTATAGGGTATATATAGAGGTACAATGGAGAGAGAGACTTGAAGTAGAGGACAAGTTAAACCTATCCTATCTCTATCTCTTATCTCTATCTTAAACGTAAATATACTTCTAACAATTAATAGTACATGGCTTCCGCAATATGACGGTATAATACAAGCTCTTAGTTCTCGGGCAGGACTAACATAGTCGGTTGTGTGCATGGACATGTTGAATACTGAAAAAAGCTTTCGGCCCGTTTTATATATAAAGCAACAATCAATCATTAGATCCAACATCATAGTAGACAAAAATGAAAATCATACAAAATGCTAAAGAACAGCTAGCGGGCTGTGAATGCAGCAAGAGAAAGCTTCATCATCGAAGCCCTCAGGGAATCCCGAGACATGCCATTGATACGACTAATACCATGAAGCAGCCCGCTCCAATGGAAGACCACACTCCGTCAACTCCCATGAGGCCATGGCGAACCAACCTGTGGTTGAGATGGTTAGGTGGACAGTGGTATCCCCAACCCACCAGGGTTCAAATCCTGGTGCTCGCATTATTACTGGATTTCCGGCGATGCGCTTTCAGTGGGAGGAGACGTTCCCGTCGACGACGAGACGCCTACGGTGACTTCGTAAATCTCAAGATGATATGCCGGCTCAGTCTCTCGGAGATGCTCATAGGGGTAGGGTGTGCGTTCATTGGAGTGAGTGTATGCGCGTGTATATGAGCGCTTGCGTCTGTACTGATTCTAAAAAAAACTCCCATGAGGCCATGAGGCCAACCACTTATGTCCCAACATCTGTCTTTTTTACCAAAGAAGGCCCCCTACCATGGATCGGAGGATGTCGCATCATCAACAGACAAAACTGCTAACACACC
>LR738715.1:882788173-882800382 GCA_902687465.1 Secale cereale | reverse complement strand
GGGGGGGGCGCCGCCAGGGCGCCTGGGGCCCTGGTCCCCCCCCTCCCGGCTGTACTTCGGGCGCAAGGTAGGTTCTGGAACGCTGATTTTTTATATAATTTTTCTGGATTTTTCCTGACAGTTCTCGTAATGTGAAAAACTGAAATACAAAAACAGCCGAAAACAGAAACTGGCACTGGGTGCACTGGATTAGTAGGTTAGTCCAAATATGATCAAAAGTGTATGGAAGTGTATGAATATCATAGCAATATCACCCAAAAGTGGCATGGAGCAAGCAGAAATTATAGATACGTTTTGGACGTATCACATGGCGAAAAAACCGCTGGCGCATAAGCCAAATCGCAATCGCCGAGTGCGTTGGGGACCGAACGAGTGGAGATGCTCTAACCCCTAGGCGGCTATGGAAAAAATATCCCCTCCAGACTTCACCGACTAGCCCGTGGATTTGCCTCACCTCTGCGTGTCGCTCCGGCGGCCGGTGGCGAGGAGGGGAATCCCAGTGCCTCCGCTCTTGTTAGTAGTTTAAGCTAGGTATATTTTTGTCCTCGCAGGTGCAGCGCTTAGGTGGATGGCATCGCTACTTCTTCGAGTTTGTTTTTGGGCCTCGATCCTCCTCAAGTTCGTCTATCTGCACATAGTTGACGGAGCTTTGGAGTATATTTATGTCATCTCCTTGGGGTGGTGAGGTTATGGTTTCTTGTCATTTGGCGAGACTTGGTGTCAGGTACTTCAGATCTATGCAAGTGCTCAACGACGATGACTGCAGCTCCATGGCGCTGGTCCTTAGGGGAGCATGCACAAAAACTTTCCAGCTGTCATCGACAAAGTCAAGCCAGCTCAGGTAGGGCAGCAACGACATCAGCACATCGACGAACCGTACTGGTGGCAGCAGTGATTGTTCAGTGGTTTTCGAATCTCGATGTAATCTACCATTCTTAAGAAGTTGCTCCCCACTACTACCTATTCTCTCACCATGCACACTGTCCACATCAGCGATGTGCCATGTCATTGCAAGTTGTCCACATCATCAAATAGATCACACATATAAAAAAGATTTCTCCCTATTTCTCGGCCAAGCACGGGCCACATAGCCACGATGTGCGCGTGAAACTTGAGGAAATTGATTATTTATTATTAAGTTCGCTGGACTTTGATTATAACTATAAAGTTTATTTTTTCTTGACAAAACATGGCTAGGGACTAGATTGTGAGAGATAATTAGTGCTAGGAAAAAAAAGATCTCATGTACACACGTCGTATACATGTACAAGTACAAGGTTCATGATCGGCCCATAACTATCGACATCGCTCCACGCCTCCATCTAAACCTATTCATCGCAACTCATCAGGCAGTGCCGCGGCCTCCTCAACCCTAGGCGACGAATTCATCATCCGGTGCGCCGGCCGCCGGCAAGTCAGGTCCCAGCAGATCGTAATATTCAGGCGGACACCCGGCTAACGACTCGCAATTCTTCAACGCGGTTTCTAATATCTCCATGTAAGTACTCAATCGTACTTAGGAGTATATGCCGCTAGCCGCTCAAAAGTTCGTCTAGTACTTAGTATGCTAATCTCTCATTTTGTAGTACTCGTAATGACATGTCCGGCTAAGCAAAAAAAAGGTTGCACTCAAAAAAGATCGTAGCAAATTCTACAGAAAAATAGGATCGTCGCATGCACCTGGGCACCTCGCATTTTTTTCTTTCTTTTCCGCACCACAAATTTTTTTCCTCTTGGAGCTAGGGATCCATCAGTATATGTGTAGCAAACTAGCAATCAATCCGTATACTACTTGTGTACACGTGCGATCTTTTTGTTTTTCCCTAGCACTAATCTTCTCTTACGCTCTAGTCCCTGGTGAACATTTTGTCAAGAAAAAATAAACTTTGTAGTTTTAATCAAAGTCCGGCGAACTTAATAATAAATAATCAATTCCCTCGTGAAACATGTAGATAACCGACAGTTAATAGCCCGATCGCACCACTCATTGGCATTTATTTACCCATCCGCTGGTACCTAGCCAAGTTAACAACGATCGCTTTGTGTTCGTCTTCACTAACCGACAGTAATTCGAAGCGATCTGCTCTTCCACTCCGATCCCAAATCACAATAATCCACCGGCGCTTCTTTATCCCGTCGATGGTGCAACTCCAAGGATCCCTCCGTCTTGATCTCATTCTCATGTGTCTTCTCCGCTAGCGTTGCCGGCTGCCTCGGCTCACATCGCCTCTGCCCTTCCCTGCTCCTATAGCTAGTATTAACACGTCCCTATTGTCGTAACCTCAAATCTGGCGTTCATAGTTCGCCTCTCGCTGGGATGGGATCAAGACGGAGGGATCCTTGGAGACGCTAGGGCTGCATCTTGCAGTCCGACTGCAAGCACTACTAGCCCTATATATCTGATTCCACTGCCGATTGCCAAGGTACCCATCATTGGATTCCAGCGTTGGTCTCCTGGGCTCTCCTCCACGTGAGGGAATCAGATTCAGATAGAACGGAACCAGTTTTATTTCTATTTTTGTGTGTGGGTTTTGCAACACAGGACGCTGCTAATGACAAGCCGATGAGAGGTTGTAGGTGAAACACCTAGATACGAGGAGTGGATAGGTAAGTATCTTGAACGATTTTATTATCCAGACAGATGGGCAATGCTTGGTTTTGTTGCACGGTAAGTACCTTTTTTGTCTCTGGTTATTTACAATCTATCCCAGTATTAACATATACCTTTTCTAGATTTTATTGTTCTAATCTGTTGTCACCTATATCTGCCATCCGGATAACACTTCATATTGCAGACCAGTGGATGTAAACGATGATATATCTATTCAAGGATTAAGGAGGTAAATATGTCTACCTACTATTGAGCATTTCTGTATTTTTTTTTTTGCTGGGTTCATTTATGTTTTTCCATGTTTGTAGAATTAGGAACAGTTTCATAAAAAAAATCAAGACTCAGTTTGCAGAAAATTACGCAAAGAAAGGGACCGTTCAGCTTGAAGAAATATTTACACCTCGAACTTCTTTATGGTTCGAGTTAAATACTATGTTGAAGTCGAACTCTGATACAACTATTTCTGAACGCAAGCGCTAGAAAATGTGAGCAGCAAAAGTTAAAGAGAGATACTGAGTATCTTACTTTGTTTAGTCAGGCGGGATTTGTTTCTAACCATTCAAGATCAATGCTCCCATGATCGCTAACCAAGCGATTCAGGAAACTTTAAAAACAGTAATTAGTGTGAGCATAATTAAGTAGGGCCATTAAATATCTCAGTGCTACAGAAGAATTTAATCCTGCGCCTGCCATTAGATATCTTCTTCTGTTAGCAGGGAGTGGAATCTACAACGACACATATTTGGCTTATCCACGATAACTTGATCTGGGAATTGATAAATAAAGTCATAAACCAATGTCTTCCCTGTAGCTTCCACCCTCTAGAGGCCTAGAAATATACAATGCACATGGATGTTTGCTAGCTGATGATTCCATAGTGATTATATTGTAGTGTTGGCCATTGTTATCTCATGAGTAAGACAAATTGCAGTGGAAAATACCGTGGGGTGAGCTATTTAAGCACGAATTACTTTAGAACATTCGCCATTGTGTCATTTACATAATATCTTTCTGGTGATACACTTGGACTGTCATCCAAAAATCTATCTGTTTAACATCATTTAGCTTATTTACAACTGTTACTATATGGACATATGCTTTTGTAGAAAAGCTCACAAGGCATAATTTGTTTTGTATGATTGTATAGGTTAGTAATTTGTCAAACCATTTCACTTGCGGCATGTGAAATCCTTCACTCCCACAACCATGCCATGTTTGAATTTCCTTTTTCCAGTATTGCGACATAGTCAATTTGTTTGTTTTCATTCGCTTCTCCTTAACTGTCATTCTACTAGAAAAATTGAAATGTTACTACTATTCTATGTTTCACTTCATAGATTTATTTATCAAGTTGACTTCAACATTTTTGTGCTAATTTTTTCCGCAGCAACGCGCGGGGTATCATCTAGTTTTTATTATGTTTGAGATACTTTATACTTCTGGTTAACTTTGATAATTGACCTGGATCATTTTCGAAAAAAGATGGCGGTATATGGCTGCTCAAAATCCCTGCTTTGACTAACATGATTGTATCATGCATGCACTCAATTTTAGGAAAAGACTGAAATAACATGTTTTTTCTAACATAAAGACTAAAATAGTAGGTTGTGTGCACAGACATGTTGAATATGACTCCATGGAAACAAATCGTTTTTCTTTCTTCTAGGGGAAGAAAGAAAGGGCGCCCTAGCCAGCCGCCGGGTCCTTTCGTCCTCCGACGGCTTCCCTTCGTCGGCGATCTTGGTCATCGATGGTGAGGGGGTCATCAGATCCAGGCGTGTGTATAGTGTAGCTTTAGGTTTTAGGCCCTAATAGCTTAAGTTTTTTGGTCGCTCATCATCTTGGCTTTGTCGGCGGCAATGACAATGCTGAATAAAGAAGCTTCAGATCCTTCCCCAATGAGGTGATTGGTCATATGGTTGTGCATGGATTTGAAAACGAGTCCGTTCAAGCAAGGATGGCGTGGCGGCGGCGTCATCCTCGTGGTGGATTTGTGTCATCGGGCTCCGCCGTTGCGACGACGTTCACTCCAGCGCCTGCGCGGAGCGTGGAAGGTACTCCATGAGCGGATGCAGATTGTGGTCTGCATCGATGGCATCTGAAAGATGATGGATCGTGTGCTGGGTTCGTGGTTCAGTCTGGCATGTATGGTTTGCTCCTCCGACGTGTCCGGGGTGTTCCCTTGGTCTGATTTGTTCAACGACAATGGCTTCGCCTTGGCAAGCCACCCTGGAGGTCCGCAAAGCTACATATCAGCGATGGAACCGTGTCGAGCTTGGGTGAGGAGGTGATCCTTAGTTTTTTTCCTTTGATGGATCCTATGGTGGTGTCGGGGGCAGGTTACAAACGTTGGTGTCAAGCTTAGGGGATTCTTTGGTCTTGATCGTAATTTTCTTTCTTGACTGGTGTTCCTTCATTAGGGCATGTACAATGGTTGATAAGATAGTCTTATCTTAAGTTTTGCATGTAAATTAGATATGACAAAAAAAGATGTCTACAATGGGTCATCTCTTAGCCTTATCTTCAATAATTAGTTGTTCCTAAAAACATGATGAGACAAATTATGCTAAGAGATCATCTCTTAGCTTTTCTTAAATAAGAGAAGACAAGCCTTCTCTTATGATTTCTCTCTCATCCACCTCATCATTTATCCTGCGTGGCACTTTTAAGATAGAACCATTGTACATGCCCTTACAAAGGCTAGCGTGTGCTGTCTTTTCAGTTTTGTCAGGTCGGTGTGCACGTGGCTTGTATTATGATTCTTATTATAATATAAATGAGACACACATTATCATGTAAAAAAATATGACTCCATAAGAGAAACTTTACTTTGGAATCTATCATTCTTAAGAAGTTGCTCCCCACTACAAGGTATTATCTTAACATGCAAATGATCCAACTCAGCATGCCATATCATCAGGTACCAACCAATCACAAATCACGTGATGCAATATATTCTTTTCTTCCGCGTGTAGTCGTCGCCTGGTCACGGAAGCGATCGCTTTCGCCTTCTGTAACTGACGAGCGAGCCTACTATTTTTTCTCTTCCATGGACCACGGCTACTCCAGATTCCGAAACAATAAAAGTCCACTAACAGCCCCGCATACCGCTCCTCTCTCGATCCCTTCATCTTCATCTCTCCACGTCTTTATGTACTCTGGCCGGCGGGTGCTTCGCGGCGCAAAACCACCCCATCCGCACCAATCAGTTGTAGCAGCGGCAGCGGTCGGCAACAGTCACAGGGCAGCCGCTCGCTCGCTTGGTAGCCAATGGATAGGTCTTCGCGCTTGGCTGGACAGCCCCCCGGAGTTCTTAGATAGGTAGGTTTCAATGGTGCTCCCGCCCCTACCCACATGATTTCCTAATGAGTTCCTCTTGCCGTATTGTTTTTCTTCTATTTTCAATCTGTTCTTCATGGCGAGGACACGGCTGATGGAGGAACATGATTGCTCCGGCCGTGGATTTGGTCTGGCGTGGGATGGCCCTGTATGGGCGGCGACCTATTCCTTCCCATGCCGTCTGATGCCTACCCTTGCGCAGATGCGTGACGAGACCATGTCTTACTCTACTGCCGTGGCTGCACGATGGCACACAGACGAGTAGGCATGGCCGTCTCACACGGGTGGATTAGTTCATTGATGGTGAGGCCTGTTGATGATAGACACACCTTCATCCATCTTCACAGGCCCTAGCAGTCCTCCTACCCCCAGCCCCGGCGATCACATCCGATGTATCAATGACTCTGTCAGGTTGCGTGGATATATGTTCGTCAGGTCATGTATCCCAAAAACTGATTCATCTATAGGTCCCATGTATGAATAGTCAACGTCCGTCAGATAATCTGTACAAACATGCCCATTCGTCTCAAACATACTGCGATTTTCGTTTTAATTCTACCGTGTTCTCTCAGATCGATTACTAATCGTAACCTTTATTCTTCTTTCATATTCTTTAACTATGCACGTGCAATTGGTACTCTTTTGTTTTACATCAACCGGAATATTTTTGCAGATTAATGAGGTCGTGCTGCCAGCAATCGAATATTTATGGTCTCTTGAAAGAGATAATCGAGATTAGATACTGCATCCGACTTTTGTTATGCAAATGGTTGTACTGTGTCCTTTTAGAAAATGGTACTAACAGTAGCACTCAGAGAATGATGTCATCCACAACCTCTACACCAAATGTATTTTGGTCAAACAAATTTGGGTATAAAAGTTCAGTATAGTTCAGAATATTACTTATATCGTCAGTTTTTTCATATGTTTCCTGGTATTTGACTACAACAGGATAATTAATGTTTATTGGATATTGTGTTTGAAGTTTGAACCCACAAAAGGCAGTTCACAATCATAGTATTTTCCGAACTTTCTCAGTGAATTACCTTGATTATTGAAAGCGGATGTAAAGTAGCAACTCTGACATAATCCCATGTTGAAGCTGAAGATGTGGTTTTTCATGAAATATTGTTCTCATAAATACTGACTTTTCGTTACCTATTTCATTTTACAAAGGCAAAAACAATTTGAAATATTTTGTACTACAAGTCATGGTGCAAGATGAAGGTGTATGTTCTTCTGACCTTTACATTATTTTCTTATGTAGTTTCTGTAGCTCTGCATGCATATGAGGCTTATTGGTATTATATCTTTCCCACATATTGGTAGGATAGAAATTGAAGCATTCTTTCTATTCATTTATTTGAATCATTATTTTAGATCAAGGGGACATATCTACCTTTTTATTTAATATACAGTGTACTCCAGTTCCTTTTTCTGGTATGCCAGTTCTTAAGGTTTTCCTCAAACCCGTCTTTTCCTTAGCTTGCTCATTATCATATTGAGGTCTCATAAACTGGATTTTCAGTATGGATGTATATTTAGTTTTGGTGCTATGACACTCTTAACCCTAATTGTGCTTGAACATGATTTATATATCAACCTGAGTTATTTAATTTTCAAGTGGTACTAACTATTCACACCATTCTTGCGGGCTCATTCTTTTCTCCCGCTCCCCCCGCGTCGCCTCCTCTGAGGCGACTCGGGGGCCAACCCTAGCGCCGCCGCCGCGTCTCCCCCTCTCCTCCCCTCCCTCCGCCGCCGCCTGAGGGCCTCCGAGGCGCAGGTGCTCGGCCCCAATGATGGTGGCAGCGGGATCTGGCGCCTCCTCTCCGTTGGAGGGCCTTGGCTCCCCGGGGCGGCGGCCCCGATCGGTGGGCGCGGTGCAGCCGGTGGCGGGCTGCGCCGGCAGGGTCTGGTGGGCAGCCTCCCATGGCCGCGCGGGCGACGTGGGGGCTGCGGACGCTGGCGCAGTGGCGGCGCAATCCGTCATGGCTCCATGTAGAAGCTCCGCCCCTGCTCCGATCTGTCCCGATCCGTGCTGGCGTCGGTCCTTGGCGGCTGCTTTCGGCGTCCCCTATTGCCGGCTTGCCGGATCTGGCGTGCGGGTGAGGTTCCGGGGGAAACCCCTGGCTGGCACGGCGGCCTCCCCAAAGTCGACGCCTTTGGCGCCGATCACCTTCTTGGAGGCTTTGGGGTGGATCCTCTCCCTACCGCCTCCTCCTCGAGCTATGGCGAAAGCTTTTGTTCCCCTTCTGGGCGTCGACGGCACCCTGGTGTCGTGCTCCTTCTTGAAGGCGGCGGCTGGGAACAGCTCTTGGTGGCGGGGCTGCTGGTGGCGTGGTGGCGGTCTTTGGCCTTCTACTTGGTGTCGCGCCTTGCTTCGCGGGACTAGCGGACGGTTTCTGTGGTGGAGCGGTGCTTCATCCATACATTGATGGCGACGGATCTTGACGGCGTGGCGCAGTGCAGATTTGGAGTTCGATGTGGGAGGATGGACTCGCGCAGGAGGACGACGCTGTCTGGCGTCGTGGTGGCGTCGATGGCAGAGATACCTGACACGGTAGATGCAACAGTACAGCTCTGAAGACGAACTCGTGGCAGGTGGCTTCCGCGGCCTCATACCCGGCAGTCGTCCTGGTTGAGGAGTGCGCCGGACTGGTAGGTGCCCCATACTAGGCAGGCGTCCTGTTTGGGACCTCAGGTCTTAGATGTTTAGGTTTGGCTGCGATGTCTGTTTGGTATTAGGCCCAGGCTATCAACGCCCCTTCATCAATTGGATAGGTGTAGCGACAGTTGTTGCTTAGACGGTGGCTTTAGTCTTGCTGTTGTATGACTTTGTAAGGTCTTGTGGGAATAATTAATAAAGTGGCCGTATGCATCGTCCAGATGCAGAGGCCGGGGGTCATCATCCTTTTCTAAAAAAAAAATTAATTTTCAAGTTGTTTGATGTTCTCTTTAGTTTGTCAACTTTGTGTTCTTTCATGATTTACTTCTGGAGACTAACAACTCTATCTCTTCCCTTTTTAGGTAAACAACTCTTATGTTATGTTTCTCAACATTTTTTAGACCAGGCCAGAAGTGACCATCAAAATCGCAAACTTGCTCAAGCATTTTCACCAAATAAAAAAACATCATTGGTTATAGTAGTCCTTTTCATGCAATTTTATTAATTACATTCTTTCGTTGCACAATAAGGATTGTTTCTCTTTCATAAGAAACTATATATTCAGTTTGGTTATGTATAGCACAATTTAAATATCTCGATTGAAAATATGTATGTGTATTTGCACGATGCTCATCTATTCAGTTTTGAGAAAAAAAAAATCCTATATCCATGCCAAATTGCTTATTGATATTTCCGCAGCAACGCGCAGGGTATCATCTAGTTACAATAGCTTTCGTGTCTGATACTTATTCAGTCCTCAACGTCACTACATATACCAGTCGGGCGTGTTTTTTTGGCCATAAATTTTTTTGAACATTTTTTTTTTGCCATAAAGAAGATCCACTTTCCACGGTCCATAAGAAGAGAAGTCCAAGCCGCACCCAAACAAATGGGCCTGGCCTGGCATCCAACAGGCAGGGGATCGATTCTTACCGTCTTCAAACGCATACCGTGCCCTAGGGCACGGGCGAAGCACGGCGGAGACATCGCCTCTTCCTCCTCCCTCTTCTCCGTCGCAGCTGTACGCTGCCCTCTTCTCCGGCAGGCCTCCCTAGAGCCTTCTTTTCCTGCATACGTGCCTTCACCGGCAAGGCGGCAACTCCGGTCGGCATGGCGGCGGGTTCGCCAGAGCAGTTGCAGCCGGGCGTGGAGGTGATGGAGAACGTAGAGCTGACAGAGCAAGAGCAGCAGCTCTTCCAACGGCTTCTCGATGTCGTCCGTCACTTCAAACTCGGCACTGTGCTTCGCATCGCCGGTGGTTGGGTTCGGGACAAGGTGATTGATCTTTTTATTCTCTTTTTTTTAGTATGGTTTATTAGGCAATAGGAGTTCTTCCTTTCTTCTTTTGCTCGCGGCAGACACACAGATCAGGGAAGCTTCGTATAACGTTGTTGTAGTTTTTGCTTTGATGAGCGCATCTCCGAAGAAGACCTTCATAGCTGTCGTATATGTCTGAATTGTGGTGTTTGGATTATTGTTGTCCACTTTTGCCTTTCGATAGGATCTGTGCAGCGGTCCGGACCTTCTTTTTCCACAAACCGGGAGCACTTGGGGGAGCTATGCAGGAGTCCGGACATCCACCTGAATAACAAAAAGCAATCACGTGGTCCTCCTCTCTTTTTCTCTCTATCCTCCCTCTCCTCCAAACCGTACACCACAAACACATATCCAACCAAGAGTTTTGATTTTTGGTTGGCATTTTTTTCGCCCTAGGCTAAGATGGCCGAATATCCATTGTTTCAAAAAAATGGCCTAATCTCAGATGAAATTCTAGAACAGAAATTTGATTTTCTGAATGAAATTTCACCAAAATTTGACTCGGCCGAAATTATTTGCTTGGAAGAGATTTTTTCTCGCCCCAGGACAAGATGGCCAAAATTCGGCTCAAAATCCAATTTTTTTGGCCAAAAATAAAAACTCTGATCCATCCAAAAACAACCACATGCATCCCCCCCTTCTCTTCTTTCTCTCCTTCCAACCAAACAATTGAGGTTAATTTGTGAATAAGCATTGAATGGCTCTCTCTGGCCCGTATCATGTCCGCGGACCACGTCCGGACGTGAAAAAAAAAACATTTGCGGTGTCTGTTTTGGGGCTAGCATTGGAGATGTCCTAATGACCCTTTTATCAAGTCTGGGTAACAGATTGTTAAATTCGCATAAAATCAGTCCTTTTGTACCGAGGTTTATGAACCGTGTTGTGTTATATATGTAAATCTTCTATCAAGGGGGCCAAGTGCTCTTCAAACTCATTGGCAAGGACCAAACCATTGAAAAGGTGATTTTTAGCAGCAAATCATCACTAATTTTGCAATGTTCATTAACAAAAATGCAACAAATCCATGATTTTTGGGAGGGCCATTGCTGCCCCCCCCCCCCCTGTCTCCACCACTGATTCTGCATGTTTGACACTAATCAGCATCTGTTTGCAATTTGTATATGAAATAACTGTTGGTTAGTTCGGTGACTTCATTGTTACCTTGACAGCTATTAGGGAAAGAACCTGTTGACATTGACATTGCTCTTGATAATATGACTGGCAAGGATTTTTGCGAGTACGTAAATAATTACACAAAAGTGATACTGGAGGAGGAGGAAGAAGGAATCCATATTATCCCACGGTATGCAATTCTTTTTATGCTAATCCTCCTGAGTGACTTATTTGGTCAAAAAGGATAGTCCCCATCAAATACCATGGCTATTAGTTTATTAATTAACTTGAATTATAACGCTTGTTAATTTTTTGCAGCAACCCTGATCAATCAAAGCACTTGGAAACTGCTAACATAAAAATTCTCCAAAAATATGTTGATTTTGTTAACCTGAGGTCTGAAAAATATGTTGGGAGCAGTCGTATTCCTACCATGATGTGTACTTATCTAGCGTCCTGTTACATACTCATTTTGTTGAGCTCAGTGTACACCATACATATACGAGTATTTTCTATAATTGAGAGATACTCCATCAGTTCCTAAATATAAGTCTTTTTAGAGATTTCAATATGGATTAAATACGGATGTATATAGACGTAGTTTAGAGTGTAGATTCACTCATTTTGCTCTGTATGTACTCCATATTAGAATCTCTAAGAAGACTTATATTTAGAAACGGAGGGAGTACTTTACAACCTGCTTATGGCCGTATCATGTTTTCAACTTGCAGAAGTTTGGCACAGCGAAAGAAGATGCATACCGTAGGGACCTAACAATGAATAGGTAACACACTGATATTCCATTTAAGACGTGCTTGTGTTTTGTCTGAAGCTTTTCTTTGATCATTACAATGTTGATATGAGTTTGGAATTAAAACTACAACACAACTTATTCTTCATCCCTGAATTTATCCTTTTCAAAATAAATTTGACAGTTTATTCTTCAACATCAACAATAACTCTGTGGAAGATTTTACTTTAAGAGGTGAGTTTGCAGTACTTCTATGGCACGGCATAATAAATTCTCATGAGTGAAATGCAAGTGCCGTCCTTAACCTATCGACCTCATGAGTGAAATGCATGTGTCGTCCTCTAACTTCTCAGAGAGTACCATCCATGTCCATGAAATTTGAAAGTGCGCTTTTTTTTCACCGCGGGGGG
>LR738715.1:882727075-882788104 GCA_902687465.1 Secale cereale | reverse complement strand
CCTGAATATATTAACCAGAGAAGGCCCGAGGACCCCCGATGATTACAAGCATGAGACAAGACACCACACTAGAGTTTCACACAGGGAAAGTGCGCTTTTGAATCTTCAACTTATTAAAATTGGACATGTGTTGTGAAACTCACCTTCCTTCTTTTCTTGCTCATCTGACACGCATTGCCATGGCTATTATTCCCCTCTACCTAACGAACCACACATGTGATGTCGGCTTAAAATGTAACATAGGTACCAAGATGCTAACTTGGATGGTTAAGACCTGCTGTAAACAACTTTACAAGTTTGAGGACCCACAACCACATTTTCAAAGTCTGTGGACATGGATGATACTCTCTGAGAAGTTAGAGGACTTCCTATGCATTTTATTCTAAATTGATGGGGCCGTCTTACAATACACATGCTGCTATGTCATGGTGAAGGTATTGATGACCTCAAAAAGGGCCTTATTGCCACTCCCCTACCTGCCAAAGCTACCTTCTAGGACGACCCACTTAGAGTTCTTCGAGCAATTCGATTTGGTAAGTATATAAACATCTCCTAGTTGATATTAACATTTCTATATGCCAAAATGTCCGTATTACAGAACTATTCATGAAGGTTATTTCCTATGATATGTGGATAATGAATACATGTAACCACTCTAATATTAGTTGAGAACTTAAGAAATTGCTTATGTTCCATATATAGATAAATGTAGCTCCAACTATTTGATCAAATAATTCAGATCACGATGTTATGCAAATGTGACAGTCCAAAATTTAGAATTTTGGGACGTTTCCCCTTCTAATGAACGTTGGCTCCCCTCGGGCGGCTAGCAAAATTTGATTTGACCTTCTCCAATCAAGAATATCATGTCTAGTTCTTTCTTCTGCTCCCCTCTATGGCTCTATAACTTGTTAGGATTATCACCATCGTGGTTGACCTTCTCGGCATATAAAATTAAAACTAGTTGATGGTATTGCGTGTAATTCTTCTTAGGCAATGCTCGATCGCTCTCTCCCACAGCTTCATAATTCTCTGGTAAAAGAGGGATTATATTATTCCCTCAGGAAAATCATCAATGTGGCTCCAACGAATGCATTGAGTGGTTGCCTTGATTTTAGCGTCAGGAGGATAGCTACCATGTACGTGATGGTGGAGGGGTAAAAGAGGGATTATATGGGATTACAACAAATACACCTAACATTGTGAAATTTTAATTAAAAAAAATACACATTAGATAAAGGAATGGAGGGAGTAGTACACAACGTTGGATATCTCCCCTGTTCTGAAGAAGGATTTGTTTCTTCTTCTTTATCTAAGAAATGGACAATGAATTATAATGAGTACCCAAACTTGTTCGGTGGTTTCATCTAAGTCCTTGAATTATTAGTTTGCAGTTTTATGCTCCTATACTTGCTATGTTCGTGATCCAAACCTCACTTATTAATGTTGGTCTGCATACATGGCATCCATGTCATCTAATTTTACCAACTCATCATACACTCACCGGTGGTCCCCAATGACTTCCAATAAACATACAAAACCTCTGATGAGATCCTACATAAACATGATAATAGTTCAGGCCCCTAAACTAATTAATACGGTAGTTCAGAACCAAACGGGTACAGGGGCTGCAACTGTAAGAATGTAAGAGCATATCTAACCGATCCCCTAAAAACATATATCTCCCTAGCGGATGGGTTCGATTCGTCGGGAAATAAAATGAAGATTATTCAAATTCCTTTTATTTTTCTTTCTCAATCATCATCACAAAAACCCATATCTCTCTATTTTCCTACTCTAATTGCACCTAACAGAACCCTCAAGCCGTTAGAGGAGGACAATTTTAAGGAGTTAATTTTGCTCCAACGCACAACTCTCCTATTTTTACTCCTCTGCGATACCACTCCCTTCCCTTCCTCCTGTCTGCCGCTGCCGGAATCCACGCCGCAGGCTGTCGGCTGCCCTGGTAACCATAAAATGGAAACCCCCAATGCTCTCGCAACTCCGGGGACCCTCGCTGGTGGCGAGGAACTTCATAAATCATGCTTGTGCGGCTGTACAGCGCTGGCTGTGTGTGCTCGACTCCATGGCGTCCTACAATGGCTGCCACATACTGGAGCTCCGGTGGCGTCCTGCAACGCCTGCGCTGCCACTGGCCAAGGCCTTCTAGCCTGTTGTGCACGCACACGAACACCACGTACAGGCATACCACACACGCACTCACACCACACACTCACCTGGTAGGCCGCTTGTCATGTTTGATGGTGAGCATGACCAAACCTTTAGCTAGGCAGCATGGGCGCAAGCGCATTGGACCTCACCGTGGTGGGGAAGACACGGTGGCGAGGCGGCGGAATCATGGCTGGGCGACATGTCGTTCCTGTGTGCGGTCGAGGTGCTGCTCCGGCTGGACGCGTCAAAATGAAGGAGATGAAAAGAGACTTCCATGTCATTTGAGGAGTTAATTTTGATGGTTCTGTTATCCAGCCACCCTTAGAGTAAAAAAATTAGCTACAGATACTCTATCGTTTGCTCCTCTATAAATTATAAGGTGTCGGTTAGACATGATCTAACATTTAATTGTAACATCCTATTTCTTTGTGTAAGCTCATGTTTATCTTTTGCAGCTGCTAGATTCAACTTTACATTATCTGATGAGTTGAAGGAAGCTGCTTCGGATGAAAAGGTGAAACTGGAACTTGGTCGCAAGATTAGCAGAGAACGTATTGGCAACGAGGTTTGATGTCTACACTACTTATCATCTGACAGCTTTTTGATTATTTGTTTCGTGCTTTTCTGAATAATAAAGCTCTATTCGAACTCAGAAAACAAGCCTAGTGATAAATTTCTTGCATGTATATTGTGCAGATTAATCTTATGATGTCAGGCAAACACCCGGCTGAAGCAATATCTCACATCCGTGATTTGGGGCTATTTTACGTTGTATTTTCTTTCCCTGAAACATCTGACCCGCCAGGTTTTGACAACTATGATCGGTGTGTCCTTGTTCTGACATCTAGTTATTTTGTGTTTCAGATCCAGGCAACTGTTTGTAGTGTACACAGTTTTATTTCCGTACTATACTTATAGGAATTGGAATAGTAGAAGATACCTATGTGTATTTATCTTTTTATTTACATTAGCACCCATGGTTATCCTGTACTGGTGCAGGTGTTGCGTTTCACACATTGAAGCAGCTTGGAACCTTGCAATTTCTGTGCAAGATGGTGTTTCTCATCCCATGCCGTCGGTCTGTTTTCTTTTTACTCAGATAACATCTTCTTACCTCTGTTTAAAATACTTCATAGTTAGCGCTTAACGACCCAACACTGGCGAACTACGTGAGCCATTTACAGAAAAATGTATATTGAAAATTGAACCTTGAGGAGAGCATACAAATAATGCTACCATTGTCTTTTTTGTCTGCAATGATTTATCTTAGTATTGTTCTGTTAATATTCAGAGCACCTGTGATGTGATATTGATAAGATGTTCTGTCTCCGTTTCCTCCACGCTATTATGGAAAATTATAATTATTTGACTATAATTTCTGCCCTCTCTTGCCTTCCATTAAGATTATATCTTTTATTATGGTGTTTATTAGGTTGAACAGCAACAGCTTTACCTCTATAGTGCACTCTTTTTTCCCCTCCAAAAGATGTCCTGCTTGGACAAAAAATCTAAGGAGGTAACATCTAACTTATGCATCATCCAATCATTTGTAAATCCAACGTTTTATCTATTTGAAAGGTATCCATCTGCTACTGTCTCAAGTCTTTTTCTTGTAATGTGTCGCCTGCAGATTCCTGTCACTAGCTATATTATTAAGGAGTCATTAAAGATGGAAGCATGTGTTGCTAAATCGGTACGTTCTGTTGAGTTGCCCCGACTGAGTAGCATTTGCTATTGTGACTCCAAGTCTTGTGTAGTGTGGTTGCAAATTAATTAACTCGTCGTAATATCTTGTGTGCTTAAAGGTTGTCAAGATACATGCTGCCACATCAATTGTACTCCCTCCTGTTGGCCCAGACCCGACGCCGAGTACTTTCCGGCGACGACGATACGACCGACGACGAACGACGACGATAACGAAGCGACGCTGACGAACTCGACGAAGTGCTTTACGTCGAGTTGCACCGTGCACCGCAGTACAAACTAGCCTCAACTAGCCAATTCCTGATAGATCCTCCACCTGGACGTGTCCTAGTAGTACGCACGAGCACTTCTAGCCGTAATCAATCAACTTGATATAGCTAGCTCACGTACACAGCACGACACAAGAGAATCGATGTGGATTGCCAACAGGGGCTTGTCGGTCCTGGCCTTTTCTTTATTGCTTCCCACAACTCACGGTGTTTACAAGCCAGGAGTACAGGACTATATATACTAGCTACAACTAGTCTAGTCCTATTCGGTGATCAGGTAGAAACCTACACGGACTCTTACTTGTATACATGCACTGCAGCGGACACGGACACAAGTTGTCGTGTTTAATTCTAACACCTCCGTCTTATAATGTAAGACGTTTTTGACACTAGTGTAGTGTCAAAAAACGTCTTACATTACGGGACGGAGGGAGTATCTTATAAAAATGTTGACACAACTGGTATTCCTTTTCACAGAAAGAACGCGTGTTCAAGTGGCGGCTTGCGCATCCGGAAGGAACCATGGATGATTGCATCGATTGGATGAAGCGGTCCCTATCGAAACGGCAGAAGGTAGAATCCAGCATCTGATGGTGACCTTTTGAGAATATTTTGTGTATTAGATCCATGGTTTGCGTGATGATCCGTTATGTTAGGATGTGCGTTTGCATTATGTAAGGAATCCCGGAATTGGACCTGATGTAGATCGAATGCTATATATGGTTTTATTACCTGCTTTGCATTATGATGTGTTACTGATCATTATGTATGAAACAGGACCAGATTTAAATTATTTTTTTGTAAGTCTCATGGTTTATAATGGACCTCAAGCAATATGTATGTGCCTTGTAGTGTTTATATGGATCTGCAGGTGATCATCATTCGGCGAAGAAAGATGGTGGGGACGGGCAGCGGTCGGCAACGCGCTGGGGATCATTCATGATTATGTAGGCGCAAATACCATGAGCATCGAAAAGAAATAAGAAAAACTACGAGGCAGTTTTCGCTTAATTTTGATGTGATCGATGCATGGGCGAAAATGTGCACTTGTCAAGCTCATGTTGCCTCTATCAGTAAGAGTCCACACAACTATCAGAATTCTCACTCAGGATCATGAAACAAAAGATAGAAGGTGCAGCAGGAAAGTTAGAAAGAAGACACTTCTTGGAGAAACAAAAGAACATCATGGTGATACGCTCATTTTCAAAATCACGCAGTTCTTCCAACTTATTCTAACTTTTGAGCTGAAGCTCTGCTGCCACAAGCAAGAGCTCAGTCCTTTAGGGTCGCAGATCGTCATGACCACAACATATGTATGAAAACAGAAGAGTTGGAAAGAATGTTCAGATATGTTCCCCTTTGAGAGGTTAACAAGTCAATTTCATACATCAACGAAGCAAGCAGACAATAATTAAGATTGGTAAAATTGGCCATATGCCAGAATGAACAAGTGCATTATTTCTATAGAACAGACTATCAATAGTTCACAACATTTATCATGTGTAGATAGCTCATAGCAAAGAAGATACTGTTACCAGTCAAAATGCCCAGTTAAACGGAATCTACTATATAGCATAGCATAAGTACTGCAAGCGCACAGCAAACCTGGACCAGGATTTCAGGATATTACATAAATGCGTCCTATGGATATGGCCAGATGAAATAACGGAATCTACTATCTCCAAGAACGGAAGTGGAATGAGATTCTCCTGGAAGTGGAATGAGATAATCTTCTCCAAGAACGGAAGTGGAATGAGATTCTCCTGGAAGCGATAAGGTGTAATGTGCACACGGCTTTCCTCACACTCACTGCATTTCACGTGTCCCAGAAACTTGCCATCAATATCACAGTGCACAAGATGCCCAGCATCAAGCTCAATGAGCAGCTCATGCTTGTCGAGCACAGCAATCTTGCGTAAACATCTCACTCTTAGATCAAGTGGTAGGGACGCCTTCAGCACAGAAAGGTCAATCCGGTACTTGAAGGCCCAGACCTCAGCCTCATAGTCCTGCATCATGTGTATATCTACAACAATGCCATTGTAACTGGTGCACATAGCGAGCACACTGTCAATCTCCAACAACAATGTCCAAAAGCTCATACCAGTGGGACGGCTCATCCACCTAAATGTCTCGTCAGCAGTGTCAAACACTAGAATTTTGCTGATGTCAGAGTGGAACCGTTCTAGTCCCCAATGCAGGCCGCCGCGGTGGAGAACAGATACATTAGACGAACAGGTTAGTCCATCCAGTAGGTCTTGTCCCATAGGTGGATACCCATCCAGTAGGCCTTGTTCCATAGGTGGCTGTCCTATGGGCCTAGGCTCATCGGATCCCACTGTGAGGACGTAGAAATCAGTTGTGGAAGCGAAACCGTTCTCATTCCTTGTCCAGATTGAGTAGAGCACGCAGTATTGTCTGGACGGGCAATGCTGGTAGAATCCTGCTATGCGAATGCTTGGAAGAGAAGCACCACATCTTGGTCCAGGAAGCAGCAACAGGGGAGCACGTTGGCGGGTCGTTGGATTGCAGATGTCGAAGCGTCTGCCATGATCTTTGTAGGAGACAACGAGGAGGCCATCACAGGCAGCCTGGATAGCGAGGCTGTCTACATCCTGCTTGTGGTCAGCTTGCGGCATGGTCGCCGTTGGATCAACCACGTGCAGCCGTTGGATCGTGTCCCTCCAAGACCAAACATGCATATGCAATAGAGAGAGAAACACACACACAACGCCCCTTCTGTCTCACGTCACTCGCAACCTCGTGGCCCGGGGCGTGTGAAAAAAATCAAAAGTAGCCGGGGGCATAGGCGCGGCCCAGCCCATGACTTGCCCAGTTACCCCTCTCACTACTAGGGCAAACCTTATACACACAACCTTACCAGCAGCGCGGTCCAAAATAGGGCGCGTGAGGAAAAACCGCGCTACTGATCTCCAGGTAGCAGTAGCGCGTCTCCACTAAAAGGCGCTACTACTATAGTTGGCACGAGGTTGGCGCCGGCCGGAGTAGTTATAGTAGTAGCGCGTTTCGTGAAAGCGCGCTGCTGTTATAGTACTTAGCAGTAGCGCTTTTTACCAACCCTCGCTGCTGCTAAGTTTAGTTGGAACTAAGTTTGTCTTCAAATTCTTATCATTTGCAAATGAGAGTTGTTTTTTGTATGCCTTAAAACGCTGGTAGTTTTTTAGAACAATTTTGGTCCTTCTTTTTGGCCCGGGGCGTTGGCCAATCCCGGCTACGTCGTTGGATGGTTGTATCTCTTGGCAACTTTGCTGCTGGTTTGCAGTCCTGTCGTCCACATTCGCAGCACGGTTGCAGCTCGACTGTCGACAGTCACAACATGGTCACCGTCGATTGCAATTCGACCATCAACCATTGTAACATCTGATGGATGATGGAAATATGAGCAATTTACCAAATGATTTTATTAATAGAAATAATAGATAAAACATGACTATTAAAGAAGAGATCAAACAAGTAATGCAATCTGACAGAGAGAAGGTAAATAGCATCTGCATATATGAACTATGACCAACCATATCTAAAGTGGACACTAGAGCTAGACACTGGAGCAGAATCTCAAACAGAGAGAATATGAGAACATACGCAGCAGGAGCAGAAGCCCCGATCTTGGGTGTAGTGTCCTCACCAGCCATGTCGTCGAAGAGGTTGTTGACGTCAGGGAAGAAGTCGTCGTCGGAGAAGTAGTCGTCGGAGTCCGGGGCGTCCGGGACGAAGAAATCAGTAGTCGCGCAGAGCGCTCCCCAAGAAAAACTCAAAGTTGTGCGGTTTCGAAGGCCTACTATCCCCAAAAACATTATCACCCTTCTCCCGTACATAACTCAAAGTTGTGCGGTTTCAGAGGGCACATGAGAAGGCCCAACGGAGGAGGAGCGCGCTTGGATGTCCCTCTTGTTCTCATACTCATACAAACGGGGAGAACCTCCCTTATAAAGAGGTCCAACTCCGAGAGGGCACCATCTGAACCCATGGGCATATGCACCCACTTTTCAAAAAATGTATTTTAAGCATGTTTTGAAATGTCAAAAAATATAACAGAAAATTTTATGCATACATGTTCGCAAATGGGTGTGCGCGGCACAAAGTTTTGTGAAAAATGTCTTTTTGGTTTGCCTACGTAAAAAGACAAATTCCAGTGCTTCTAAATAGCGTTTCACGACACAATTTTTTGTCTTTTTTGCACAGGCCAGAAAAAAAGTTATTTTTCCGTGAAACTTCATGCACACACATAGAACATGAAGAAGTACCCGTGCAACCTTTTTCAGATTTTTTTGGCAGTTAGAAATATGTTTTTCAAAGTGGGTGCATATGCCCATGGGTTCATCCATGTACTTCCCGTCCAACTCCCTCTAAACTAGCAATGTGGGATTAAACTTTAGTAGTGCCCCTTACCTTGCACGAATGGGCTAAATGAACCTTTAGGATTTATTAGGAGCACGCACAGGCCAATTGTTTTTCTTCTCTAAAAAGACAGATAGTTTCCTTTTTATATTTTTTTCCTTTCTGCTTGTTTCTTTTTTTTTCACTTTTGAAAATCAAAACGAACAAACGCTGAATGTCTCAATCCTTTTTTGAAAAAATGAACGTTTTTTAAAACAGAGAAAAAGATATTAAAATGCGAATAATTTTTTAAAGTATGGTCATTTTTTGAATTTTGAGAACAAATTATAAAACAAAGAATAATTTTGAAAAATCCTGAACAAATTTGGGACCACGAACAAATTTTTAAAGCACAAACATTTTCTGAATCTTAAGAACAAAATTTTGAAAATGAGAATCATTTAAAAAAACCCCAAAGAAATTTGGAAGCGTGATCAATTCTTTAAAAGCATGAACATTTTATGAATCTTGAGAATTTTTTTTGAAAATGAGAACTTATTAAAAAATCCTGAACATATTCATAAACATGAATTGTTTTTGAAAATACGAACATTGTATGAATTTTGAGAACAAATTTCGAAAAACAAGAACATTGTTTGAGAATCCACAACAATTTTAGAAAACCCAGAACATTTTGTTGCAAATCCACAATTTTTTTCTAAAAAGCACACACATTTTTAGAATTTGAAGAACAAATTTTTAGAATACCTAACATTTTTTGAAACTCGAGAACATTTTTCTGAAAAAAGCAGAAACATTTTCCTAATTTGAAGAACATTTTTTGAAATCTCAGAACATTTTTGGAAATCAAGAACATATTTTAAAAAAGCAAAAACATTTCCCGAGTATCAAGAACATATTTTGAAAATACTGAACATTTTTGAGAATTCAAAACATTTTTTAAACAGAAAACAGAAAAAGAAAGAACAGAAAAGAATAAAAAGAAAACGAAAACGAAAAAAACGGTTCATGGAACCTTCTAGAAGGTTCCCAAAACCTAAAAAAACCCGGCTGGGAAAGTCTAAAAGGTTCCCAAAACCGGGATCTGAACGTGTTAAACAGGCCGGCCCATTTAAATCGCTTGCCTCCGGTTGCCTGTGCGTTTGCCCGACATTTTGACGCAACGGGCGTCAAATAGGATATTCCTGCAGCAACATCGCCCCTGTCCCTCGCACTTACTACATCGACTCCTCAACACCTTCGAGGGAACCATCTACTTCTGTCTTTTTTTTTTGACTCGACCAGCAGGTGCTCTGCCTTTTCATTTAAGATTAGGAATGTATATAAGAGTGAGCAATCGTCTAGAGAACGCTGCCTGTACAGAAAAAAAGGGGGATTACAGCACTACTCTCAGGAAATCTAAGTTAGCTTTTATCAGAGAAACCACGCCGTCCACTGAGGTAGACTTGGCGTTGAAGACCCTCCTGTTCCTCTCATTCCAAATGTGCCAAGCAAAATATGCAGCAGCGACGGCCTGCTCTATGTTGTGCTGGGAGCAAACACTCCACCAATGAGAGATGGACTGAATGCTAGCAGGCAGGGAAGGGCAGCACAAGGGCCGTGCCAAGCTTAGCTTGTTCCAAACATCCTTGGAAAAAAGGCATGTGTGGAAGAGGTGGAGTGCAGTTTCAGGGAGTTGGAGGCAGAGAGAACACGTCGCGTTATGATCGCTCCCATGGGCTCGCAGTCTGTCAGTGGTTGGGAGTCTGTTTTGAGACAAAGTCCAAAGGAAAAACCTCACCTTTCTTTCAATCTTGAGCCTCCAGATCAGGTCAGCATGAGGCTTGGCAATCGAACCAATGAACTAGCAGGAATATGCAGACTTGGCGGTGTATTTCTTGTCCTTCGTCCAGATCCAATCAATGGCATCTCTTGTTTCAGATAAGTTGACACACTGAATCTTCTCCCACAGAAGCAGAAAGGAGTGCAGATCATCATGGGAGCTGATTCTTTCAAGCCCCTTCATCCACTTCCTGTCATGCATGGTCTGAGCCACAGTGTAGTTTTTCCTGCGCGCCAGCTTGAACAGGGAGGGTGCAAGGTCCCGTGGTGCCGCCCCATCCAGCCACTTCGACTTCCAGAAACTTGCAGTTTGCCCATTTCCAAGGTGAATGTTGGTGGAGGCATGAAAGAGTTGCATATCCGCTTCAGAGCAGGGGAGTTTCATTCCAAGCCATGGCCTAGGTTGGCATTGCCACGCGAACCAGGCACATCGCAACCGTAGAGCTCTGCTAAAAGAGGAGAGGTTTTTGATGCCCAGTCCACCGTACATTTTTGGTGAGCAAACCAACTGCCAGTTGACTGCACAACTCCCACCTTTGGCCTCCTCCTCACTGCCCTTCCAAAAACAAACTTCTTCCGAGCTTGTCGATCCTCTTGATCAGCCACTTGCTAGGAGCGAAGAGGGTCAACAGGTAGGTGGTGATAGAGGTAAGGACTGAGTTGATCAATGTTAGCCTCCCCGCTTTGTTCAAGAGTTTTCCTTTCCATCCAGCGAGCTTCGCAGCTATCTTGTCAATCAGAATTTGGAGGTCGGCGCGCCTAAGGTTGTGGAGGCTAAGTGGTAGCCCGAGATATTTGCAAGGGAAAGAGTCAGTTGTTCCCGCGAACTCGGAGAGCACTTCATTAGTTGCCGGCTCATCACAACAGATAGGGAAAGCCGAGGACTTGCTGAAGTTGGTGTAGAGTCCAGAGATTCTTCCAAAGGCTTCCAAGATTGCTTGTGTGGCCATCATCTCGGACTTGCACGGGTTCAGAAAGAGGGCAGCATCGTCCGCATAGAGGCTGACTCTGATGGAGGCCAAATTTTGCTGATACGTCCAAAACGTATCTATAATTTCTGCTTGCTCCATGCTTCTTTTGTGTGATATTGCTATGATATTTATGCACTTCTATACACTTTTGATCATATTTGGACTAACCTATTAACTCAGTGCACCCTAGTGCCAATTTCTGTTTTCTGCTGTTTTTGTATTTCAGGTTTTCCCATTACTTAAATTGCCAGAAAAATTCCGGGAAAAATATATAAAAAATCAGCGCTCCAGAAGCTTCCACGCGCCAGAAGTGGGGCCAGAGGGGAGCCAGGGGCAGCCTAGGCGGCCTGCCCACGCGGCCCCCTTCCTGGCCGCGCCGGGGGGGCTCCTGGGCCCCCCTCTCCGCCTCTGGTGACCCCCTTTGGCATATATTTAGCACGCGTCCTGAAACCCTCGAGGACGGAACCCTTTTTCGCGATCTCATCTCTGTTCCGCCGCCGCCGCACTTCCAAGATCGGGAGCACCAGGAGAACTCTTCTCGGCACCCTGCCGGAGGGGAGGATCACCACCGGGAGCTTCTCCACCACCATGGACGCTTCCCGGATGAGTTGTGAGTAGTCCCCCTTGGACCATGGGTCCATGACCAATAGCTATGTGATGTTCTCCTCCCCTCTTTGTTCTTCATCGATTAGACCTCGTGAGCTGCCCTACATGATCGAGGCACATATGTAATCTTTATGCTGTTGCTATGCTGAGTTTGCTGGGATCCGATGGATTATAAGATTATGTTCAGATTGTGTGTGAGTAATATATTTGATTCACCTCTTTTATATTTATGTTCTTGAGTAATTCTTGCATGTTCTCCGTTGCTGTTTATTGCTTTGGCCGAGTAGTAGGTAGTAACTCCAAGAGGGAACGTTATGCTTGATTGTGGGTTCATGCCCCTCGATGACTAGCTTGAGTGACAGAAACAAGAGTCTAGGGGATGTGCTGTTGCCACAAGGGGGAAAACAACGGTGCTTGTACTTGCGGGTGCAAGGATTGTTTACTTTACGCAAAGTTCTTTTAATGCAGTTGTCTGTTGCTTTGAGTTTACACTTTGGGTGGGACTCGCAACTTAATACCAGTGAGATGTTCTGGATAGATATCTCAAGGTGGATGATTAGTAGTAGATGCAGATGGATTTTGGTCTACTTGCCTTGGCGTACCGCCTATGCTTTTGAGCCTCTACCTTTCTGTACAACATAGTTAGCATTGGTTTGCGCACATAATCCTATCAATTGCACAGATGTAATTTGTTTACCTCGCTTAGCTGTTTTATCGTCTTTTGGGAGAGAGACATCACTAGTGAACATCATGGGACCCCGGTCCATATTACCATCACTGATCACACCCGTTATTTACTTCCTGTTCTTATTTCCTAGTTGTAGTCATACCTATCACTATTATCTCTTGCGTTTGATCCTTTGTAAACGACAAGGCCGGAGGGATTGACAACCTCTCTGTACTCGTTGGGAGCAAAGTTATTTGTATCTGTGTGCAGGTCCTGTCAAGCGAAAGTTTCTGGCGCTATTGACACCTTCTTGTCGACCCTCGGAGTCTCATGGGATTCGATCCTTGGTATATTTGCCAAGGGAAATTTGCCGCTACGCTACATCTCAAACCTTCCACTTGGGGTAACCAACGAGGGGCGAGAAGCCATCAAGCAAGTTTCTGGCGCCGTTGCCGGGGACTCCTGTTGGGGAACGTTGCATGGGAAACAAAAATTTTCCTACGCTCACCAAGATCAATCTAGGAGATGCATCTACGAGGGGAGAGTTGGATCCACATACCCTTGTAGATCGCTAAGCGGAAGCGTTCAAGAACGCGGTTGATGGAGTCGTACTCGCCGCGATTCAGATCGCCGAAGATCCTAGCACCGAACGGACGATGCCTCCGCGTTCTTCACACGTACAGCTTGGGGACGTCTCCTCCTTCTTGATCCAGCAAGGGGGAAGGAGAAGTTGACGGAGAAACCCAGCAGCACGACGGCGTGGTGGAGATGGTGGTGGAGGAATTCCAGCAGGGCTTCGCCAAGCACTACTGTCTAGTTGAAGATCTCTACGGTGGAGGGAGGGCAGCGCCAAGGCATGAACTTGTGTGGCTGCCCTCCCCTCTGCCTCTCTTTATATAGGGGGGAGAGGGGGGAGGAGGCGCCCTAGGGTTTCCCCTAGGGGCCGGCGGCCAAGGGAGATGGGAAGGGGGCGGCGCCCCCAGGGCTAGGGTTTGCCCCCCAGGGTGCCTTGCCCCCCAAGGACTCTGGGGTGCGGCTCCCTAGGGGGGGCCAGCCCCCATGCGCAGGTGGAGAGGGCCCAAGGGGGGGCGCACAGCCCCATGAGGGCTGTTGCGTCTCCCACTTATGGCCCATAGGGCCCGTAACAATTACCGTGCCCCCCGAAACACCTTTCGGCACTCCGATTTCTTCCCGATGATCCCCGGAACAATTCCGGACTCCGTTCACTCTCATCCCATATATCAATCTTCGTCCCCGGACCATTCCGGAGACCCTCGTCACGTCCGGGATCTCATCCGGGACTCCGAACAACCTTCGGTTACCATGCACTGTTCTCACTAACAACCCTAGCGTCACCGAACCTTAAGTGTGTAGACCCTGCGGGTTCGGAAACTATGCAGACATGACCGAGATACTCCCAGGTCAATAACCAATAGCGGGATCTGGATACCCATATTGGTTCCCACACGTTCCTCGATGATCTCATCGGATGAACCACAATGTCAAGGATTCAGGTAATCCCGTATACAGTTCCCTTTGTCTCGTCGGTATGTTACTTGCCCGAGATTCGATCGTTGGTATCTCTATACCTAGTTCAATCTCGTTACCGGCAAGTCTCTTTACTCGTTCCGTAATACATAATCCCGTGACTAACTACTTAGTCACTTTGAGCTCATTGAGATGACGTATTACCGAGTGGGCCCGGAGATACCTCTCCGTCACACGGAGTGACAAATCCCAGTCTCGATCCATGTCAACTCAACAGATACCTTCGGAGATACCTGTAGAGTACCTTTATAGTCACCCAGTTACGTTGCGACGTTTGGCACACACAAGGCACTCCTACGGTGTCAGTGAGTTACATGATCTCATGGTCATAGGAACTTATACTTGACATGCAGAAAACTATAGCGATAACTGATACGATCAAAAGCTATGTTTAACGTTTGGGTCTTGTCCATCACATCATTCTCCTAATGATGTGATCCCGTTATCAAATGACAACTCATGTCTATGACCTGGAAACCGCGGTCATCTTTGATCAACGAGCTAGTCCTGAAGAGGCTTACTAGGGACACAAAGTTTGTCTATTTATCCACACATGTATTTAAGTTTCCAATCAATACAATTATAGCATGGATAATACACGATTATCATGAACAAGGAAATATAATAATAACTCTTTTATTATTGCCTCTAGGGCATATTTCCAACAGTCTCCCACTTGCACTAGAGTCAATAATCTAGCATTACAAGGTAATGAATCTAACACCCATAGAGTCTTGGTGTTGATCATGCTTAGCCCGTGGAAGAGGCTTAGTCAACGGATCTGCAACATTCAAATCCGTGTGTACTTTGCAAATGCTTATGTCCTCCTCCTTGACTGAATCGCGGATGGAATTGAAGCGTCGCTTTATGTGTCTGGTCCTCTTGTGAAACCTTGGTTCCTTGGCTAGAGCAATGGCACCAGTGTTGTCACAAAACAGAGTCATTGGGTTCAATGCACTAGGCACAACTCCAAGATCTGTCATGAACTCCTTCATCCAGACACCTTCCTTTGCCGCCTCCGAGGCAGCTATGTACTCCGCTTCACATGTAGAATCGGCTACCACGCTCTGCTTGGAACTGCACCAGCTTACCGCTCCCCCGTTGAGAATATATACGTATCCGGTTTGAGACTTAGAGTCATCCGGATCAGTGTCAAAGCTTGCATCGACGTAACCCTTTACGACGAGCTCTTGATCACCTCCATAAACGAGAAACATTTCCTTAGTCCTTTTCAGGTACTTCAGGATATTCTTGACCGCTGTCCAGTGATCCATACCAGGATTACTTTGAAACCTTCCAGCCATACTTATGGCAAGGCTGACATCTGGTCTTGTGCACAGCATTGCATACATGATAGAGCCTATGGCTGAAGCATAGGGGATGACACTCATCTTTTCTCTATCTTCCGCAGTTACTGGGCATTGAGTCTTACTCAACTTTGTACCTTGCAATACCGGCAAGAACCCCTTCTTGGATTGATCCATTTTGAACTTCTTCAAAACTTTATCAAGGTATGTACTTTGTGAAAGTCCTATCAAGCGTCTCGATCTATCTCTATAGATCTTGATGCCCAATATGAAAGCAGCTTCACCGAGGTCCTTCATCGAAAAACTCTTGTTCAAATACCCCTTCACGCTATCCAAAAGTTCTATATTGTTTCCAATCAGCAATATGTCATCCACATATAATATTAGAAACGCTATAGAGCTCCCACTCACTTTCTTGTAAATACAAGCTTCTCCGTAAACTTGTACAAACCCAAACGCTTTGATCACCTCATCAAAGCGAAGATTCCAACTCCGAGATGCTTGCACCAGCCCATAAATGGAACGCTGGAGTTTGCAAACTTTGTCAGCATTCTCTGGATCGACAAAACCTTCCGGTTGTATCATATACAACTCTTCCTTAAGAAAACCGTTAAGGAACGCTGTTTTGACATCCATCTGCTAAATTTCATAATCGAAATATGCAGCTATTGCTAACATGATTCGGACGGATTTAAGCATCGCTACGGGTGAGAAAGTCTCATCGTAGTCAACTCCTTGAACTTGTGAAAAACCCTTTGCCACAAGTCGAGCTTTATACACGGTGACATTGCCGTCAGCGTCCGTCTTCCTCTTAAAAATCCATTTATTCTGAATGGCCTTCCGCCCTTCAGGTAATACTTCCAAAGTCCATACTTTGTTTTCATACATGGATCCCATCTCGGATTTCATGGCCTCTAACCATTTGTCAGAATCCGGGCCCACCATCGCTTCTCCATAGCTCGCAGGTTCACTGTTGTCCAACAACATGACCTCCAAGACAGGGTTACCATACCACTCAGGTGCAGTGCGTACCCTTGTCGACCTACGAGGTTCGGTAGTAACTTGATCAGAAGCTTCTTGATCATCATCATTGGCTTCCTCTTCAACCGTTGCAGGCTCCACAAAAACATCTTTCTGTGCTGCGCTACTCTCTGGTTGAAGCAGAGGTTCAATAACCTCATCAAGTTCTACCTTCCTCCCACTCAATTCTTTCGAGAGAAACTCTTTCTCGAGAAAGGACCCGTTCTTAGCGACAAACACTTTGCCCTCGGATCTGAGATAGAAGGTGTACCCAACCGTCTCTTTTGGGTATCCTATGAAGACACATTTGTCCGCTTTGGGTTTGAGCTTTTCTGGCTGAAGCCTTTTGACATAAGCATCGCAACCCCAAACTTTGAGAAAAGACAACTTAGGTTTCTTACCAAACCACAGTTCATACGGTGTTGTCTCAACGGACTTAGATGGAGCCCTATTTAAAGTGAATGCAGCCGTCTCTAACGCATATCCCCAAAATGATAGTGGCAAATCGGCAAGAGACATCATAGAACGCACCATATCTAATAGGGTTCGATTACGACGTTCGGACACACCATTACGCTGTGGTGTTCCAGGTGGCGTCAACTGTGAAACAATTCCACATTTTCTTAAGTGATTGCCAAACTCATAACTCAGATACTCTCCCCCTCGATCAGATCGTAGGAACTTGATCTTCTTGTTACGATGATTCTCAACTTCACTCTGAAATTGCTTGAACTTTTCAAACGTTTTAGACTTATGCTTCATCAAGTAAATATACCCATATCTACTTAAGTCGTCAGTGAAGGTGAGAAAATAACGATATCCACCGCGCGCCGTGACACTCATCGGGCCACACACATCAGTATGTATGATTTCCAATAAGTCACTTGCCCGTTCCATTGTTCCTGAAAACGGGGTCTTAGTCATCTTGCCCATGAGGCACGGCTCGCATGTGTCAAGTGATTCAAAATCAAGAGACTCCAAAAGTCCATCAGCATGGAGCTTCCTCATGCGTTTCACGCCGATATGACCCAGACGGCAGTGCCACAAGAAAGTGGTACTATTGTTATCACCTCTACATCTTTTGGCATCAATGTTATGAACATGTGTATCATCACTATCGAGATTCAATAAGAATAAACCCCCTACTTCGGGTGCATGACCATAAAAGATATTACCCATATAAATAGAACAACCTTTATTCTCTGATTTAAATGAGTAACCGTCTCGCATTAAACAAGATCCAGATATAATGTTCATGCTCAACGCAGGCACTAAATAACAATTATTCAGGTTCATAACTAATCCCGATGGTAATCGAAGAGCGAGCGTGCCGACGGCGATCACATCAACCTTGGAACCATTCCCCACGCGCATCGTCACTTCGTCCTTCGCCAGCCTCCGTTTATTCCGTAGTTCCTGTTTAGAGTTGCAAATGTGAGCAACCGAACCGGTATCAAATACCCAGGCACTACAACGAGAGTTGGTAAGGTACACATCAATAACATGTATATCACATATACCTTGCTTGTTGTTGTTGTTGGCCCCCTTCTTGTCTGCCAGATACTTGGGCAGTTCCGCTTCCAGTGGCCGTTCCCCTTGCAATAGAAACACTCAGTCTCTGGCTTGGGCCCAGCCTTGGGTTTCTTCACTGGATGAGCAACTGCCTTGCCACCCTTCTTAGAGTTACCCTTCTTGCCCTTGCCATTTTTCTTGAAACTGGTAGTTTTATTGACCATCAACACTTGATACTCCTTCTGGATGTCTGCCTCAGCGACTTTCAGCATCGCAAACAGCTCGGCGATGGATTTGTTCATCCCTTGCATGTTATACTGCTGCACGAAGCTCTTGTAGCTAGGTGGGAGTGACTGGAGAATTCTGTCAATGATAGCCTCCTCCGGGAACACAAGTCCCAGATCAGCTATGCGGGTATAGTACCCAGACATCTTCAGTAAGTGCTCACTGACAGACGAATTCTCCTCCATCTTGCAAGCAAAGAATTTATCGGTGGTCTCATACCTCTCGATCTTGGCATTCTTTTCAAAGATGAACTTCAACTCCTGGAACATCTCATATGCTCCATGACGTTCAAAACGCCTTTGAAGTCCTCCTTCCAAGCTATACAACATGGCACACTGCACTACTGAGTAGTCATCTGCACGCGACTGCCAGGCGTTCATAACGTCCACAGAGGCCGGAGCGGGGGGTTCACCTAGCGGTGCATTTAGGACATAAACCTTTTGGGCAGCTGTGAGGATGATCCTCAGATTGCGGAGCCAGTCCACAAAGTTGCTCCCATCATCTTTCAGCTTAGTTTTCTCTAGGAACGCATTAAAATTCAGGGGAGCTATTGCGGGAGCCATCTACAACAAAAGATTTGCAAAGACATCTTAGACTATTGTTCATGATAAGTGAGTTTTAACTAATCAAATTACTTATAACTCCCACTCAAATTGACACCCCTCTGGTCATCCGAGCGTGACATGATCCAAATCCACCAACCCAAGTCCGATCATCACGTGAGATGAGGTGGTGTCAATGGTGAACATCTTCATGTTGATCATATCTACTATATGACTCATGCTCGACCTTTCGGTCTTCCGTGTTCCGAGGCCATGTCTGTACATGCTAGGCTCGTCAAGTCTAACCCGAGTGTTCTGCATGTGCAAAACTGGCTTGCACCCGTTGTATGCGAACGTAGAGTCTATCACACCCGATCATCACGTGGTGCTTCGAAACGACGAACCTTCGCAACGGCGCACACTCGGGGTGAACACAATTTTATCTTGAAATTTTAGTGAGGGATCATCTTATAATGCTACCGTCGTCCTAAGCAAAATAAGATGCATAAAAGGATTAACATCACATGCAAATCATAAGTGACATGATATGGCCATCAACTCGTGCTTTTGATCTCCATCTCCAAAGCACCGGCATGATCTCCATCGTCACCGGCGTAACACCATGATCCCCATCATCATGATCTCCATCATCGTGTCGCCATCGGGGTTGTCGCGCGCCCACCATGCTCTTACTACTATTGCTACCGTTTAGCGATAAAGTAAAGCATTACATAGCGCTTAATGATTGACACACAGGTCATACAAAAATAAAGACAACCCTATGGCTCCTGCCGCTTGCCGTATACATCGACATGCAAGTCGATATTAACTATTACAACATGATCATCTCATACATCAAATATATCTCATCATGTCATTGGCCATATCATATCACATACATACCCTGCAAAAACAAGTTAGACGTCCTCTAATTTGTTGTTGCATGTTTTACGTGGCTGCTATGGGTATCTAGCAAGAACGCTTCTTACCTACGCAAAGCCACAACGGTGATATTTAAGTTGCTATTTAACCTTCTACAAGGACCGCCTTTCTCGAATCCGATTCAACTAAGATAGGAGAGACAGACACCCGCCAGCCATCTTATGCAACAAAAGTCGCATGTCTGTCGATGGAACCGGTCTCATGTACGTGGACATGTAAAGTTGGTCCGGGCCGCTTCATCCCATAATACCGCTGAATCAAGAAAGACCAAGGAGGGAAGCAATCTAAACATCAACGCCCACAAAACCCCTTTGTGTTCTACTCGTGAAAGCATCTACGCAATAACCTAGCTCATGATGCCACTGTCGGGGAACGTTGCATGGGAAACAAAAATTTTCCTACGCTCACCAAGATCAATCTAGGAGATGCATCTACGAGGGGAGAGTTGGATCCACATACCCTTGTAGATCGCTAAGCGGAAGCGTTCAAGAACGCGGTTGATGGAGTCGTACTCGCCGCGATTCAGATCGCCGAAGATCCTAGCACCGAACGGACGATGCCTCCGCGTTCTTCACACGTACAGCTTGGGGACGTCTCCTCCTTCTTGATCCAGCAAGGGGGAAGGAGAAGTTGACGGAGAAACCCAGCAGCACGACGGCGTGGTGGAGATGGTGGTGGAGGAATTCCAGCAGGGCTTCGCCAAGCACTACTGTCTAGTTGAAGATCTCTACGGTGGAGGGAGGGCAGCGCCAAGGCATGAACTTGTGTGGCTGCCCTCCCCTCTGCCTCTCTTTATATAGGGGGGAGAGGGGGGAGGAGGCGCCCTAGGGTTTCCCCTAGGGGCCGGCGGCCAAGGGAGATGGGAAGGGGGCGGCGCCCCCAGGGCTAGGGTTTGCCCCCCCAGGGTGCCTTGCCCCCCAAGGACTCTGGGGTGCGGCTCCCTAGGGGGGGCCAGCCCCCATGCGCAGGTGGAGAGGGCCCAAGGGGGGGCGCACTGCCCCATGAGGGCTGTTGCGTCTCCCACTTATGGCCCATAGGGCCCGTAACAATTACCGTGCCCCCCGAAACACCTTTCGGCACTCCGATTTCTTCCCGATGATCCCCGGAACAATTCCGGACTCCGTTCACTCTCATCCGATATATCAATCTTCGTCCCCGGACCATTCCGGAGACCCTCGTCACGTCCGGGATCTCATCCGGGACTCTGAACAACCTTCGGTTACCATGCACTGTTCTCACTAACAACCCTAGCGTCACCGAACCTTAAGTGTGTAGACCCTGCGGGTTCGGAAACTATGCAGACATGACCGAGATACTCCCAGGTCAATAACCAATAGCGGGATCTGGATACCCATATTGGTTCCCACACGTTCCTCGATGATCTCATCGGATGAACCACAATGTCAAGGATTCAGGTAATCCCGTATACAGTTCCCTTTGTCTCGTCGGTATGTTACTTGCCCGAGATTCGATCGTTGGTATCTCTATACCTAGTTCAATCTCGTTACCGGCAAGTCTCTTTACTCGTTCCGTAATACATAATCCCGTGACTAACTACTTAGTCACTTTGAGCTCATTGAGATGACGTATTACCGAGTGGGCCCGGAGATACCTCTCCGTCACACGGAGTGACAAATCCCAGTCTCGATCCATGTCAACTCAACAGATACCTTCGGAGATACCTGTAGAGTACCTTTATAGTCACCCAATTACGTTGCGACGTTTGGCACACACAAGGCACTCCTACGGTATCAGTGAGTTACATGATCTCATGGTCATAGGAACTTATACTTGACATGCAGAAAACTATAGCGATAACTGATACGATCAAAAGCTATGTTTAACGTTTGGGTCTTGTCCATCACATCATTCTCCTAATGATGTGATCCCGTTATCAAATGACAACTCATGTCTATGACCTGGAAACCGCGGTCATCTTTGATCAACGAGCTAGTCCTGAAGAGGCTTACTAGGGACACAAAGTTTGTCTATTTATCCACACATGTATTTAAGTTTCCAATCAATACAATTATAGCATGGATAATACATGATTATCATGAACAAGGAAATATAATAATAACTCTTTTATTATTGCCTCTAGGGCATATTTCCAACAACTCCACTCTTCAAGATAGGGGAGTTGCACGCTATCTTTTATCTTTGCTTTTTAGTCTTGTTAGTTTACCTTTCAGTTTTTTGCTTTAGTGTCTTTTATCAAAAATCACAAAAATAGTTATCTTGCTTTTTTGCTGCTTTGGGTTCCACCGAGAACACCAAGTTGTGTGACTTCACTAGTCATAACAATGATAACCCTCAACCGTAAGGGATCGAGATAGTCTTCGCGGGTAAGAATAACTCAATTTATTGATTCGACACACGGGGAGCCAAAGAGTATTTATAAGCTTTGACAGTTGAGTTGTCAATTCAGCCGCACCTGAAATATACTTACTTGCAACAAAAGATAAGTGGTAACAGTGATATGATAGTGATGATAGTAATAGTAAAAGTAAACAGCAAAAGTAAATAGCAGTAGTAAATGGCAAAAGTAGCAACTAGTGACAAGCAGGGTTTAAAACACTGTAGGCTAGGGAGATGGATGGTTGGGCGCTGCATGGATGAGATAGATTCTAACTTGGGGCATGGCACACGGAAAAGTAATGATCATCTAGGCAAATATCAAACATTAGGCATGTATCCCGTAGGTAGTTGTACGTGCTTGCAATAAGAACTTGCACAACATCTTTTGTCCTACCATCCCGCTACGAACGGGGCCAAAAGGAACTTATGGATATTAAGGTGCTCCTGTCAAAGAGCACCGGAACAAAGCAATGAACTCAATGGATACATGTAATCCTCAAACTACGGACCATCCCCTTTGGTGTCCCAAGCTGTCACTCTTGGGATCGCCGGTTCCGGACCGTAACAGGTGCAAACAGCTCATAGATAGGATCACGAACACAAATATATTCATGCAAACACATATGGTTCAGATCTGAAATCATGGCACTCGGGCCCTAAGTGTCAAGCATTAAGAATAACAAGTTGTAGCAAAGATGATAAACACCATAGTAGATGATAGGCAACATGCCCCCAACGATCTGATAAACTATTACATGATCTAACTCATCCAATCCCTACCATCCCCTTCGCCTACATCGGGGGAATTACTCACACATGGAGGGAGAAGTCATGGAGGGATGATGGAGTGGTGATGATGATGACGATGGCGACGATCTCCCCTCTCCGGAGGCCAATTCAGCCTCCAGATTAGCCCTCCCGAGGAAGACCAGAGGGTGGCGGTGGCTCCGCGACGAAAAATTGCGAAAGAACTTCTGATCTGGGGTTTTTGCGTCGGGAGTAAAAATACGAGGTAAGGTAGGGCACCAGGGGGTGTGGGCCCCACCCAGGCGGCCCCCCGGCGCGGCCCAGGGGGGGCGCCCACAGGGCGCCTGGGCATCCCCTGGCCCCCCTCTGGTCCCACTTCTGGTTCCTGGTTCCTTTGGGTGCGTGGATTTTCTGTGATTTTTCGTGGATTTTTCTGAGATACCTAAAAATCCGTTTTCCTGCACACAAATAAACCATACAGGCAGCTCTGCTGAAAACAGTGTCAGTCCGGGTTAGTTTAGTCCAAATCATGCAAGAATGAGGCCAAAACAATATCAAAAGTGTTTGGAAAAGTAGATACGTTTGAGACGTATCAACTCCCCCAAGCTTAGCATATTGCTTGTCCTCAAGCAATTCAGTTCAACGAACTGGACGCGACAAAGAAAACTTTGACAAACTCTTTTGCTTCATTGGATGTATATAAGCATGTACTACGAAAAGAGTTTAGCAAGTATTGAAACAGTACTTATGAGGACAATGCAAGGAGCAATCCTTCTTTCAAGTGACCAGTCACAAATACTTAAAAGTAAATAATATACTACTGAAAATCAAGACAAGATTGCATTGCACATAGCTTGAGCATATTAGGGTGGTATCTCGCTAGCCCCCATGAGTGAAGCAAAACATAAATGCAGAGACTCCTCCAGAGCTTTAAAGGAGACTAGAACTAAGAATTTCAGAATAAATCATATCACAAGTATGCAGACGACAATGTAATACTTTGGGACAATGCACATTACACTCAGAATGACAATTATACTCTCCTAGTCGGTGCTTTGAAGAAAGAAGGTGAGACTCTCGAACTGTGGCTTTTATTGGCAAAGTTGAAAACCCGTGGTCGGAAACAAAAACTAAACATGTACCAGAGCTCTTGGTTTTAAAAACAGAAGTAAACATGTTTTGAGAAGTGCATATTTCGTCAACGAATGCTAGCAGATAACTCAATCACTTTTTGAGAGGACAAGTCTCGAGGAACGGCTCCCGCATGAGGACGATCACATCCTCTTAATCTCCTTTGTTTATCACTGCCAAAGTTTTCTGATTTCTCATGAACAAAGCGTGAAGGAGGGTTTGTATGTTATATTATCTTTTTGAGCCGGGCACACTCAATGCCAGTTCCTTCTCGTATTAGGGGTTTGCACATTAGACATACAATCCAGGGGTGAAACTTGTCCAACTTAAAAAGCTCATGAATTAACTACTACTTCCTCATGAGCTAAAACATAGGCACAAAATAGAAATGCTTTTGATTAGTTTCGAGATGGTACATGAAAGTCTTCGTTAGGAATGGCAGGTAAATACCATTTATAGGAAGGTATAGTGGACTCATATGGCATAACTGGTTTTAAGGATTTTCAATGCACAAACAGTCAGTCCGCTTAGTACATGTGGAGGTTTAGCAAAAGACTGGGAAGCGACCAACTAGCAATAACGGTCATAATCATGCAGAGCGACAAAGCAACATTGAATCGGGCATGAAAGTGATATAACTATTCTAAAACTCAAAGATCATCAAGGCAGAGTAGACTTTTTAGTCTTAAACATGTGTAAGCATGTGCCAAGTCAATCCAAAAATTCTCTAAAGGGAAATACCACCTTAGTATACCAGACTATGAACAGTGCAATGCATGTAGATCATTTCAATAACACATTATATACTCTAGTTATTCGAGACTAGCCACAAGGAAAGCATGAACCACTGGAAGAGCATTGTAAACATAGCACTATGTCGCTACAAGCTGGTCTCTAGATCATAAGTACAGGCATATGTACAAAAGTAGAAACAATAAGAGTTCATACCGGTCTTCCCTGTTGCTTCCCTTCAGTCGATCTTCATCATCACTACTTGTCACTTGCACGATCGAACGTAGGAAATATAATTAAATGCCATCGCGGACTCGAGCTGAACTCTGAAAACAAAGCAAACTAAAGAGAGAAAGGAAATCTTTTTGGTTTTTTTCAAAGGTTGAATAAAAGCAAAAGAAAGAGAAAATCTTTTTGTTGTTTTTGCAAAGAGAGAAACAAAGAAGAACGGGCAAAAACTTCGAAAAGATTAAAGTGAATAAAGCGGATAATACAATGGAAAAGTGAGAAGGGCACGTACTCCCCCAAGCTTAGGCTTTTGGCCTAAGTTGGTAGCAGCTACTGCCCCCAGGAGCCTCCTGCTCCAGGGGTATGGTGGTGAGTCCAAGGGTCGTAGAAGGATGCTGGCGCGTACACCGAACTCCTCGGAGTCTCCCACGAGGAAGGTTCCGAGCGCCAAACAGAGGAAGACCCTTCACCAAACTCGGTGGCGGTCTCTTCCTGAAAATGTGGTATCTCACCGTGCCTCTCCTCGTCGGGCACAACCCCCTCCATGGGGTTATGAAACTGATGCTGGACCATGAACTCATCGAACTGAACAACATCAAAGGACCATCCGTTCCTGCGAGAAAAATCAAACAAAAGAGGTGCAGGTAGACGGATCTCGCGTTCCGCGGCAGTTCCGAAACGCAAGATATAAATAAGATTATCAAGCTCAGAACCCATGGTAACAAACTTATGCCTTTTCATAGTAGCAAGATCAAAGCTTAAATAAGTAAAAGGAGTATCATCAGGGTGTGGGGTGCCTCCAAGATGCTCTAAGATAAGTGTGGCGTAAACGCCACCATATAAATCCCCCTGTTACCGTTCATAGCAAGGCGTCGAGCAATTAAGGTACCCAGATTATAATCAGACCTCCCTGAGAGGGCTGCTGCCAGGATAGCAATATCCGGAGCAGAAATGTTGCTCGTGTTGTCACGAGCTAACACCCCTCTAGCAATATAATATGCAAAATACCTGAGGTGAGGAAATAAGATGCTGGAGATCTTCGACCGATGAATATCCCTCGTACCCATGCTGCAGAGGGAGTTGATGACGGTTTTCAACTCGGAGGGCTGAGTGGCCATCCTAGCCGTCCTCCCAACGTTCGGCACACCTATTATTTCACAAAATTTTCCCAAAGTCATGGTGATAAGATCATTATAAATTTTAAACTCAATAGCACCTGAATCAGGATTATATCTAAAACTGTTAATGAAAATGGAGGTGAGTTTTTGATACTGAGTAACACGGCTCGTGACGAGCCATGTCAAACCTGCATTAGCACAAAGATTATAAAACTCATCCTTGATTCCCGCAGCTTCCATGAATTCATCACATGGAAACGTCATCGCACGTGCTGGACTTGTGTCTTCCAACAACTCCAGGGGCACATGATCTTCATTATAGCTCACCCTAGCAGTCGATGGTGAAGCTGCGGCTCTAGTAACTCGATCGGAGTGTGCGGGCCTCCTCTTCTCAAGCCACCCTTTTGCCCTTCCTAACAAACTCATTTCTGAATTTTTTTACAATTTACAAAAACGAGGATTAAAACGAAGTGAGCTAAGGCAAACTACTCAACTCACTTGCCCAAGGCATAAACTTGCATCAAAACTTTAAAAATAACTTTCTACATATGCATGCAAGCTCATCTCTACAGCACCAAGAACTACTAAATACTCACAAATGAAGCCACCAATCAAAAATCTAATTGGAGGGGTGGAGGAGTCACATACCAGGGAGTATTTGCTCAAAATTTCAGCTCAAATGATGGGTTGTAGAGAGAGATCGAAGAATCGCCTCCAAGAACAGCAAGAACACAAGAACGGGAGCAGAACTCGTGTTTTTGGAGAAAGAGAGAGAGAGAGGAAGAAGACATACCTGGAGGGGGGTCCCGTGGGCCCCAGGCGCCCTATGGGCGCGGCCAGGGGCTGGGCCGCGCCAGCTGGCCGCCTGGGCCACTGGTGGCCCCCCTGGCTGGCCCCAGGCCTTTCCGGGTCTCTCCCTACGTGGAAATTTTTATTATAATTTTTCTGGAATTTTTCTGAAAACTTCACTGTTGAAAATTTTTTGAAGTTCAAAAAGCTGCGAAACTCTCTGAAAACTTGAAGCAGTTAGTGGTATTGTGAAGCTTCAAAAACATAAATACTTGGTACAACTAATAGGACAAAACTAAAAACAAGTGAAAACATAACAAGCTCAACTTTTTATCTATATAAACCCATATTTGCTAATAAGGTTGATCAAGTCTCACCAACAAACAGGCGATATATAGAGCAAAAAGTCTCACCTCCTACGAAGTAACCACTGAACCTTTACCTTGATGGACATTGTCCCTACCATGATAGTTTTGTATTTGTGAGGCACATGTAGTGGACAGTCCCATTCTCCAATTTTCACGGTCTCGATATTCTCTATAGAGTTGAGGCCATGCCTTCTGTCGGTCTTCTTTGGAAAATATACCGTGTGTTCTTTATCATTCACATGAAAGGTAACCTTCCCTTTATTGCAATCAGTAATAGCACCTGCGGTGTTAAGAAAAGGTCTACCAAGAATAATGGACATGCTCCCATCCTCGGGCATGTCAAGCACAACAAAATCAGTAAGAATTAAACAATTAGCAACTTCTACGGGAACATCCTCACAAATACCTATCGGAACAACGGTTGACTTGTCAGCCATCTGAAGGGAGATATCTGTAGGAATTAGTTTCTCTAAACATAGCCTCTCATAAAGAGAGAGAGGCATAACACTCACTCCTGCTCCAAGATCACATAAAGCAGTTTTGACATAATTATTCTTTATGGAGCAAGGAATGGTGGGTATACCTGGATCACCGAGCTTCTTAGGAATCTTGCCACTGAAAGAGTAGTTAGCAAGCATAGTAGATATTGCATCATTAGGAACTTTTCTTTTATTAGTGACAATATCTTTCATATATTTTGAATAAGGAAGTAACTTAATAGCATCAGTCATAGGGATTTGAAGAAAAAGAGGTTTAATCCACTCACAAAACTTATTATAATGCTCTTCTTCTTTAGATTTGATGGACTTACCTGGAAAGGGCATGGGTTTCTGTACCCATGGTTCTCCTTCCTTCCCATGTTTTCTTGCGATGAAGTCTTCTTTAGTGCACCTCTTACGTTTGTCAGGTGCTTCTTCTTCTCGAACTTCAGGCGGATCATTCTTCTCATTATTATTACCTTCAGGTTCAGCACCGTCTTCAGTCTCAGCATCGGAGATAGATACACTGTTGGGATCAATAGTTGGTTCTTCATCTGCAATAGGATCATTAGAATTGTCAGTCTCCTTATGTTTCTTCTTTTTCTTTGGAGAGCCAACAATTTCTTCTTCCTGCATTTGAGAATCCTGCTCGATTCTCTTCGGATGCCCCTCTGGATAAAGAGGATCTTGAGTGCTAGTTCCTCCTCGGGTCTTAATCCCGAAAGCCTGCAAATTATCTTGTTTGGCATTGTTAGCAAGCAAATCTCTTTGCACATTAGAAATTTGATCAAGCTGAGTTTAAACCATTTGAAAATGCTTCACAAGACATTGAACATCATTAACTGTTCTATCTAAAACATCAAGCAGTCTTTTGATAGCAAGGGAATTATCATGCAACTGACTTTCTATCCTCTCATTAAAATGATTTTGTTTCATAATAGAATTATCAAACTCATCTAAACATTGATCAGGAGGCTTACCATGAGGGATGTCACTTGCGTTAAAATCTAAAAGAGAGTGTACCTCTACCATAGGAGGGTGAGTGGTAGGCTCACACAGCTTCTCAATAGGGGGTAGATTCTTCACGTCTTCAGCTTTAATACCTTTCTCTTTAATAGACTTCTTTGCTTCTCGCATATCCTCGGGGCTTAGAACAAACATGCCCCTCTTCTTTGTTGGTGGAGGTGGTTCAGGGACGGACCAATCTTCATGGTTTTTGGCAATCCTGCCCATCAAATCTTCCGCATCGTCCGGTGTTCTTTTCCTGAAAACACAACCAGCACAACTGTCCAAATAGGATCTGGATTCATCAGTTAGACCAGCATAGAATATATCGATTAATTCATTCTTAGGGATTTCATGTCCTGGTCTAGCCAGAATCAGACCGCAGTACCTCCCCCAAGCTTTAGGGAGGGACTCATCCTGCAACTGTTTAAAGTTATAAATTCTTTGTAAAGCAGCATGTTGCATGTGAGCAGGAAAGTACTTATCAACAAAAGAGTGAGCTAAGTCCTGAGGACTCTTAATGGAACCGCATGGGAGTGAATCGTACCATGCTTTAGCACCCTCCTTCAAGGAGAAAGGAAGAAGCTTGGTGATATAAAAGTATTGAATCTTCTCATCTGTGGTAAACAGGCTACCCAACTCACCGAGTTTAGTCAGGTGTGCAATAGCATCATCATTTTCTCTGCCATAAAAGGGGTCAGCTTCAACCATAGGTATAAGTGAAAGATCAACAGAGAAATCATAATCAGGATCATCAATGCATATAGGAGATGTAGCAAATTCGGGATTAGGAACGGTTTTGTTCTTCAAAGAGTGTTTTTCAAATAGTTTCTTAATAACTTCAGGGTCAGAGCCAGCAAACTCTGTCAGTTCCCTGCATAGATCTTCATCAAGCATATAGTAATCATCATCAAGGAGCCTCTCTTTGAGTTTACTCAAATCAGGATAATCATAAGTTTCACCAATAGGGTAGCGAGTAACAGGAAGTTCAATTCCAGACTTTTTAGCAGCAGCAGCAATTTGTTTCTCAAGAGCATAACCAAGCGAACTAATATCATCAAAATCAGTAGAAGCATCATCAAGAGTATCAGACATAGTAACAGATTCAGTAGGAGCATCATGTGGTGGTGGTGAGGCAAACTTACTCATAATAGAAGGTGAATCAAGTGTAGCACTAGTGCTCAGAGCAGTACCTCTTCTTGTAGTAGATAGTAAGATCGGAACCTTGGGGTCCCCTTTCTTACCCATAGTGAATGAAGTGCAGCAGGTAGGATACCTCAAGTAGACTTGTAAATATTGCTATGCTCCCCGGCAACGGCGCCAGAAAACGGTACTTGATAACCCTCAACCGTAAGGGATCGAGATAGTCTTCGCGGGTAAGAATAACCCAATTTATTGATTCGACACACGGGGAGCCAAAGAGTATTTATAAGCTTTGACAGTTGAGTTGTCAATTCAACCGCACCTGAAATATAATTACTTGCAACAAAAGATAAGTGGTAACAGTGATATGATAGTGATGATAGTAATAGTAAAAGTAAACAGCAAAAGTAAATAGCAGTAGTAAATGGCAAAAGTAGCAACTAGTGACAAGCAGGGTTTACACTACAAGAAATATGTCAACTTATGACCTTTTGTTAGTGACCCTGGAAGAATTGGTCATAGATCTATGACCATTTCAGACCAATTGGTCAAAAGCTGTTCGGGGGGCTCCAAACCCTAAACTATAACGACCATTTTGGTCAGAAAGGTCATAATTTCCTTACACGAAATGGTCACAAAGCAGATAGCACTGGTTCGCTGCCTTATTTCTAGCTGTTCATGACCAATATAGATGGTCATAACCTTGAAAATTGTGGTGGGTTGCTACGACTAGGCACCACCTCATCAGTTTTGCCTATGTGTCATGTCCATGTGGCAGTTTTTGCCCTAGGTTGTGAAGCAACCTATATTTCTGTCATTCCCAAAATTCCCCAAAAAATCTCATAAATTATTTGGGTCATATCTTTGTCAAATATGTAAAAAACCTTCCTTGCCTAGTTCAAAAATAATTCAAAAATATTCATTTTCCTATTCTGTTCAAAAAAACACTTTGTGAAGGAAGTACCACTTTGGCATGTCCAAATGGTATCCATTTTCTACAGTGCTTTCCTATGCCCAAATAACTATCCTCCACCAAATGCCAGCTCAATCCATTCATTATTTTGAGCCCATCTTCAACATTCGTATTTATGTCCAGTGTGGTACTTTGCAAAGCAAGTACCACCTAGACTCCTCCTTTTGAGCTGAAAATTTGTGAAGACGGTCTTCTTAGTAACTGATCGTCCTCAACCAAAACTCACGCCCATTAGCCATGTGCATTTTCCGTACCGCTAATCAAACACTTGGCTGCTAATTCATGTTTGAGTATCGATCGGTCTCCTCGTGAGAATCTTATATTGTAATTTTCTTCCTAGCACCTACCTGGGGAGTGGCAAACCCACTAGACATGCCTAGGCCACCCAGAACACATGGCAACGCCACAGTCACGCTGTGACCACGCAGCGGACATGCGAGTTTACGCGCTCTAGAGTTGGGGCCCTCGACCACCGCCCAAACCTCGACGTATCGCCACCAAACCATGTATTTATGATTAAATAGGTACTTATGTACCTAGAAATGATTTTTGGAAAAAATAAATAGCAAACTATGAGGCAGCCGCAGTTCAAATTTGATCCGCTTCCAGCTGAATCGGCGGAAATTTGTCTTTTTCACGAGAGGTGGATCAAAACTTTTTACACCCAACCATTTTGTCAATTGTGCATTAAATATGTTCTAGTATTTTAGAAAATTGATTTGGTCAAATTTTGCAACAATTATTTGGGAGGTCCTTCACAAAAAAAACCTCCTTTTGGGCACTCGAAAAATGGAAAATGAATTTTTCGTCCAAAGAAAATGAAAACTTCCTTAGGCAACATTGTTTGCCATTCCAAGATACACCCTTGTGCACAATATGAGATCATTTGAACAAACTATGCCATGAATGTGGCCATAGGATTGATCATTTGGCTTGAAAGCCATGAATCTTCACGCATGATAGCTCATTTCTGAGAACACTTTTTTAATAGAATTGCCGTATTACAAGTTTATTATTTTTCCTGGTAACTTGGTCATATATAATGACACAATGCGAAGGTGTTCCAATTTTTTGATTTTTTTTGAATTTTTTATGCCCGTTCCAAAATGCGGTCAAAACGGCGGGAATGACCGTTCCTAGCTAGTGGTTGAATCTTGGATTTTTTTTGGTGTTTCTCTGATTAAATAGGTACTTATGTACCTAGAAATGATTTTTGGAAAAAATAAATAGCAAACTATGAGGCATCCGCAGTTCAAATTTGACCCACTTCCAGCTGAATCGGCCGAAATTTGTCTTTTTCACGAGAGGTGGATCAAAACTTTTTACACCCAACCATTTGGTCAATTGTGCATTAAATATGGCCTAGTATTTTATAAAAATGATTTGGTCAAATTTTGCAACAATTATTTGGGAGGTCCTTCACAAAAAAACCTCCTTTTGGGCACTCGAAAAATGGAAAATGAATTTTTCGTCCAAAGAAAATGAAAACTTCCTTAGGCAACATTGTTTGCCATTCCAAGATACACCCTTGTGCACAATATGAGATCATTTGAACAAACTATGCCATGAATGTGGCCATAGGATTGATCATTTGGCTTGAAAGCCATGAATCTTCACGCATGATAGCTCATTTCTGAGAACACTTTTTTAATAGAATTGCCGTATTACAAGTTTATTATTTTTCCTGGTAACTTGGTCATATATAATGACACAATGCGAAGGTTTTCCAACTTTTTTGAATTTTTTTGAATTTTTTATGCCCGTTTCAAAATGCGGTCAAAACGGCGGGAATGACCGTTCCTAGCTAGTGGTTGAATCTTGGTATTTTTTTGGTGTTTCTCCGATTAAATAGATACTTATGTACCTAGAAATGATTTTTGTAAAAAATAAAGAGCAAACTACAAGGCAGCTACAGTTCAAATTTGAGCCACTTCCAACTGAATCGGCCGAAATTTGTCTTTTTCACGAGAGGTGGATCAAAACTTTTTTCACACAACCAGTTTATCAATCGTGCATTAAATATGGCCTAGTATTTTAGAAAATTGATTTGGTACAATTTTGCAACAAATATATGGTAGGTCCTTCACAAAAAAACTCATTTTGGGCATTTGGAAAATGATTAAAAATAGCTAGAAGGATCAGAAATGCATACAAATTGGTACTTATCCATAATATGTGGTCTAACTCTAGTGAAAATTTGTATGGTGCACTTTTGCAAAATATTTTTGGTAGCTACTTCACAAAATCCCTTAGATATTTTTAGTACTTAGATACTTTTTTACATCACTGGTTTTCCGAACCAATCAGGACTCTTCCCCCGGATCGATGACATGGCGCCCATCCATCCATCCATCCATCTCACCATCCCACATCCATCCATCCATCCATCCATCTATCTACAGAAGAAAAAAAACCCCACCGCAGCCCAAACCCTAGCCCTCCCGATCCAATCACACCCCTCCTCCCCTATCTCCTCGCCGCCACCTCCCGATCCAATCTGACCTCGTCGTCCACTACCGCCGACCTCGCCCCTCCCTCTGCATCGCCCGCATCTAGCCGCGCCATGGCCTCCATCCCACTCGCCGGATCTCACCTCCATGGGGAGGCGGCGCCATGGCTTCCCCCAACCCCACTGCGTGGGCCTGAGCCACCCGCTGGCCTCGGCTTGGGGCGCTGCTGCTGGCGCTCTCCCTCGCGGGCCTCGCGGGGTCCCTCTGCCGCCCCTCTTGCCTCCTCTGGCTCTACCTCGTCGCGCTCTTCCTCCTCATCGCGCTCCTCTTCGTCTTCACCGTCTTCGCCTTCGTCGTCACCAACCGCGGCGCCGGCTCCGTCGTCTCCGGGCGGGGGTACAGGGAGTACCGCCTCGGCGAGTACTCCACCTGGCTGCAGCGCCGCGTCGAGCACGCCGGCAACTGGGCCAAGATCCGCAGCTGCCTCCGCGACGGCGGCGTCTGCCAGGGGTTCGGCGCCCGGGGCGAGTCGCTGCAGCAGTTCGTCGCCAACAACCTCTCCCCGATTCAGGTCCATTTCCCCGCCTGCTCTTCGCCCTGTTTGATTAATCCCTGTGATTTTGGTGAGCACATTATTTAGGTAGGAATTAAATCCCCTGCTGCTGCTGCTGCTAGTTGGAATTTGGGGATACCAATCGATTGGTCTCGCTCGGAGGATGCGGAATTTCATCTCCACCAAAAATTTGCAGTACTGTGATGGATAGGTCGAACGAGTGGCAGTGCATCTCGAGTTGGTACAGATTGATGATCTGGCTAGCACTATTTGAGCCTTGCCTGTTAGTATGAGCAACATTTTCAGTTATGTATGTACTTTTCAGACTGATGCATTTTGTTGCGACAGCCACTCTGTTATTTCTCACTAAGAAATGTTCAGCCAGATTACCTCTTTATAATATACGTATATCACACTGGAGTATGCAAAAAGGAAGATAGTACGCCTCCCGTGATACTTATTTTTGGGCATTGTTTATGTTTTTCTACTGTAAGTTAGTGACTAGGTGCATTTTCAGTTATGTTCTTTTAAGACTGATGCACTCTGCTGCGACAGCCAATCTGTTATCTCCGACTAAGAAATGTTCAGCCAAATCACCTCTTTAGAATGTAATTGCACTGAAGTATGCAAAAAAAAGATAGTACGCCTCCCGTGTTACTTATTTTAGGGCGTTGTTTATGTTTTTCTACTGTAAGTTAGTGACCAGGTGCACACTTTTTTTTTTGGGTGCTGTGGCGCAACATGATGCATTTTCTATGGCATGCATGCAGTCGTCAACCTGAGGTGCTCTGGGCTCAACGCTCGGAAAAGGTTTACCTGACTATCTCAGTCCCAGACGCAGAAGATGTTGTGATCAAGACTGAACCTCAGGGAATCTTTAGCTTCTCAGCTGTTGCTCATGGGGAATCTTTTAGCTTGAATTTGGAGCTATTTGATTCCGTACTGCCTGAGGTAAGTATTTGTGGCCGTCAGTTCTACATTGTAATACAGGGCTGGTTTCAGTTGATGTTAATTTCGGTTCAGTTTTTACCTCTGGGTTCTTGCTTGGATACATGTTAGAAAGATACTGAAGGGTATATATAATACTTAAATGTTGTCGCTCGTCTTTCAGTCTTTGGTAACATAGCCACTTAATCATAGGAACTTGAATCCACAACATCTCCCTTGTTTTGGATTGTGCTGTCAAGTGCGTGTCCATCTTCAGTAGGTCTTCAGCCGTTATTGATCCATAGAATTCTTCCCCATTTTTAAGGAGAAAACAGAGAATTTGTACAAAGGTTTCACTGTCAGAATCAGTTTAACTAGAAGCACTGTACTGGCAGTTGATATATACGTGCTGCGTCATCCTCCAGTTAGAGATTGAGATGCCAGCAATTGTTCAAACTGGATGAAGCCATTTTGTTCTTGGTTAGTTATTTCCTTGAGCGAGTTGTTCCGCAAACTAGGCATCAAGGAAGCTCAATTGTAGTATCCTCAACTTAAACAATTCATTCATGAGGTCTTCTCGTTTTCTCCACGACTTGCAGATATTATATATATATATATATATATATATATATATATATATATATATATTCTTACAGTCTTTCTGACTTCAGTATAAGATTGCTGCTGTTAAACTTTGATGCTACCAGTCATTAATTAATATTGCAGTAGCAGATGATTATTGCCAGCCAGCAAGATACTGTCCAGATGGTTATTGCCTCATGTTGGGAATGCAATCCCAAATGTCATTCATACAAGAGTTATAGTTGGCATGTTAATTAGCTTTAGCAGTCGCAACTTGCAAGTTGCGACTGCTGCTGTTGTTGTTTTCAAATGGGCTGATGATCATGGTTGTCCTTGCCAGTGAAACGGGCCTTTTCACTGCTTCTTTGCACATTCCGGACCTTTTCACTACGCTCAATTCAGTTTCTACAACACTATAAAATGCTAGTCGAGAAATCTTTTAGAAAGCATAATGCTAGTGGGATCTACTCGGTTCATGCTTACTTTGGTCTGCATGATAGTCCTATACGAAGTGCAATTTTGTACTGCTTTCTTTAAGGTTCAGGGGTCCAGGCATATGGCTCACTGTTCGTACTGTCCCAATGCATCAGCTTCAGCTTCGCCTGCTAGTCGTCTGCGCTGGATGCCGTGCCCGCGTCCACTGGTGGCCCCGAGGACGACACCCAGGCTCAAAGCATATGAGGGCGTGTCGCCACCATACAACAGGACCAAGCGCATGGTCGTCCCTGATGCGCTCAAGTACGTCGGTGTTGGACTACCTTCTAGATCTCGGCGCGCGTCTTGTATGTGTGTTTGATGTTGACGTTGCTTGTGGTTTTGCAGGGTTCTAAGGCTGCAGCCTGGGCACAAGTACTGCCTCCTCGGCCAGCTCTCCAAGGAGGTTGGATGGAACTACGCCGACACCATCAGGGTGAGCTATTTCATTGTGCTGTTTCTTCAGTGCTCACTAGTTGCTAGTGTTCGACTACTACCAGTGGGTTAAGATTAGTCTTTTATAATTGTTTTCTTGAGGATGAGTTACTGGGGCTGATCAGGCCGTGACTCCAAATTATAATTGTTTTCTTGAGGATGGGCAATCTTGTATAGCTGAAAGTGATACATTCTTTGAAAACTCAGCTTCTACTATTCACCTTGTAGATTTTTTATTCTGCAACATATTTGGTTTTGTCATAAAATGGTTGGATTATTCTGAAGAAGTACACAGGGTAACCCTCCAGTGCGAGAAAATTATCTTGCGGTCTTAATTTAGTCTGATTAAAAAATTGGTCATGCTCACGAGCAATATATATGCACTTGGTCGGTTCATTGTTAGCAGTTTAGCTACACAAACTGACTGACATTGCACAATAAAATGTAGCAGATTTGATAGCAATCCTTCTTTCTCTCGTATAGAAGTACATGCTATCTAACGTGAGCAAAATCATTGCGTAACTATAGGTACATCGTGTGACTAATTTACATAGAACACTGAAACTCGACCCCATGCATTCAGTTTCAGAACTTGAAACTAACCTGTTGAAACTAACCTGACTGGTAGCTTCCCTGGCTTCCAGTTTACAACTTCCAGGATATCAATGATTCATTCTCAAGTTGCTGCCTGGCAGCTACAAGTCGCCTTTTTCTGGAATTTTCATGTTCTTTTTGTGTGTGTATTTGCCTTCCTCTTCGATTTCGAGCTTGTGATTGAGGTTAATTGATGGTGGTGGTTGCGCGATTCAGATGTTCGGGATGGCGGAGAAGGAGATGGATTACCGGATCGAGCTTTCCAACCGGTGAGTGATGTGCCTTCTAGCTGCTGTACTACCACCAGTTGACCACCTGGGTGGGGCTTGTGAGATCAAATCGCTGGTTGATGCAATGAACCAACTCCATAGTTTTTGTTAATTATGTAGTTATATACATTGAGGGATGCCATTGTCTGCGAAAAAAGAAATTGCTTGCACTTGTTAGATGGATGAGGAGCCTAAAGTAGCTTGACAATTATAAGCCTGGTGTTTAGTGTTTTTACTGCTTCAGTGATTTCCTTGCGAACGGCTATTCCTTCAGCTATTCCTTCAACAACGAGGGATCTTTCTAATTTAGTTATTGCTAGAATAATTCATCGACTTAATTGTATAGCTCTTTATTGTTCTTTTCCAGGTATTCTATTTATGCTCCATTCCGAAATCTATTGTGCACGGCCAAGTCCATGAGGCAAAGCGCTCACTGCTCGACTATTTGTTTACTGAACTGGGAGCAGCAAAGGCAAGATATTCGAAACAAGCTGAAGTCCTTTTGATTCTTGATTTCTAGCATACACATGCAACCTGATTGGTGATGTTAATGTAGATATGATGTAGGTTCAATGCTTACAATTTTTTGATGTGATGCATGTTACATTTCGAAATATGAAGATGCTCTATCACTATTTCTGGCAATCTGGCATATCATAACAGTCTTACCCCTAGTTCTGTCACTAGCATACACTATAGTTTTAGATAAAAGGGGGGCATATCATTTGCTCTATAAAATGGATTGTTTATTAATTTATTTGGACTTGCACACATTAGGTAAGGAAGGATCGCCAATCTGGGTGTCCAAATGATAGTAAAACCTAGGCTCTTGCACGGTTCTTGGATTTATTTTTAGCATATATTACCCATATCGAGACTGAACATGTGGCTTTTCTTCTCATCTACAGGAGAGTTATGTGCTAATTTTTTTGAAGAAGCTGGAAGTCCAAGTCAACGACTTGCTTTATATGTTTGTTGTAATGCCGTATTTTCTGGGAATTTGGATGTATTGTTGATCTTGCTGAGAATTTAGTGTATATTTGCTTGCTGAACTTATTATTCAAATGCTAGGATATATGTACAAATCCTTGGAATATTATTCTATGTTTATTTGAAATGTATTCTTGGATTGAAAGTGGTCAAAAAGAGAATATATTGGTATTGAATTTGGGTTGAATCTATGTCTGTGCTGTAAATTGTATTTGAAACAAAGAGGCGTGGCCTAAATTAAAAACTGGCCGAAATGTCTATTGGACCAAATGAAAAACTGGTGGAAATGGCTACAGCCCAAAAAGAATGGATCGCAAAGAGGCCAAGGCCCAAAAATTGGATTGCAAAAAGGCCAAGGCCCCAAAATTAAATGCACTGTAAAAATCGTGAGGCCCAAATTTAAAATGGACCGCAAAATGCCCAAAGCAGTTGACCAAAATTGGTAGGAAAAAAAACATAAATGGGCTGAATTAACGGGCTCGGCCCATATAGACACCTAATCGGACCGGGCTGAATCTTATCAGTGACCTTTTCAATTGGTCGCAATTTTGCCACGTCAGATTGCCACGTCGAATCCGACGTGGCCTGGGCAGACATCCAATGACCAAAACAAAAGGTCATTGGTTCAATGACCTTTTGTTTTGGTCAAAAACGTCTACGACCTTCTCACAGAGAAGGTCGCTATAGTCAGTTTATGACGGCCAGCTTTTGACCTTATGTTTTTGGTCACAAAAAGGTCACAAATGGAAATTTGTGACCATTCAGTGACCAATCGTGGTGGTCACAAGTTGACATATTTCTTGTAGTGTTAAAACACTGTAGGCTAGGGAGATGGATGGTTGGGCGCTGCATGGATGAGATAGATTCTAACTTGGGGCACGGCACACGGAAAAGTAATGATCATCTAGGCAAATATCAAACATTAGGCATGTATCCCGTAGGTAGTTGTACGTGCTTGCAATAAGAACTTGCACAACATCTTTTGTCCTACCATCCCGCTACGAACGGGGCCAAAAGGAACTTATGGATATTAAGGTGCTCCTGTCAAAGAGCACCGGAACAAAGCAATGAAATCAATGGATACATGTAATCCTCAAACTACGGACCATCCCCTTTGGTGTCCCAAGCTGTCACTCTTGGGATCGCCGGTTCCGGACCGTAACAGGTGCAAACAACTCATAGATAGGATCACAAACACAAATATATTCATGCAAACACATATGGTTCAGATCTGAAATCATGGCACTCGGGCCCTAAGTGTCAAGCATTAAGAATAACAAGTTGTAGCAAAGATGATAAACACCATAGTAGATGATAGGCAACATGCCCCCAACGATCTGATAAACTATTACATGATCTAACTCATCCAATCCCTACCATCCCCTTCGCCTACAGCGGGGGAATTACTCACACATGGAGGGAGAAGTCATGGAGGGATGATGGAGTGGTGATGATGATGACGATGGCGACGATCTCCCCTCTCCGGAGGCCAATTCAGCCTCCAGATTAGCCCTCCCGAGGAAGAACAGAGGGTGGCGGCGGCTCCGCGATGAAAAACTGCGAAAGAACTTCTGATCTGGGGTTTTTGCGTCGGGAGTAAAAATACGAGGTAAGGTAGGGCACCAGGGGGTGTGGGCCCCACCCAGGCGGCCCCCCGGCGCGGCCCGGGGGGGGGCGCCCACAGGGCGCCTGGGCATCCCCTGGCCCCCCTCTGGTCCCACTTCTGGTTCCTGGTTCCTTCGGGTGCGTGGATTTTCTGTGATTTTTCGTGGATTTTTCTGAGATACCTAAAAATCCGTTTTCCTGCACACAAATAAACCATACAGGCAGCTCTGCTGAAAACAGCGTCAGTCCGGGTTAGTTTAGTCCAAATCATGCAAGAATGAGGCCAAAACAATATCAAAAGTGTTTGGAAAAGTAGATACGTTTGAGACGTATCAAACAACGATGACTTTATCTGCACGCCTATTACTACACCTGTCACTTCAGCACCTTCTTATGAAATTAAACCTGCTTTACTGAACCTAGTTATGAAAGATCAATTCTCCGGTGCTGGAGATGATGCTGCTTTGCATTTAAATAATTTTGTTGAACTCTGTGATATGAAAAAGTACCAAGAAATAGATGGTGATATTGTTAAGCTTAAGCTTTTTCCTTTCTCCTTGAGAGGAGGAGCTAAAATCTGGTATCAATCCTTGCCTAGAAATAGCATAGATTCTTGGGACAAGTGCAAGGATGCCTATTGGGAAATACTATCCCCCTGCTAAAATTATCCAACTAAGGAGTAACATAATGAATTTTAAACAATTGGATAATGAACACGTTGCCCAAGCTTGGGAATGCATGAAATCTCTTGTCAAGAACAGCCCTACTCATGGTTTGACTACTTGGATGGTTATCCAAACTTTTTATGCAGGCCTGAACTTTACCTCGCGGAACTTGTTAGATTCGGCCGCGGGAGGAACCTTTATGTCAACTAAACTTGGTGCTGCCACGAAGCTTCTCGATGAGATGATGACCAATTATTCCCAATGGCACACCGAACGCGCTCCAACAGGTAGGAAGGTAAACTCTGTCGAGGAGATCTCCTCCCTAAATGAAAAAGTTGACTTGATCATGTCTCTACTTTCCAAGCAATCTTCTATTGATCCTCGTGATGTTCCTTTAAATTCTTTGATTGCTCAAGATCAAGTAGATGTGAACTTTATCTCTAGAAACAATTTCAATAGCAATGCTTATAGGAGTAATTTTGGTAGCAACCCTAGACCGTTCCCCTCTAATTCCTATGGGAACAACAATGCTTATCCTAACACCAAGAACTCCACCTCTGAACTAGAGATTATGCTTAAAGACTTCATCACTACCCAAAAAGCCTTCAATAAGAATGTGGAAGAAAAACTAAACAAACTAGATAATCTCTCTTCGAAGGTAGACAATTTAGCCCATGAGGTAGAATTGCTTAAAATTAGAACTTCCCCTCTTGAGGAGAGGAAGACCACTCCTATGAATGCTATTCAAGTGCAAATTAATGAAAACATTAGGATGTTGGCTAAACTTAAGGAGAGATGGGCTAGAGAAAAGGAGGAAGAAGATAGAATTAAGAGCCTTCCTACCCATCACATTGTTGCTACTATCCAAGTTGTTGAGGATATCCAAACTCTTAGCACCCAATGCACTCCTCGTCCCATTGGACCTATTAATGGTGATGCTATGACCTCAACCGTAGAAACTCCTATGACCATAGAAGCTACCAAACAAGTGAGCCTAAAGGACACCACTACCACTTTATTTGATAGTAGTGACCTTGATTTTGATAATTGCACCCTTTCTGAAGTTATTGATTTCCTTCACAAGATGTCTAGAGATCCCCACACTAGCACACTTAATCTTGTCTTCACGGAGCATATCACTAATGCTCTCATCAAAGCTAGGGAGGAAAAGCTTAGGGTAGAAGCCTCCATACCTAGAAAGCTAGAAGATGGTTGGGATCCTATGATTAAAATTAAGTTGAATAACTTCTCTTGCTATGCTTTATGTGATGTTGGAGCTAGTACCTCCGTTATGCCCAAAAGAATATATGATATGCTTAAATTGAAACCTTTTGATTCTTGTTCTTTTGGTGTTCGTCTTGTTGATTCTTCCATAAAGAAACCTTTGGGGAGGATCGACGATGTTCTTATCATTGTCAATGACAATTATGTCCCCGTTGATTTTACTATTATGGATATTGAATGTGAACCTTCTTGTCCAATTATTTTGGGACGTCCTTTTCTTCGCACCGTTGGTGCTATCATTGACATGAAAGAGGGGAATATAAAATTCCAATTTCCTCTCAAGAAAGGGATGGAACACTTCCCTAGAAAGAAGATTAAGTTACCTTTTGAGTCCGTCATACGGGCTAGCTATTCTTTTACTCTTGATAAAACTTGATCCTCTCTTTTTGCATTATGCCTAGCTTAAAGGCATAAAAGAAAGCGCTTTTGAGAGGCAGCCCACAATGAATAAAAATTTATTTTGCTTTTGTTGTGTCTTGATGTTTGTTACTACAGTAGCATCATCATTGTATCTTTACTTTTCAGCTTTGTGCCAAGTTTAGCCTCTGATTGCAAGAAAGTTCAAAAGTTGTGACGTGCTGTCCAGGAAACAGGTTCTGTCCTTGGACAGAAAAATTCGTATAAAATCACCAGATCATCTTTTTGGTCTGAATTGTTTCGACAGCGTGCTCTATACAATTGGCTTTCGGGCGTCTGTTCTGAGTTTTTTTATTTGAGTTGCAGAAGTGCCCCGAAAAAATTATTTACTACCTGCTGGTCTGTTTTTCACAGCTTCTGTCCTGTTTTGCCTTTTCTTCGTTTTGCAAACCTTGAGCTTGCTTTTTCTTTGCAAAAACCTTTTGGCAATCTTGAGAAACAGTAGATCTTAAAGATTATCTTTATCTCCAGCAAGGAAAAAATATTTTATTATGGGCACTAACCTCGCTAATCAGATTATGATGAGTTATGTATGAAGAGAGTTTTCAAGTGTGCGAGGGAAGATGATAAAAAGATTCAGGAGGGTCAAACGCTCAAGCTTGGGGATGCCCCCGTGCACCCCCAAGAAATATTCAAGAAGACTAAAGCGTCTAAGCTTGGGGATGCCCCCGTGCATCCCCTTCTCCATCAACAATTATCAGTTCGTCTTTCGTTCCACTATATTTTAATCACTTCATGCATTATGTGCTATGCTTGGAGCGTCTTGCTTTTAGTTTCCTTTTTAGTTTTCTTTAGCTTTGCTTGCTGTTCATAACGAGTTAGAACCCAGCTTTCTTTGTGTGGGAGAGAAACACGCTCCACTTCAACCTAGAACACAACATAGGGTTTTCATGCTTATCTTTGCTATGTATGTTCTTTGTCTTTCAATAGCTACTGTCATGTTTAGCTCTTAGTTTTCATGCTTTTCTTTTTAAAGAGCTTTTGTTTAGTTGGTTGCTGAACTCTCTTGAGTTTTCATGATTATCTTGTTAAGAGAGTTTGTCTATTGCACTGAGTTGTGTGTCTTAACTTAAAGTAGGTAATTGAGGTTGCTATTTAATTTTAGTAGTAACTTGCAATAGTTTTGAGGTATTGCCATGAGTAATGTCTGAACTTTTGGTGACAAGAGCTTTAGCCTATTAGTGATAGATGTCGTATTTTGGGCAATCCGTGTTTATTTTCGAAAACCTACAAAATAGTTGAGAACTTTAGCTACTAAATGGATCACTAATCTTTGGAGGGATCGAATATTAGAGTACACTCACGTACCATGGGTCGAGGATGCGCAAGGCTAACCAAACCCCCATACACACCTCCTCGGGGTACTTGTCTCTTTGAGAACCTCCTAATTAGATTGAGAGTTACCGATAATAAGTGCATGAGTTCTTCGGACTAATGTGAGTATTCGAAGGTTAACACTTCCACCTATCCATATTTTTCTAGCCTCTTCGGTACCGTGCATTGCCCTTTCTCACCTCGACAGTTGGTGCATACTTCGCCGGTGCATCCAAATCCTTGGCACGATACGCTCTGTCATCATAAGCCTCATTATATCCTTCCTCAAAACAGCCACCATACCTACCTATTAAGGCATTTCCATAGCCTTTCCGAGATACATTGCCATGCAACATCCATCCTCTCATGACTTGATCTTCATGTCATACATGCTTTTTGCTTGATCGATGAGCCGCATGCTAGTTGGGCCTTGCCCTAATCATTGCTACATGACGTGCTAGTATCATTGCATATCCTGCTACACTGGCAGAGGCATACATTTGCATACATCATGATAGTTTCATTTTCTTTATGTTGAGTACTTTTGTAAAGTGTGAAAGATCTTCTATACTTCTTGTAATACATAGAGTGTTGCCCCTAAAGTGAGGAAAAGATCCCAAAGAGGACAAATCAAAAGATCCCAAAGAGGACAAAATCAAAAGATCCCAAAGATGACAAATGAGAGATAAATAGAAAGAGCCATTGAGGCCACAAAAAATAAAAAAAAATAAAAATAAAAAAAGAAATAAAAAGAGAGAAGGGGGCACACTACTATTTCTTTTGAGAGATCCACACTCTTACTCCATCTTATACTTTGTACTCCATAGAGATTATCATTTATGCATATAGCTACGTGGGGACCTTTACACTATAGAACTTGGCTTGTATATTCCAATGACGAGCCTCCTCAAAAGAGCTCTAGGTCTTCTTGAGCAAGCGAGTTGGATGCACCCCCACTAGTTCCATTGGAGAGCTTACCTTAGCTCATATGTGCATCCGTTGCATGGCAATCCCTACTCCTCGCATCATATCTATCATTTGGCTTTCTCTCGCCGATGATTGTCCTCATTGATGTGAGCCTCTCACACCTTTTTTTGTCTTCCCCCTCTATCATTTTTCTCTCTTTGCCATCCTAAGTGTCGACTTTCTTGCTTACGCTCATCCATTGCATGAGTGCTCAAAATATCGAAAGGGAGTGGATCATTTTGACTTGTACCTGGCTGACGGTCTGGGGATGAGTCAAGATAAGATTCCGAAGAAGACCAAGTGTGAAACTTTAGTAGATTAAGTTCTCAACAATACAAAAACTATGTTTTACTCTCTCATATATCCCTATCCCCTTTCTTGCACGCAAACACCATTTGGAGACATTCGAGTCACGGACAGCGAGAGCTCTTGCACCTTTATGTTCTTATGTTACTTGTTACAATGCTAATATAGACTCTTGCTTGTTATGACTTGAATTGGATTACATGCCTTGATTGCTTTACTTAAAAGTTCTTATATGGTTGATAGCATGTCACCACAAAAATTATGCTTGTTATCATTTACCTACTCGAGGACGAGCAGGAATTAAGCTTGGGGATGTTGATACGTCCAAAACGTATCTATAATTTCTGCTTGCTCCATGCTTCTTTTGTGTGATATTGCTATGATATTTATGCACTTATATACACTTTAGATCATATTTGGACTAACTTATTAACTCAGTGCACCCCAGTGCCAATTTCTGTTTTCTGCAGTTTTTGTATTTCAGGTTTTCCCATTACTTAAATTGCCAGAAAAAATCCGGGAAAAATATATAAAAAATCAGCGCTCCAGAAGCTTCCACGCGCCAGAAGTGGGGCCAGAGGGGAGCCAGGGGCAGCCCAAGCGGCCTGCCCACGCGGCCCCCCTCTTGGCCGCGCCGGGGGGCGCCTGGGCCCCCCTCTCCGCCTCTGGTGACCCCCTTTGGCATATATTTAGCACGCGTCGCAAAACCCTCGAGGACGGAACCCTTTTTCGCGATCTCATCTCTGTTCCGTCGCCACCGCGCTTCCAAGATCGGGAGCACCAGGAGAACTCTTCCCGGCACCCTGCCGGAGGGGAGGATCACCACCGGGAGCTTCTCCACCACCATGGACGCTTCCCGGATGAGTTGTGAGTAGTCCCCCTTGGACCATGGGTCCATGACCAGTAGCTATGTGATGTTCTCCTCCCCTCTTTGTTCTTCATCGATTAGACCTCGTGAGCTGCCCTACATGATCGAGGCACATATGTAATCTTTATGCTGTTGCTATGCTGAGTTTGCTGGGATCCGATGGATTATGAGATTATGTTCAGATTGTGTGTGAGTAATATATTTGATTCACCTCTTTTATATTTATGTTCTTGAGTAATTCTTGCATGTTCTCCGTTGCTGTTTATTGCTTTGGCCGAGTAGTAGGTAGTAACTCCAAGAGGGAACGTTATGCTTAATTGTGGGTTCATGCCCCTCGATGACTAGCTTGAGTGATAGAAACATGAGTCTAGGGGATGTGTTGTTGCCACAAGGGGGAAAACAACGGTGCTTGTACTTGCGGGTGCAAGGATTGTTTACTTTACGCAAAGTTCTTTTAATGCAGTTGTCTGTTGCTTTGAGTTTACACTTTGGGTGGGACTCGCAACTTAATACCAGCGAGATGTTCTGGATAGATATCTCAAGGTGGATGATTAGTAGTAGATGCAGATGGATTTTGGTCTACTTGCCTTGGCGTACCGCCCATGCTTTTGAGCCTCTACCTTTCTGTACAGCATAGTTAGCATTGGTTTGCGCACATAATCCTATCAATTGACCAGCTGTAATTTGTTTACCTCGCTTAGCTGTTTTACCGTCTTTTGGGAGAGAGACATCACTAGTGAACATCATGGGACCCCGGTCCATATTACCATCACTGATCACACCCGTTATTTACTTCCTGTTCTTATTTCCTAGTTGCAGTCATACCTATCACTATTATCTCTTGCGTTTGATCCTTTGTAAACGACAAGGCTGGAGGGATTGACAACCTCTCTGTACTCGTTGGGAGCAAAGTTATTTGTATCGGTGTGCAGGTCCTGTCAAGCGAATGTTTCTGGCGCTATTGACACCTTCTTGTCGACCCTCGGAGTCTCACGGGATTCGATCCTTGGTATCTTTGCCAACGGAAATTTGCCGCTACGCTACATCTCAAACCTTCCACTTGGGGTAACCAACGAGGGGCGAGAAGCCATCAAGCAAGTTTCTGGCGCCGTTGCCGGGGACTCCACTCTTCAAGATAAGGGAGTTGCACGCTATCTTTTATCTTTGCTTTTTAGTCTTGTTAGTTTACCTTTCAGTTTTTTGCTTTAGTCCCATCTGACGGAATCAAATGCCTTCGCAATATCCAACTTCAGGAAAATTGCCCCTTTCTTGGCTCTATGTAAACTCTGGACGAGATTTTGAACATACAGAAAATTGTCTTGGATCGATCTTCCTTTGAGGAAGGCACTTTGGCTCATAGATATTAGATGCTGCATAGTTGGCGCGAGTCTATTGGCAAGGAGTTTTCCCAAGATCTTAGCAACACCATGGGAAAGACTTATTGGGCGATAATCAGCAGCGCACAGAGCATTTACTTTCTTCGGTATTAGGACAATGAATGCAGAATTCAGCAGGTTCCAGTTTCTAGCATTAAGGGCTGAGAGTTGGTTAAGGGCATTCAGCAATTCCACATTAATCGCGTGCCAACATCTTTTGAAGAAAAGCCCAATGAAACCGTCCGGGCCCGGTGCCTTCTCTGCTACCATTTCTTTAATAGCTTTGCCCAGCTCATCCAAGTCAAATGGGTGATCAAGGTGTGTCAGGTCTGCAGATGGCAGATTAAGAATAGGCCAGTTCATTCGCAGAGTGGCGCTCTCCGGTTGACCCAACAAGGAGATGAAGTGATTTTTGAGGACTGTTGCCTTGTCCTCATGTTCAGAAGCAACATGGCCACCATGATGAAGGAAGGGGATATGATTCTTCCTTCTTCTGCTGTTGGCGCAAAAATGAAACAGCTTGGTGTTCGCGTCGCCAACTCTGATCCAAACTAATCTTGATCGTTGCCTCCATCTTATTTTCTGAATAGCAGCGATGGCAAGCAGCCTCCCCTTTAGCAACGCACGCAAGTCAAGCTCCTGTTGGGTCAGCGACCGGTTCTCCATCACGAGGTCAAGCTGCAATATGACCTCGGAGGCAACTGCAGAGCAGAATCTTCTCTCTTTGATCATGTTCTTACTCCACTTTTTGAGGGCTTTGGCTGTTCTAGTTAGTTTGATGTGCAGCTTCCGAATGCAGTCATTGGTATGCAGCTGGGAGACAACCTCACTGAAGCCATCCTCGTTTGGCCACCAAGCCTCGAACCGGAATCCAGAGAAGTGACGTGCTTGAATCTTCTTCATGAGCAGAGGGCAATGGTCAGAGATGTCAGTGGATCCCGACAGTAGCTGGAAGTCAGGGTATCTTGATTCCCACTCCACAGTGAACAACACTTTGTCTATCTTGGTTAGGGTAGAATTCAGTCTTTCATTTGACCAAGTGAAGCGGTGTTCGATCAGAGGCAACTCCTTTAACTGCAGATCATCAATGGCGGCACGAAAGGCACGGATCATACGAAGGTTGATATTGTTGTTGCTCTTCTCAGATGCACGACTAATAAGGTTAAAGTCTCCAATCACAACTGATACGTCCAAAACGTATCTATAATTTCTGCTTGCTCCATGCCTCTTTTGTGTGATATTGCTATGATATTTATGCACTTCCATACACTTTTGATCATATTTGGACTAACCTATTAACTCAGTGCACCCCAGTGCCAGTTTCTGTTTTCTGCTGTTTTTGTATTTCAGGTTTTCCCATTATGTAAATTGCCAGAAAAATCCCGGGAAAAATATAAAAAAAATCAGCGTTCCTGAAGCTTCCATGCGGCCAAAGTAGGGCAAGAGGGGGGCCACCAGGGCTCCAGGCGACCAGAGGGGGCGGCCCCCCTCCTGGCCGCGCCGCCAGGGCGCCTGGGCCCCCCTTACCTCTTCTGACGCCCCCTTTGGCATATATTTACACCGCGTCCCGAAACCCTCGAGGACAGAACCCTTTTTCGCGATCTCATCTCTGTTCCGCCGCCGCCGCGCTTCCAAGATCGGGAGCACCAGGAGAACTCTTCCCGGCACCCTGCCGGAGGGGAGGATCACCAACGGGAGCTTCTCCACCACCATGGATGCCTCCCGGATGAGTTGTGAGTAGTCTCCCTTGGACCATGGGTCCATGACCAGTACCTATGTGATGTTCTCCTCCCCTCTTTGTTCTTCACCGATTAGACCTCGTGAGCTGCCCTACATGATCGAGGCACATATGTAATCCTTATGCTGTTGCTATGATGAGTTTGCTGGGATCCGATGGATTATGAGATTATGTTCAGATTGTGTGTGAGTAATATATTTGATTCACCTCTTTTATATTTATGTTCTTGAGTAATTCTTGCATGTTCTCCGTTGCTGTTTATTGCTTTGGCCAAGTAGTAGGTAGTAACTCCAAGAGGGAACGTTATGCTTGATTGTGGGTTCATGCCCCTCGATGACTAGCTTGAGTGACAGAAACATGAGTCTAGGGGATGTGATGTTGCCACAAGGGGGAAAACAACGGTGCTTGTACTTGCGGGTGCAAGGATTGTTTACTTTACGCAAAGTTCTTTTAATGCAGTTGTCTGTTGCTTTGAGTTTACACTATGGGTGGGACTCGCAACTTAATACCAGCGAGATGTTCTGGATAGATATCTCAAGGTTGATGATTAGTAGTAGATGCAGATGGATTTCGGTCTACTTGCCTTGGCGTACCACCCATGCTTTTGAGCCTCTACCTTTCTTTGCAGCATAGTTAGCATTGGTTTGCGCACATAATCCTGTCAATTGCCCAGCTGTAATTTATTTACCTCGCTTAGCTGTTTTATCGTCTTTTGGGAGAGAGACATCACTAGTGAACATCATGGGACCCCGGTCCATATTACCATCACTGATCACACCCGCTATTTACTTTCTGTTCTTACTTACTAGTTGCAGTCATACCTATCACTATTATCTCTTGCGTTTGATCCTTTATAAACGACAAGGCCGGAGGGATTGACAACCTCTCTGTACTCGTTGGGAGCAAAGTTATTTGTATCTGTGTGCAGGTCCTGTCAATCGCTAAGTTGCACCGCTAGCAGTTGACACCTTCTTGTTGACCCTCGGAGTCTCACGGGATTCGATCCTTGGTATCTTTGCCAAGGGAAAACTACCGCTACACTGCATCTCAAACCTTCCACTTGGGGTAACCAACGAGGGGCGAGAAGCCATCAAGCAAAGTTTTCTGGCGCCGTTGCCGGGGACTCCACTCTTCAAGATAGGGGAGTTGCACGCTATCTTTTATCTTTGCTTTTTAGTCTTGTTAGTTTGCCTTTCAGTTTTCTTTATGTCTTTTCACTAGTTTTGCTTAATGGAAAACAACAAAAATATGAGAGAGATTTATAAGCTCTACCTTGCTTTGGGACATGATGTGTTTGAAGAGAAAATTAAAAAACCTATGGAACTTTATTATTTGCATAACAATCATGATGGTGGTGATGTTATTAGTATGCTTTCTTTGAATATCAATATTGCTAATGACATGGAAAGCTCTAAGCTTGGGGATGACACGTTTGATGAACATGATATTTTTAGTCCCCCAACTTTTGAAGATAAAATTTATTATGATTATGATATGCCTCCTAAATACAATGATTACCATGATGGTTATGATTGCTTTACTCTCACTATTCCTAATAAGAAAGATTTTGCTTATATGAAGAGTAATGATACCTTTTTGCATGTGGATCATGGTAACAATGCTTTATGTGATGCTTATATTGTTGAGTTTATTCGTGATCCCACTGAAAATTATTATGAGAAGGGAACATATGCTTATAGATATTTCAATAATATCAAGTTCCCTCTCTTTATGTTGAAGATTTTGAAGCTGCACTTGTTTTGTCTTCCTATGCTTATTGCTTTGTGCTTCAATGAATTATTGTATTGCAATATTCCTATGCATAGGAAGCATGTTAGGCTTAAATGTGTTTGATATTTGCTTCTTGATGCTCTCTTTTGTTCTTCAACTCTTATTCCTACGAGAGCATCATTAAAGTTTTAAGTCTATCTTTATGGCTATAAAGAAAGAGCTCTAGGAAGACAACCCTTGTTATCTTTGCTTTCAGTTTGTTCTTTCAGTTTTTAGTGGTCTTGATGTTTGTTACTACTGTAGCAACATCATTGTATCTTTATTTTTCAACTTTGTGCGAAGTTTAGCCTCCGATTGCAAGAAAGTTCAAAAGTTGTCACGTGCAGTCCAGAAAACAGATTCTGTCCTTGGACAGAAAAATTCGTATAAAATCACCAGATCATCTTTTTGGTCTGAATTTTTTCTACAGCGTGCTCTATACAATTGGCTTTCGGGCATCTGTTCTGAGTTTTTTGATTTGAGTTGCAGAAGTGCCCCGAAAAAATTATTTACTACCTGCTGGTCTGTTTTTCACAGATTCTGTCCTATTTTGCCTTTCCTTCGTTTTGCAAACCTTGAGAAACAGTAGACCTTCAAGATTATCCTTATTTCCAGCAAGGACTATATCTCCTACGTGTCGAGGCACGACTTAGAGACATAACCCCATGCTGGAATGATCGCAAGTTTGGTATTTTTCACAACTCATGTAAAAGATGGGGATGGAAAACATAAAATAGTTGGCTTACACTCGCCACGTCACACAAAGTACATTACATGTCCAAATCGTCATTCAATAAAACATCACAGCCCATCTAAGGGTAAAATCCAAATGACAAGATACCAAACATAACTTAAATCCACAGGTCGGATCGAATCCTAGTAGAAGTACCACTACTGATCATTAGGATAACGAACATAGTAACGAATACGCTCCTCGTCATACTCCCAGTCTAGGTCGGTGCCATCACCTGGATAGCTCACCATCGGACCTGCATCTGGTGTGGTGAAGTAACTGTGAGCCACAGAGGACTCAGCAATCCCGTTCCCGGGTAACAAGACTAGCAAAGCTTTGGGTGTGGAACAAGGCTGAAGAAAGAATAAAAATAAGTGGTTGCAGCAGCACTAGCACTAGCTTACGTTTAAGAGAGCGAGAAGAGAAGGCGCCTCGGTCGAGAGATGATCAGGAAGTGATCCTAACTAAAGCCAGTCAAACATAACCCCACCGTGTTCATCTCCCGAAACCCCTTCGGAAAATGACAGTCACGGTACACACGCTGGTAGTGTATTGTAACATGGTGTCAAGTTTTCTACAACCGGATATTAACAAGCTCCCATCTGCCACATAACCGCGGGCACGGCTTTCGAAAGTTCATAACCCTACAGGGGTGTTCCAACTTGGCCCATGACAAGCCCACGATCCGTGGAGTCGCAACTCCAAGGTGGGAAGGCTCGAGTATTCTCGGAATCCCGTGCTCAAGATACTCCGAACTAAGGTAAGGCTAATCCAGCAAATCCTCCCGGCGTGCCGACACCCTGATAGTAGCCGCGCGTATCTCGTCTCAGGCCACGACCGGATGGGAAAAGCTACGAGTAAAACCAAACCTCGAGTTTCCCCAAGGTGGCCCCGCAGGTTGCCTGTTTGGGACCAACACCATCAGCACTGGCCCCCCGTGTAATGTAGAATTAACAACCCGGGGACGCGATCCCCTATGCAAAATTTAATTAATTAATTAAGTTGTTATTATGAGCAAATTAAAACCAATGTTGGGCCTTGCTGGAGGAGTTTTATTCAAAGTCGAACTGTCAAGGGGTCGCCATCCACCCATCGTGTAAGGAACGCAAAATCAAGGAACATAATGCCGGTTTATCGGCGCCTAAGGTGGCATGAGTGGAACAAAACACCGAGCAAAAGGCCAAGCCTTCCACCCATGCCCAGTATATAGGTGTGTTAATAATAATTATAGATATTGTGATATAACAACAACAAGTTCCCTCCTGGAACGAACTTCATCTTCACCTGCAACTAACAACGCTATAAATGGGGCTGAGCAAGCGAGTAACATAGCCAAACAGTGGTTTTGCTAGGAAGGTTTCAAAGGTTAGAGGTTTCATGGCAACAAGGAGAGGCTGACATAAAAGATGGGTAGCGTGACATGTAATGATAGCATCGAGACAACTAAGCATGGCAATGGTAGTAAAGGTATCCAAGGGTATGATCATCTTGCCTGGGATTCCACAAAGGGAGAAGAACGGATCCATGAAGTAGACGGAGCAACATATCCGAGCGAATCCTCACAACTCCGGAACGAAACCGAAGCTAACAAGAGAAGCAACCGGAAAGAAGCAAAACAACACGGTAAACACACAAGCATAAACATGGCATACGATGCACAAACAAGTATGATGCATGTCTGGTTTAAATATGCATGACATGGCAAAGTGCACAAACAAGTACTACAAGTTAAGTGGAGCTCAATATGCAACGAGTTGCATATTGACGAAACACCACATTTTAATTATTTAGTTGACTCTCATTATTTACAAGACAAGATTAAATGTTTTTAACATAGCAAGAGGTGAAACAAAAGTAAACTACCTATCTAGGCAATTTAAATGAGGCCGGACAGGAAACATATCATTTTCTTTACAAAAACCTTTTGGCAATCTTGAGAAACAGTAGACCTTCAAGATTATCCTTATTTCCAGCAAGGAAAAATTATTTTATTATGGGTACTAACCTCGCTAATCAGATTATGATGAGTTATGTATGAAGGGAGTTTTCAAGTGTGCGAGGGAAGATGATAAAAAGATTCAGGAGTGTCAAACGCTCAAGCTTGGGGATGCCCCCGTGCACCCCCAAGAAATATTCAAGAAGACTCAAGCGTCTAAGCTTGGGGATGCCCCCGTGCATCCCCTTCTCCATCAACAATTATCAGTTCGTCTTTCGTTCCACTATATTTTAATCACTTCATGTGTTATGTGCTATGCTTGGAGCGTCTTGCTTTTAGTTTCCTTATTAGTTTTCTTTAGCTTTGCTTGCTGTTCATAACAAGTTGGAACCCATCTTTCTTTGTGTGGGAGAGAAACACGCTCCACTTCAACCTAGAACATAACATGGGATTTTCATGTTTATCTTTGCTGTGTATGTTCTTTGTCTTTCAATAGATACTATCATGTTCAGCTCTTAGTTTTCATGCTTTACTTTTTAAAGAGCTTTTGTTTAGTTGGTCGCTGGAACTCTCTTGAGTTATCGTGCTTATCTTGTTAAGAGAGTTGGCTTCTGTTGCACTGGTTGATATGTCTATGATAAAAATGCTATGTGCATAATGGTGCTTAGTAGTTCATGTTTTCTTATGGTTAGTCTCAAATAGCTGGGGGGGGGGGGGTTCTTAATGTGTTATTGAAGTACCAACATGATTTGTTTGCCTATGATGTGGTATGGTTTAGTGATATCTTCCTCCAAAAATTTATTTTGATTGACTTGGCATATGCTCACGCATATTTAAGACTGTAAAGAAAGTCTATCAAGCCTTGATGATCTTTAATTTCTAAGTAGCGATATAACTTCCATGCCCGATTCAATGTTGCTTTGTCGCTCTGCATGATTATGACCGTCATTGCTCCCTTAGTTGGTCGCTCCCAGTCTTTTGCTAACCTTCACCTGTACTAAGCGGACTGACTGCTTGTGCATCCAAAATCCTTTAAACCAGTTATGCCATATGAGTCCACCATACCTTCCTATACATGGTATTTACTTGCCATTCATAACGAAGACTTTCGTGTACCATCTCGAAATTAATCAAAAGCATTTCTCTTTTGTGCCTCTGTTTTAGCTCATGAGGAAGTAGTAGTTAATTCATGATCTTTTTAAGTTGGACAAGCTTCACCCCGGGATTGCATGTCTAATGTGCAAACCCCTAATACGAGAAGGAACTGGCAAAGAGTGCGCCCGGCTCATTAAAAAAAATATACAACAAACAAACCCACCTTCACGCTTTGTTCATGAGAAATCAGAAAACTTTGGCAGTGATAAACAAAGGAGATTAAGGGGATGTGATCGTCCTCGAAACTTGTCCAGCTCGAGAAGTAATTGAGTTATCTACTAGCATTCGTTGACGAAATATGCATATTCCAAAAATAATTTTTACCTTTGTTTTTAAAAACCAAGAGCTCTGGTACATGTCTAGTTTTTGTTTCCGACCACGGGTTTTCAACCTTACCATCAAAAGCCACGGTTCGAGAGTCTCCACCTTCTTTGTTTAAAGCACCAACTATTGAGAGCATGATTGTCATTCTGAGTGTAATGTGCATTGTCCCAAAGTACCATTGTCTTCTGCATGACTATGATATCGTTTATTCTGAACTCATTGTATCTAGTCGTCACTTAAACTTTGGAGGTGCCCCTGCATTTATGTTTTGCTTCACTAAAGGGGGCAAGCGAGGTACCACTTTGTCATGTTTGCACACCATGCTCACTACAAATCTATTGAGTGTTTCAGTATCATATTGTAAAACTTTCAGTTCTTTGTGATATTTGATACGTCCAAAATGCATCACTATTTTGTGTCATAATTTATCCTTATTCATTGATATATTTCACATTACGATAATGTTCTTATGTTGTTTTGGCCTATTTTACACAGTTCGCAACTTTCCGGTGCCGAAGCAGCAGACGCAGGACTCAACGGTAAAAAGTGGACGCTGAGTTGCTGAAGAAGAATACCTCCAAATTACCTGAAAATCGACGGAGAGTATTTTCCAGACGGATCACGAGGGCACGCAAAAGGGCAACCAGAGGGGGGCCACAGGGCGTCCAGGCGCCCTGGGGGTGCCCCCCTGGCCGCGCCGGGGGGGCGCCTGGAGCCCCTGGCCCACCTCCGGCTGCCCCCTTTTGCCTATATACTCCTCGTTACCCGAAAACCCTAAAAAACAGAGTTTTGACGGAGTTCCGCCGCCGCTCCGTGGCGGAAACCTACAGAGAAGAAAAAGCCATCTCCGGCGGGCAGATTTCGCCGGGGAGATCACCTCCTGGAAGGGGAGATCATCGCCATCGTCATCACCATCGTCACGGGCATCATCGAGATCATCATCAACATCATCCCCAACATCAGCACCATCTCCATCATCATCCAAATCTCATCTCACAATTGCAACTTGTGTTGTAACCCGTACTACCTATCCTCTCTACTCCATCGGCGTTGATTACTACTTTGTGGTGAATGCTATTGAGTTTTGTTGGAGAAATATCATTATGTACAGATTGTTTATCATCCATTTATCTCCACTGATCATGATCTCTTTTATGTCTTGTGAGTAGTTACCTTAGTTTTTGAGGACATGGGAAAAGTCTTGTTGTTAGTAGTCATATGCTGTTGAAGTAATATGTGTTGTTTGATACTTAAGTTGTGTTGTCATTCTACTAGTGGTGTTGTGTGAGTCGAACACTCAACACTTCGCCTTATTAAGGACCTAGGGGAATACATTGTGTACAAAGAATGCTTACGGTGGGTTGCCGGAGTGACAGAAACCTGAACCCCAGTTCGCATGCTTTTGCACAAGGGAACAATGGATCATCGATCGTATTGCTATGGTTAGGCTTTTGCCTTAAATACTATCTTGTATTTGCGGATGCTTGCAAGGTGTTTAATCATAAGAGTGCACTCATCCTAGTCTAGAGAGTGTACTAGCATAGATCCACCCACTCAACACTTATCAACACATAACATAGTACCGATACGGCATATGGCGAAAGCACATGACCACCTCTCCCGTGTGTCCTCAAGAACACTTTAGCCTTTATAAGTTCAGTTGATAGGCCTCTCCTTTGCTTAGAAAGGATTGGGCCACTTGTTATTCCTTAGTGCCTTTTTACTTTGCTCGCTTTTACTTTCCTATTGCTTATATCAAGAAAACCCCTAAAAAGTTATCTTTCAGTGCTTGCAGTAATTCCTTGTTCAGAATCGCTTATCAATACCTTCTGCTCCTCGTTGGGTTCGACACTCTTACTTATCGAAAACGCTGCAATAGATCCCTTACGGTTGTGGGTCATCAAGTACCGTTTTCTGGCGCCGTTGCCGGGGAGCGTAGCGCTATTGGTAAAGTGAAACTGGTAAGGAAGTTTTTATAATTCTGTTTTTATTTTTGCTGTTGCTGCTCTTTATCCTTATGGACAACCTTGCTATTGGATCGTTGCTTGTGGGAAGACGCCCCACACCTGTGGTGGTTGCTCCCCCCCCCCCTACTGAAATTGTGCCCTATAAAATACCAGCTGGTATTATTGATTATGTTTTGGCTAATCGTTATGCAGGAGACAGACATCCCGGTGAACACTTGCTATATCTGTCACAACTATGTTCATTATTTAAGCTTGCAGGTGTATCAATGGAGTTTGTAATGAGGAAATTGTTCGCCGTATCACTTATAGATAAAGCTTCAGATTGGTATAAGCTTCTCGATAACTCGCACTTGCTTGATTGGCAAGAGCTTATGTCTCTCTTTTATACTAAGTTTTATCCTCTTCATGAAATTCATCGAGACAGGAACTATATCTATAACTTTAGGTCTCGTGACGGAGAAAGCATTGCTCAAGCTTGGGGGAGATTGAAGTCCCTAATGCTCAAATGTCCTATTCATGACCTCCCTAAGGAAATTATACTTACAAATTTTTATGCCAGGCTTTCTCGTCAGGATAAGGAGATGCTGGATGCCTCCTCTAGTGGGGTATTTCAGACGAAGAGTGTTGAAGGAAGGTGGGATCTCATTGAAAGGATCCAGAGGAATACCGAAGATTGGGAAATCGATAAAGGTATTGAACACGCTATAAATTATGAACATGATTATATTGAGAGCTATGTGAAAACTGATTACTTCAATACTTTTTGCTCTAAGATTGGTCTTGATTCCCATCTAATGATTGATTTCTGTAAGGATTTTGCCTCTCACGTTGATTCTTTTAAAAAGAAGAGAGACCAGCATCATGAACCTTTCAAAGAGCTACCTGTTGATATTCATGTTGCTGACCCTATTTTGCCTGCAGTTATATATGAAAAGCCTCCTTTTCCCGCAAGGATAAGGGAGCACTCTCTTGTGACAGGCGTAATAAATAAAAGTGAGAGAAGAATTGATGAGTCTGAGGACCAGATCAAGGTCGATCCTCAAGTTGCATTGGTTAAAGACCTTGTTACTAATGATGTTTTGGATTCCAATGTAAAATTTTGTGCTGTTTACACTAACCTTGTCACAGCCAAGAATAAAGGCCCAATTTCAGGTACTCCAGTAGTATCTGTTAAAATAGGAGATCACAATTATTATGGGCTATGCGATTTGGGATCGAGTGCTAGTGCTATCCCCTATTCACTTTATGAAGAGATCATCGGTGAGATTTCCCCTTGTGAACTTGAAGAAGTTGATGTTACCATTCATCTTGCAAACAGAACAACTATCTCTCCTATCGGAATTGTGAGGGACGTTGAAGTCCTATGTGGAAAGGTAAAATACCCTACCGACTTTCTAGTACTTGGTTCAGAGAGGGACAATTTTTGTCCTATTATTTTTGGTAGACCTTTTCTTAGAACTTGTGGAGCTATAATAGATTGCAAGAAAGGTAAAGTTTCTGTCGAATTCAATGGTGAGCCATATGAATTTAATTTTTCTAAGTTCTCTAAGCAGCCTCGTGGTACCGATTTACCTAGTGATGATAAAATTATTGAAAGTATTGCTTCTATTGCTATTCCCCCTAATGATCCTTTGCAGCAATATATGGAGGGCCACGAGAATGATTTGCATATGCAGGAAAGAAATGAACTAGATGAAATATTCTTGAGGCAACCTGCTATCCTGAAGCACAACCTTTCGGTTGAACCTTTGGAATTTTATCAAAACCGAAAGAAGACCCGGTGTTCGATCTTAAACCTCTTCCCGATACGCTCAAGTATGCTTATTTAGATGAAAAGAAAGAATATCCTGTTATTATCAATTCTAACCTCTCAGGATATGAAGAAGAGCGACTATTGGAAGTACTTCGTAAACACCGAGGCGCAATTGGCTATACCCTTGATGACCTTAAGGGGATTACTCCATCTATCTGTCAACATACTATCAACCTTGAGCCTGATGCTAAACCAGTTGTTGATCATCAACGACGGTTGAACCCGAAGATGATGGATGTTGTAAGAACTGAGATTCTCAAGCTTCTAGCCGCAGGTATTATCTACCCTATAGCTGATAGTAAGTGGGTAAGCCCGGTACATTGTGTTCCTAAGAAAGGAGGTACAACTATGGTTCCTAATGATAAGAATGAACTAATACCTCATAGAACTATTATTGGATATAGAATGTGTATTGATTACAGGAAGCTGAACAAGGCAACCAGGAAGGATCACTACCCGCTGCCGTTCATCGACCAAATGCTTGAAAGGTTATCTAAAAACACCCACTTTTGTTACCTCGATGGCTATTCTGGCTTCTCTCAAATTCATGTTAACACTGCTGATCAAGAGAAGACCACTTTTACTTGTCCCTTTGGTACCTATGCATACAGGCGTATGCCTTTTGGTTTATGTAATGCCCCTGCTACTTTTCAAAGGTGTATGTCTGCTATCTTTCATAGTTTCTGTGAGGAGATTATGGAAGTCTTCATGGACGATTTCTCCGTCTATGGAACTTCCTTTGACCATTGTCTCCACAACCTTAATAAAGTTTTGCAGAGATGTGAGGAAACAAATCTGGTACTCAACTGGGAGAAGTGCCACTTCATGGTTAACAAAGGAATTGTTTATGGTCACAAGATTTCCGAAAGGGGAATTGAGGTGGACAAGGCCAAGATCGAAGCAATTGAAAGGATGCCCTACCCAAGGGACATCAAAGGTATTCGCAGTTTTCTTGGTCATGCTGGCTTCTATAGAAGATTTATTAAAAACTTTTCTAAGACTTCGAGGCCCCTCACTAATCTTCTCCAGAAGGACGTTCCTTTTGTATTTGATGAGGATTGTAAGGAAGCTTTTGAAGTTCTTAAGAAAGCTTTAATAACCGCTCCTATAGTACAACCACCTGACTGGAATCTACCTTTTGAGATTATGTGTGATGCTAGTGATTTTGCTGTTGGAGCTGTTTTAGGACAAAGAGTTGATAAGAAATTGAATGTTATACATTATGCTAGTAAAACCCTTGATAGTGCTCAAAGGAATTATGCTACTACTGAGAAGGAATTCTTAGCTGTAGTATTTGCTTGTGATAAGTTTAGGCAGTATATTGTTGATTCCAAAGTTATTATTCATTGATGGGCCTCAAACCCCTCGTTGGTTACCCCAAGTGGAAGGTGAAAGATGCAGTGTTGTGGAAGTGTTTTCCCTTAGCAAAGATGCCAAGGATCGAATCCCCAGAGACTCCTAGGTTCAACAAGTAGGTGTCAACTTCTAACGGCGCAGATTAGCAATCAACGTGGACCTGCACATAGATACAAATAACTTTGCTCCCAACGAGTACAGAGAGGTTGTCAATCCCTCCGGCCTTGTAGTTCACAAAGGATTAAACGCAAAATGATAGTAGTGATAGATAGTGTTTTGCAATAGTAAATAATAGCGAAAAGTAAATAGCAAATGTGATCAATGATGGTAATATGGACCGGAGTCTCATGATGTTCACTAGTGATGTCTCTCTCCCAAAAGACGATAAAACAGCTATGTGAGGTAAACGAATTACAGCTGGGCAATTGACAGGACCACGAACGCAAACCAATGCTGACTACATTGCAAGAAAGGTTGAGCATGGGCGGTACGCCAAAGTAAGTAGACCGAAATCCATCAATATCTACTACTAATCATCCACCTTGAGATATCTATCCAGAACATCTCGCTGGTATTAAGTTGCGAGTCCCACCCATAGTGTAAACTCAAAGCAACAGACAACTGCATTAAAAGAACTTTGCGTAAAGTAAACAATCCTTGCACCCGCGGGCACAAGCACCATTGTTTTCCCCCTTGTGGCAACAGCACATCCCCTAGACTCAAGTTTCTGTCACTCAAGCTAGTCATCGAGGGGCATGAACCCACAATCGAGCATAACGTTGCCTCTTGGAGTCACTACGTATTACTTGGCCAAAGCAATAAATAACAACGGAGAACATGCAAGAATTACTTATGAACATAAATATAAAAGAGGTGAATCAAATATATTACTCAAGAACAATCCGAACATAATCTCATAATCCATCGGATCCCAGCAAACTCATCATAGCAACAGCATAAGGATTACATATGTGCCTCGATCATGTAGGGCAGCTCACGAGGACTAATTAGTGAAGCACAAGAACGGGAGGAGAACATCACATAGCTACTGGTCATGGACTCATGGTCCAAGGGAGACTACTCACAACTCATCCGGGAGGCGTCCATGGTGGTGGAGAAGCTCCCGATGGTGATCCTCCCCTCCGGCAGGGTGCCGGGAAGAGTTCTCCTGGTGCTCCCGATCTTGGAAGCGGCGGCGGCGGCGGAACAGAGATGAGATCGCGAAAAAGAGTTCCTCTCCCGAGGGTTTCGAGGGATGCTCTAAATATATGCCAAAGGGGGGCACCGGACGGGCTTCGGGGGGCCCAGGCGCCCCCCCCGGCGCGGCCCAGGGGGGCGCCCACAGGGCACCCCGAGCCCTGGTGCC
>LR738715.1:882676029-882726973 GCA_902687465.1 Secale cereale | reverse complement strand
CCCCCCCCCCCCCGGCTATACTTCGGGCGCAAGGTCGGTTCCGGAACGCTGATTTTTTATATAATTTTTCTGGATTTTTCCTGGCAGTTCTCGTAACGTGAAAACCTGAAATACAAAATCAGCCGAAAACAGAAACTGACACCGGGGGTGCACTGGATTAGTAGGTTAGTCCAAATATGATCAAAAGTGTATGGAAGTGTATGAATATCATAGCAATATCACCCAAAAGTGGCATGGAGCAAGCAGAAATTATAGATACGTTTTGGACGTATCAACATCCCCAAGCTTAATTCCTGCTCGTCCTCGAGTAGGTAAATGATAACAAGAATAATTTCTGTGGTGACATGCTATTAACCATATAGGACTTTTCATAGACATATGACAAAAGCTTACTGAGACAATGATTCTATAGTAATTAAGTTGCCTCATGAGAAAATCACAAATGACTGAAAGTTTTACAATATGAAACTGAAACATCAAAAAGATTTGCAATGATCATGATGTGCAAATATGATAAAGTGATATCTAGCTTGCCCCCTTTAGTGATGCAAAACATAAATGCAGGGGCACCTTCAAGGTTTAAGTGATGACTAGATACAATGATTTCAAAATAAACGATATCACAATCATGCAAAAGACAATGCTACTTTGGGACAATGCACATTACACTCAGAATGACAATCATGCTCTCAGTAGTTGGTGCTTTTAAAAGAAGGTGGAGACTCAACATAAAAGTAAAAGAATGGTTATGTGCTAGAGCTTTCTATTTTAAAAACATAGAAGCAATTTTGTCAACGGTAGTAGTACTTCATATGTGTCATGCATAACACATCCTATAAGTTGCAAGCCTCATGCATCGAATACCAATAGTGCTCGCACCTTGTCCTAATTAGCTCGGATTTCCATGGGTTATCATTGCATTACATATGTTTCAACCAAGTGTCACAAAGGGGTACCTCTACGCCACCTGTACAAAGGTCCAAGGAGATAAATCGCATTTGATTTCTCGTTTTGGATAGATCTCAACTTGAGGACATCCATACCGGGACAACATAGAAAATAGATGATGGACTCCTCTTTAATGCATAAGCATATTCTCATAAGAGATTGAGGATTAAGTCCAAGCTAAAACTTCCACCATGATACATGGCTTTGGTTGGTGGCCCAATGTTCTTCTCTAACAATATGCATATTCATTCAACCCACGGCAATCACCCTTACTTCAGACAAGACGAACATGCATAGCAACTCACATGATATTCAACAAAAGTGTGACAGTTGATAGCGTCCCCAGAAACATGGTTACCGCTCAGCAAGCAACTTATAAGAAATAAGATACATAAGCAACATATTCTTTACCACAATAGTTTTTAAGCTACTTTCCCATGAGCTATGTATTGCAAAGATTGAAGGTTTTAAAGGTAGCACATGTAAATTACTTGGAGTGGCGGTGAAATACCACATATAGGTAGATCTGGTGGACTCATATGGCACAACTGGTTTAAAAGGATATGGATGCACAAGCAGTCAGTCCGCTTAGTACAGGTGGAGGTTAGCAAAAGACTGGGAGCGACCAACTAAGAGAGCAATGACGGTCATAATCATGTAGAGCGACAAAGCAACATTGAATCAGGCATGGTAGTTATATCGCTACTCAGAAATAAAAGATCATCAAGGCTTGACAGACTTTCTTTACAGTCTTAAATATGCGTGAGCATACGCCAAGTCAATCAAAATAAATTCTCGAAGGAAGATATTACTAAACCATACCACATCATAGGCAAACAAATCATGTTGGTACTCCAATAACACATTGGGAATCCCCCAGCTATTTGAGACTAACCATAAGAAAACCTGAACTACTAAGCGCCATCATGCACGTAGCATCTTTATCATAGACATATTAACCAATGCAAAGGAAGCAAACTCTCTTAATAAGGTGAGCATGGTAATTAAAGAGAGTTAAAGCAACCAACTAAACAAAAGCTCATTGAAAAGATAAGCATGAATACTAAGAGCAGAGCATGATAGTAGCTATTTAAAAGACAAAGAACACACACAGCAAAGATAGACATGAAAATTCTATGTTATGTTCTAGGTAGAAGTGGAGCGTGTTTCTCTCCCACATAAAGGAATGCTGAGTTCCGACTCGTTATGAAAAACTAAAAAGAAAACTAAAAGCAAGACGCTCCAAGTATAGCACATAACACATGAAGTGATAAAAATATAGCGGAACGAAAGACGAACTGATAATGTTGATGGAGAAGGGGATGCACGGGGGCATCCCCAAGCTTAGACGCTTGAGTCTCCTTGAATATTTCTTGGGGGTGCACGGGGGCATCCCCAAGCTTGAGCGCTTGACACTCCTGAATCTTTTTATCATCTTCCCTCGCACACTTGAAAACTCCCTTCATACATAACTCATCATAATCTGATTAGCGAGGTTAGTACCCTTAATAAAATAATTGTTCCTTGCTGGAAATAAAGATATTCTTGAAGTTCTACTGTTTCTCAAGATTGCCAAAAGGTTTTTGCAAAGAAAAATCAAGCTCTTGGTTTGCGAAATGAAGGAAAGGCAAAACAGGACAGAATCTGTGAAAAACAGAACAGCAGGTAGTAAATGATTTGTTCGGGGTACTTCTGCAACTCAAATCAAAAAACTCAGAACAGATGCACGAAAGACAATTATATAGAGAACGTTGTCGAAATAATTCAGACCAAAAAGATGATCTGGTGATTTTATACGAATTTTTCTATCCGAGGACAGAATCTGTTTCCTGGACAGCACCTCACAACTTTTGAACTTTCTAGCAATCAGAGGCTATACTTGGCACAAATATGAAAAGCAAAGATACAATGATGATGCTACAGTAGTAAAAAACATCAAGACACAACAAAAGCAAAAAAAATATTCATGTGGGCTGCCTCCCAAAAGCGCTTTCTTTTATGCCTTTAAGCTAGGCATAATGCATATATCAAGTTTTATCAAGAGTAAAAGAATAACTAGCCCGTACAACGGACTCAAAAGGTAAATTGATCTTCTTTCGAGGGAAGTGGTCCATCCCTTTCTTGAGAGGAAACTGAAATTTTATATTACCCTCTTTCATGTCAATGATAGCACCAACGGTGCGCAAAAAGGGACGTCCCAAAATAATTGGACATGAAGGATCACATTCAATATCCATAATAGTGAAATCAACGGGAACATAATTATCATTAACAACGATAAGAACATCGTCGATCCTCCCCAAAGGTTTCTTTATGGAAGAATCAACGAGACGAACACCAAAAGAACAAGAATCATAAGGTTTCAATTTAAGCATATCATATAGTCTTTTGGGCATAACAGAGGTACTAGCTCCAACATCACATAATGCATAGCAAGAGAAGTCATTCAATTTAATTTTTATCATAGGATCCCAACCATCTTCTAGCTTTCTAGGTATGGAGGCTTCTACTCTAAGTTTCTCCTCCCTAGCTTTGATGAGAGCATTAGTGATATGCTCTGTGAAGGCAAGGTTAAGCGTGCTAGTGTGGGGGTCTCTAGACATCTTGTGAAGGAAATCAATAACTTCGGTAAGAGTGCAATTATCAAAATCAAGGTCATTAGCATCAAGTAAAGTGGTAGTGGTGTCCTTTAGGTTCACTTGTTTGGTAGTTTCTATAGTCATAGCATCACCATTAATAGGTCCATTGGGACCAGGAGTACATTGGGTGCTAAGAGTTTGAACATCCTCAATAACTTGGATAGTAGCAACAGTGTGGTGGGTAGGAAGGCTCTTAATTCTATCTTCTTCCTCCCTTTCTCTAGCCCATCTCTCTTTAAGTTTAGCCATCATCCTAATGTTTTCATTAATTTGCACTTGAATAGCATTTATAGGAGTGACTTTCCTCTCCTCAAGAGGAGAAGTTTCAATTTTTAGCAATTTTACCTCATTAGCTAAATGGTCTACCTTAAAAGAAAGATCATCTAATTTATGTAGTTTTTCTTCTACACTCTTATTAAAGGCTTTTTGGGTAGTGATGAAATCTTTAAGCATAATATCCAGTTCAGTAGTGGAGTTCTTAGTGATAGGATAAGCATTGTTGTTCCCATAAGAATTAGAGGGGAACGGTCTAGGATTGTTACCAAAGTTACTCCTATAAGCATTGTTGTTAAAATTGTTTCTAGAGATAAAGTTCACATCTAATTGTTCTTGAGCAATCAAAAAATTTAAAGGAACATCACGAGGATCAACAGTAGATTGCTTCGAAAGTAGAGACATGATCAAGTCAACTTTTTCATTTAAGGAGGAAATCTCCTCGACAGAGTTTACCTTCCTACATGTTGGAGCGCGTTCGGTGTGCCATTGGGAATAGTTGGTCATCATCTCATCAAGAAGCTTCGTGGCAGCACCAAGTGTAGTTGACATAAAAGTTCCTCCCGCGGCTGAATCTAACAAGTTCCGCGAGGTAAAGTTCAAGCCTGCATAAAAAGTTTGGATAACCATCCAAGTAGTCAAACCATGAGTAGGGCAGTTCTTGATAAGAGATTTCATACGTTCCCAAGCTTGGGCAACGTGTTCATTATCCAATTGTTTAAAATTCATTATGTTACTTCTAAGTTGGATAATTTTAGCAGGTGGATAGTATTTTCCAATAAAAGCATCTTTGCACTTGTCCCATGAATCTATGCTATTTCTAGGCAAAGACTGAAACCAAATTTTAGCTCCTCCTCTCAAGGAGAAAGGAAAAAGCTTAAGCTTAACAATATTACCATCTATTTCTTGGTACTTTTGCATATCACAAAGTTCAACAAAGTTGTTTAAGTGTAAAGCAGCATCATCTCCAGCACCGGAGAATTGATCTTTCATTACTAAGTTCAGTAAAGCAGGTTTAATTTCATATGAAGGTGCTGAAGTGGCAGATGTAGTGATAGGTGTGCTGATAAAGTCATCGTTGTTGTGACTAGTGAAGTCACACAACTTGGTGTTCTCGGTGGAACCCATAGTAGCAAGCAAGCAAGATAACTATTTTTGTGATTTTCGATAAAAGGTGCTAAAGCAAAAACTGAAAGGTAAACTAACAAGACTAAAAAGCAAAGGTAAAAGATAGCATGCAACTCCCCTATCCTGAAGAGTGGAGTCCCTGGAAACGGCGCCAGAAAATACTCCTTGATGGGCCTCTAACCCCTCGTTGGTTACGCCAAGTGGAAGGTGAAAGATGCAATGTTGTGGAAGTGTTTTCCCTTAGCAAAGATGCCAAGGATCGAATCCCCAGAGACTCCTAGGTTCAACAAGTAGGTGTCAACTGCTAACGGCGCAGATTAGCAATCAACGTGGACCTGCAGACAGATACAAATAACTTTGCTCCCAACGAGTACAGAGAGGTTGTCAATCCCTCCGGCCTTGTAGTGTTGGAGATATGCCCTAGAGGCAATAATAAAAGCATTATTATTATATCTCCTTGTTCATGATAATTGTCTATTATTCATGCTTGAATTGTATTGTACGGAAACAGCGATACATGTGTGAATACATAGACCACAATGAGTCCCTGGTAGGCCTCTAGTAGCCAGCTCGTTGATCAACAGATGGTCACGGTTTCCTGACTATGGACATAGGATGTCAGTGATAACGGGATCACATCATTAGGAGAATGATGTGATGGACAAGACCCAAACTTGAGCATAACACGAGATCGTATAGTTCGTAATGCATAAGCTTTTCGGTGTCAAGTAATTATTCCTTAGACCATGAGGTTGTACAACTCCCGGATACCGTAGGAGTACTTTGGGTGTGCCAACCGTCACAATGTAGCTGGGTGGCTATAAAGGTACGCATCGGGTATCTCCGAAAGTGTCTGTTGAGTTGGTACGAACCGAGACTGGGATGTTGTCACTCCGTATGACGGAGAGGTACCTCTGGGCCCACTCGGTAAGACATCATCATAATGAGCTCAATGTGACTAAGTAGTTAGTCACGGGATGATGGATTACGGATCGAGTAAAGAGACTTGCCATAACGAGATTGAACAAGGTATTGGGAATACCGACGATCGAATCTCGGGCAAGTACCGTACCGATGGACAAAGGGAATAACATACGGGATTGAGTGAATCCTTGACACGGTGGTTCATCCGATGAAGATCATCGAGGAACACGTGGGAACCAACATGGGTATCCAGATCCCGCTGTTGGTCATGTCTATGTGTCTCCCGAACCCGTAGGGTCTACACACTTAAGGTTCGGTAACGCTAGGGTCGTAGAGATAAATGCACGTGGAAACCCGAAAGTTGTTCGGAGTCCCGGATGAGATCCCGGACGTCACGAGGAGTTCCGGAATGGTCCGGAGGTAAAGATTGATATATGGGAAGTCCAGTTTCGGCCAACGGGTGATCTCCGGGGGTCACCGGGAGCGTCCCGGGACCACCGGAGGGGCCCCGGGGGTCCACCGGGTGGGGCCACCCATCCCGGTGGGGCCCCTAGGCCGCGAGGGGAAGTGTGCAGCCCTCTGGGCTGGCGCACCACAAGGTGGCCCACCTCCCCATGCGCCTAGGGTTAAAACCCTAAGGGGAGAGGGGCCACCACTTGCCTTGGGGGAGGAGGACTCCTCCCTGGCCGCCGCCCCCCTTTGCAGATTGGATCTGCAGGGGGCTGGCGCCCCCCTGGCCCCCTATATATATGTGGGGGGAGAGGGCAGCCGCACCCAAGCCCTGGCGCCTCTCCCCCTCCCGTCACACCTCCATACTCCCAACGCAGGGCGCCCGGCGAAGCCCTGCTGCGATCTCCACTGCATCCGTCATCACGCCGTCGTGCTGCCGGATTTCTGACGACTTCTCCTCCCCCCTTGCTGGATCAAGAAGGAGGTGACGTTGCTGCACCGTACGTGTGTTGAACGCGGAGGTGCCGTCCGTTCGGCGCTAGATCATCGGTGACGAAGAACGTGAAGAGTACGACTACTTCATCCCCACTTCGTTGAAAGCTTCCGCACGCGATCTACATAACGGTATGTAGATGCACTCTTACTTGCTCGTTGCTAGATGTATCCATAGTTGGATCTTGGTGAAGACGTAGAAAATTTTTGAATTATGCTACGTTCCCCAACAGTGGCATCTGAGCCTAGGTTTTATGCGTAGCATCTTGCACGAGTAGAACACAAAGCAGTTGTGGGCGTATGATCTTGTTCAACTTTCTTACCGTTACTAGTCAATCTTGATTCGGCGGTATTGTGGGATGAAGCGGCCCGGACCGACCTTACACGTACGCTTACGTGAGACTGGTTCCACCGACAGACATGCACCAGATGCATAAGGTGGCTGGCGGGTGTCTATCTCTCCTACTTTAGTCGGATCGGATTCGATGAAAAGGGTCCTTATGAAGGGTAAATAGAAGTTGACAAATCACGTTGTGGTTTTGGCGTAGGTAAGAAATGTTCTTGCTAGAAATCCTATAGAAGCCACGTAAAACTTGCAACAACAATTAGAGGACGTCTAACTTGATTTTGGAGCATGTGTGTTGTGACGTGGTATGGCCAAGAACGAAGATGTGATGAATGATATATGTGATGTATGAGATTGATCATGTTTTGTAATAGGGAATCACGACTTACATGTCGATGAACTTGACAACCGGCAGGAGCCATAGGAGTTGTCTTTATTATTGTATGACCTGCGTGTCACTGTATAACGCCATGTAATTACTTTACTTCATTGCTAAACGTTAGCTATAGTAGTAGAAGTAATAGTTGGCGTGACGACTTCTTCAAGACACGATGATGGAGTTCATGATGATGAAGATCATGGTGTCGAGCCGGTGACAAGATGATCATGGTGCCCCGAAGATGGAGATCCAAGGAGCAAGATGATATTGGCCATATCATGTCACTTTTAATTGATTGCATGTGATGTTTATCATGTTTATGCATCTTGTTTACTTAGAACGACGGTAGTAAATAAGATGATCTCTCACTAAAATTTCAAGTATTGTGTTTCCCCTAACTGTGCACCGTTGCTAAAGCTCGTTGCTCCGAAGCACCACGTGATGATCGGGTGTGATAGGTTCTAACGTTCGCATACAACGGGTGTAAGACAGATTTACACACGCGGTACACTTAGGGTTCACTTGACGAGCCTAGCATGTACAGACATGGCCTCGGAACACGGAAGACCGAAAGGTCGAACACGAGTCGTATAGAAGATACGATCAACATGAAGATGTTCACCTTTGATGACTAGTCCGTCTCACGTGATGATCGGACACGGACTACTCGATTCGGATCGTGTATCACTTAGATGACTAGAGAGATGTCATTCTGAGTGGGAGTTCATTATAATTTGATTAAGATGAACTTAATTATCATGAACTTAGTCTAAATTCTTTACAATATCTCTTGTAGATCAAATGGCCCACGCTCCAGTTTCCCTCAACTTCAACGCGTTCCTAGAGAAAACCAAGCTGAAAGACGATGGTAGCAACTATACGGATTGGGTCCGTAACCTGAGGATTATCATCATAGCTGCCAAGATAACTTATGTCCTAGAAGCACCGCTAGGTGATGCACCCGTTCTCCCAGCGACTCAAGACGTTATGAACGCCTGGCAGTCGCGTAGTGATGATTACTCCCTGGTTCAGTGCGGCATGCTTTACAGTTTAGAATCGGGGCTCCAAAAGCGTTTTGAGCACCATGGAGCATATGAGATGTTCGAAGAGCTGAAAATGGTTTTCCAAGCTCATGCCCGAGTCGAGAGATATGATGTCTCCGACGCATTCTACAGCTGTAAGATGGAGGAGAACAGTTCTGTCAGTGAGCACATCCTCAAGATTTCAGGATTGCACAACCGCTTCTCTCAGCTGGGAATGAATCTCCCAGATGGAGCGGTCGTTGACAGAATCCTCCAGTCGCTCCCACCAAGCTTCAAGAGCTTCGTGTTGAACTTCAATATGCAGGGGATGGAGAAGTCCATTCCCGAGGTGTATTCAATGCTGAAATCAGCGGAAGTAGACATCAAGAAAGAACATCAAGTGTTGATGGTCAATAAAACCACTAAGTTCAAGAAAGGCAAGGGTAAGAAGAACTTCAAGAAGGATGGCAAGGGAGTTGCCGCGCCTGGCAAGCCTGTTGCCGGGAAGAAGCCAAAGTATGGACCCAAGCCTGAGACAGAGTGCTTTTATTGCAAGGGAACGGGTCACTGGAAGCGGAACTGCCCCAAATACTTAGCAGACAAGAAGGCCGGCAACGTCAAAGGTATATATGATATTCATGTTATTGATGTGTACCTTACCAGCACTCGTAGTAGCTCCTGGGTATTCGATACCGGTGCAGTTGCTCACATTTGTAACTCAAAACAGGAGCTGCGGAATAAACGGAGACTGGCGAAGGATGAGGTGACGATGCGCGTCGGGAATGGTTCCAAGGTCGATGTGATCGCCGTCGGCACGCTACCTCTACATCTACCCTCGGGATTAGTTTTAAACCTCAATAATTGTTATTTAGTACCAGCTTTGAGCATGAACATTGTTTCTGGATCTCGTCTTATGCGAGATGGATATTCTTTCAAATCAGAGAATAATGGTTGTTCTATTTATTTGAGAGATATGTTTTATGGTCATGCCCCGCTGGTCAATGGTTTATTTTTGATGAATCTCGAACGTAGTGATACACATATTCATAGTGTAGATGCCAAAAGATGTAAAGTTGATAATGATCGTCCCACATACTTGTGGCATTGCCGCCTTGGTCATATTGGTGTCAAACGTATGAAGAAGCTCCATTCGGATGGACTTCTAGAGTCTCTTGATTATGAATCATTTGACACGTGCGAACCATGCCTCTTGGGCAAGATGACCAAGACTCCGTTCTCCGGAACAATGGAGCGAGCAACCAACTTGTTGGAAATCATACATACCGATGTGTGCGGTCCAATGAGTGTTGAGGCTCGCGGAGGCTACCGTTATGTTCTCACCCTCACAGATGACTTGAGTAGATACGGGTATAACTATTTGATGAAACACAAGTCTGAGACCTTTGAAAAGTTCAAGGAATTTCAGAATGAGGTTGAGAATCAACGTGACAGAAAAATAAAGTTCTTGCGATCGGATCGTGGGGGTGAATATTTAAGTCATGAATTTGGCACACACCTTAGAAGCTGTGGAATTGTTTCACAATTGACACCGCCCGGAACACCTCAACGTAACGGTGTGTCCGAACGTCGAAATCGTACTCTGTTGGACATGGTGCGATCTATGATGTCCCTTACCGATTTACCGCTATCTTTTTGGGGTTATGCTTTAGAGACTGCCGCATTCACTTTAAATAGGGCTCCGTCGAAATCCGTTGAGACGACTCCGTATGAACTTTGGTTTGGCAAGAAACCGAAGCTGTCGTTTCTAAAAGTTTGGGGTTGCGATGCTTATGTCAAGAAACTTCAACCTGAAAAGCTCGAACCCAAATCGGAGAAATGCGTCTTCATAGGATACCCAAAGGAAAAAATTGGGTACACCTTCTACCACAGATCCGAAGGCAAAGTCTTTGTTGCCAAGAACGGATGCTTTCTGGAGAAAGAGTTTCTCTCGAAAGAAGTGAGTGGGAGGAAAGTAGAACTTGATGAGGTGACAGTCACCCCTCCTGTACCGGAAAGTAGCGCAGCGCAGGAAACTGTTCCTGAGGTGCCTGCACCGACAAGGGAGGAAGTTAATGATAATGATCATGAAGAAACAGATCAAGTTACTACTGAACTTCGAAGGTCCACAAGGGCACGTTCCGCACCAGAGTGGTACGGCAACCCTGTCCTGGAAATCATGTTGTTAGACAACGGTGAACCTTCGAACTATGAAGAAGCGATGGCGGGCCCAGATTCCAATAAATGGCTTGGAGCCATGAAATCCGAGATAGAATCCATGTATGAAAACAAAGTATGGACTTTGGTGGACTTGCCTGATGATAGGCACGCCATAGAAAATAAATGGATATTTAAGAAGAAGACAGACGCGGATGGTAATGTGACCATCTATAAGGCTCGGCTTGTCGCTAAGGGTTATCGACAAGTTCAAGGGATTGACTACGACGAGACTTTCTCTCCCGTAGCGATGCTGAAGTCAGTCAGAATCATGTTAGCTATTGCCGCATTCTATGATTATGAGATATGGCAAATGGACGTCAAAACAGCATTCCTTAATGGCTTCCTCTAGGAAGAGTTGTATATGATGCAACCGGAAGGTTTTGTCGATCCAGAGAACGCTAACAAGGTATGCAAGCTCCAGCGCTCGATCTACGGGCTGGTGCAAGCATCTCGGAGTTGGAATATTCGCTTTGATGAGGTGATCAAAGCGTTTGGATTTATACAGACTTATGGAGAAGCCTGTATTTACAAGAAAGTGAGTGGGAGCTCTGTAGCATTTCTCATATTATATGTGGATGACATATTGCTGATGGGAAATGATATAGAATTCTTGGAAAATGTAAAGGCCTACTTGAATAAAAGTTTTTCAATGAAGGACCTTGGAGAAGCTGCTTACATATTAGGCATCAAAATCTATAGAGATAGATCGAGACGCCTCATTGGTCTTTCACAAAGTACATACCTTGACAAAATATTGAAGAAGTTCAATATGGATCAATCAAAGAAAGGATTCTTGCCTGTTTTGCAAGGTATGAGATTGAGCAAAGCTCAATCGCCGACCACGGCAGAAGATAGAGAAAAGATGAGTGTCATTCCCTATGCCTCGGCCATAGGTTCTATCATGTATGCCATGCTGTGTACCAGACCTGATGTGAACCTTGCCATAAGTTTGGTAGGGAGGTACCAAAGTGATCCCGGTACGGAACACTGGACAGCGGTCAAGAACATCCTAAAGTACCTGAAAAGGACTAAGGATATGTTTCTCGTTTACGGAGGTGACGAAGAGCTCGTCGTAAAGGGTTACGTCGATGCTAGCTTCGACACAGATCTGGATGACTCTAAGTCATAAACCGGATACGTGTACATTTTGAATGGAGGGGCAGTCAGCTGGTGCAGTTGCAAGCAAAGCATGGTGGCAGCATCTACATGTGAAGCGGAGTACATAGCTGCTTCTGAAGCAGCGCAGGAAGGAGTCTGGATGAAGGAGTTCATCACCGACCTAGGAGTCATTCCAAGCGCGTCATGCCCGATGACTCTCTTCTGTGACAACACTGGCGCTATTGCGATTACCAAGGAGCCCAGGTTTCACAAGAAGACCAAGCACATCAAGCGCCGTTTCAACTCCATCCGGAATTATGTTCAGGATGGAGACATAGATATTTGTAAAGTGCATACGGATCTGAATGTCGCAGACCCGTTGACTAAACCTCTTTCACGGGCAAAACATGATCAACACCAGAACTCTATGGGTGTTCGATTCATCACAATGTAACTAGATTATTGACTCTAGTGCAAGTGGGAGACTGTTGGAGATATGCCCTAGAGGCAATAATAAAAGCATTATTATTATATCTCCTTGTTCATGATAATTGTCTATTATTCATGCTTGAATTGTATTGTACGGAAACAGCGATACATGTGTGAATACATAGACCACAATGAGTCCCTGGTAGGCCTCTAGTAGCCAGCTCGTTGATCAACAGATGTCCACGGTTTCCTAACCATGGACATAGGATGTCAGTGATAACGGGATCACATCATTAGGAGAATGATGTGATGGACAAGACCCAAACTTGAGCATAACACGAGATCGTATAGTTCGTAATGCATAAGCTTTTCGGTGTCAAGTAATTATTCCTTAGACCATGAGGTTGTACAACTCCCGGATACCATAGGAGTACTTTGGGTGTGCCAACCGTCACAACGTAACTGGGTGGCTATAAAGGTACGCATCGGGTATCTCCGAAAGTGTCTGTTGAGTTGGTACGAACCGAGACTGGGATGTTGTCACTCCGTATGACGGAGAGGTACCTCTGGGCCCACTCGGTAAGACATCATCATAATGAGCTCAATGTGACTAAGTAGTTAGTCACGGGATGATGGATTACGGATCGAGTAAAGAGACTTGCCATAACGAGATTGAACAAGGTATTGGGAATACCGACGATCGAATCTCGGGCAAGTACCGTACCGATGGACAAAGGGAATAACATACGGGATTGAGTGAATCCTTGACACGGTGGTTCATCCGATGAAGATCATCGAGGAAGACGTGGGAACCAACATGGGTATCCAGATCCCGCTGTTGGTTATTGACCGGAGAGTCGTCTCGGTCATGTCTACGTGTCTCCCGAACCCGTAGGGTCTACACACTTAAGGTTCGGTAACGCTAGGGTCGTAGAGATAAATGCACGTGGAAACCCGAAAGTTATTCGGAGTCCCGGATGAGATCCCGGACGTCACGAGGAGTACCGGAATGGTCCGGAGGTAAAGATTGATATATGGGAAGTCCAGTTTCGGCCAACGGGTGATCTCCGGGGGTCACCGGGAGCGTCCCGGGACCACCGGAGGGGCCCCGGGGGTCCACCGGGTGGGTCCACCCATCCCGGTGGGGCCCCTAGGCCGCGAGGGGAAGTGTGCAGCCCTCTGGGCTGGCGCACCACAAGGTGGCCCACCTCCCCATGCGCCTAGGGTTAAAACCCTAAGGGGAGGGGGGCCACCACTTGCCTTGGGGGAGGAGGACTCCTCCCTGGCCGCCGCCCCCCTTTGCAGATTGGATCTGCAGGGGGCTGGCGCCCCCCTGGCCCCCTATATATATGTGGGGGGGGGAGAGGGCAGCCGCACCCAAGCCCTGGCGCCTCTCCCCCTCCCGTCACACCTCCATACTCCCAACGCAGGGCGCCCGGCGAAGCCCTGCTGCGATCTCCACTGCATCCGTCATCACGCCGTCGTGCTGCCGGATCTCTGACGACTTCTCCTCCCCCCTTGCTGGATCAAGAAGGAGGTGACGTTGCTGCACCGTACGTGTGTTGAACGCGGAGGTGCCGTCCGTTTGGCGCTAGATCATTGGTGACGAAGAACGTGAAGAGTACGACTACTTCATCCCCACTTCGTTGAAAGCTTCCGCACGCGATCTACATAACGGTATGTAGATGCACTCTTACTTGCTCGTTGCTAGATGTATCCATAGTTGGATCTTGGTGAAGACGTAGAATTTTTTTGAATTATGCTACGTTCCCCAACATGTAGTTCACAAAGGATTAAACGCAAAATGATAGTAGTGATAGATAGTGTTTTGCAATAGTAAATAATAGCGAAAAGTAAATAGCAAATGTGATCAATGATGGTAATATGGACCGGAGTCTCATGATGTTCACTAGTGATGTCTCTCTCCCAAAAGACGATAAAACAGCTATGTGAGGTAAACGAATTACAGCTGGGCAATTGACAGGACCACGAACGCAAACCAATGCTGACTACATTGCAAGAAAGGTTGAGGTTCAAAGCATGGGCGGTACGCCAAAGTAAGTAGACCGAAATCCATCAATATCTACTACTAATCATCCACCTTGAGATATCTATCCAGAACATCTCGCTGGTATTAAGTTGCGAGTCCCACCCATAGTGTAAACTCAAAGCAACAGACAACTGCATTAAAAGAACTTTGCGTAAAGTAAACAATCCTTGCACCCGCGGGCACAAGCACCATTGTTTTCCCCCTTTTGGCAACAGCACATCCCCTAGACTCAAGTTTCTGTCACTCAAGCTAGTCATCGAGGGGCATGAACCCACAATCGAGCATAACGTTCCCTCTTGGAGTCACTACGTATTACTTGGCCAAAGCAATAAATAACAACGGAGAACATGCAAGAATTACTTATGAACATAAATATAAAAGAGGTGAATCAAATATATTACTCAAGAACAATCTGAACATAATCTCATAATCCATCGGATCCCAGCAAACTCATCATAGCAACAGCATAAGGATTACATATGTGCCTCGATCATGTAGGGCAGCTCACGAGGACTAATTAGTGAAGCACAAGAACGGGAGGAGAACATCACATAGCTACTGGTCATGGACTCATGGTCCAAGGGAGACTACTCACAACTCATCCAGGAGGCGTCCATGGTGGTGGAGAAGCTCCCGGTGGTGATCCTCCCCTCCGGCAGGGTGCCGGGAAGAGTTCTCCTGGTGCTCCCGATCTTGGAAGCGGCGGCGGCGGCGGAACAGAGATGAGATCGCGAAAAAGAGTTCCTCTCCCGAGGTTTTCGAGGGACGCTCTAAATATATGCCAAAGGGGGCACCGGACGGGCTTCGGGGGGCCCAGGCGCCCCCCCGGCGCGGCCCAGGGGGGGCGCCCACAGGGCGCCCTGAGCCCTGGTGCCCCCCCCCCCCGGCTGTACTTCGGGCGCAAGGTCGGTTCCGGAACGCTGATTTTTTATATAATTTTTCTGGATTTTTCCTGGCAGTTCTCGTAACGTGAAAACCTGAAATACAAAATCAGCCGAAAACAGAAACTGGCACCGGGGTGCACTGGATTAGTAGGTTAGTCCAAATATGATCAAAAGTGTATGGAAGTGTATGAATATCATAGCAATATCACCCAAAAGTGGCATGGAGCAAGCAGAAATAATAGATACATTTTGGACGTATCATTCATACTCATCATGCTGCCATTATGTACCTTATGACAAAGAAGGATGCCAAGCCAAGGCTTATCAGATGGGTACTCCTTCTTCAAGAATTTGATTTGCAGATTGTTGATAGGAAAGGAGAATACAATCCGGTGGCGGACAATCTTTCAAGGATGGAAGATATACCGCATGATCCCATCCCAGTCAACGACAGTTTTCCAGACGAGCAACTTGCCGTCGTAAAAGTACAATCTCTTTCCGATCCTTGGTTTGCATATTATGCTAATTTTATTGTTGCAAAGTATTTGCCTCCAGGTTTAACATTTCAGCAAAGGAAGAAGTTCTTTCATGATTTGAGGCACTACTTTTGGGATGACCCACATCTTTTCAAAGAAGGCCCCGACGGGATCGTGAGAAGATGCATACCGGAACATGAGCAGAAGGACATTCTCAGACAGTGTCATGATAGTCCCTATGGAGGACATCATGCCGGTGAGAGGACTGCACATAAGGTTCTTCAATCAGGTTTTTATTGGCCTACTCTCTTTAAGGATGCTAGAAATTATGTTTTAGCCTGTGATAAATGTCAGAGAGTTGGTAACATTAGTAGAAGGAATGAGATGCCTATGAATTACTCACTAGTGATTGAACCTTTTGATTGTTGGGGTTTTGATTTTATGGGTCCTTTTCCATCTTCGCACAAGTACACTCACATTTTAGTAGCTGTTGATTATGTGACCAAGTGGGTTGAAGCAATCCCCACTGAAAGTGCTGATCACAAGACATCTTTGAAAATGCTCAAAGATGTAATTTTTCCTAGGTTTGGTGTACCAAGGTATCTCATGACTGATGGAGGATCACACTTCATGCATGGAGCTTTTAGAAAAGCTTTAGCCAAATACGATGTCAATCATAGAATTGCTTCACCATATCATCCTCAAACTAGTGGGCAAGTTGAGCTCACCAATAGAGAGATTAAGTTGATCTTGCAGAAGACAGTAAACAGAAATAGAAAGGACTGGTCAAATAAGTTAGGAGATGCTTTGTGGGCGTATAGAACTGCTTACAAAAACCCCATGGGCATGTCCCCCTATAAGATGGTGTATGGCAAGGCTTGCCATTTGCCATTAGAGTTAGAGCACAAAGCTTTCTGGGCTGTTAGAGAGCTTAATGCTGACCCAAAATTAGCTGGTGAGAAGCGTCTCATGAACTTGACTTCTCTAGATGAATGGAGAAGTGAAGCTTACGAGAGCGCTAAAATGTTCAAGGAAAAGGTAAAGAAGTGGCATGATAGGAGGATTCTGAAACGTGAATTTAATGTTGGTGATAAAGTTTTGTTGTTTAGATCCCGTTTCAGGTTTTCTCCAGGCAAACTACTTTCCAGGTGGGAAGGGCCATTTCATATTGAAGAAGTCTATCGGTCTGGTGCAATTAAGATTAACAATTTTGAAGGCACCAAACCTCAAGTTGTGAATGGGCAAAGACTTAAGCATTACATAGCAGGAGATCCTGTCAATGTTGATGTGAATATGATATACACAACAACTCATGAAGAACATGTTGCAGCCCTGTTTCAGACGCCAGCAGAAGCAGAATAAAGAAAAGGTATGTATTACGGTAAGGAAACATCGCAAACCGCCATAAAAGTTCTATATTACGAGTTTTTGCAAAATTAGTAAATTTCTAAGCCTAAGTGGAGCCGGAGACGAGCTCCAGGGGGTCCAGGCACGGCCTACCTCCTGGCCGCGCCGGGAGGCCGCCTGGACACCCGGGAGTCCGTCTCCGACCCCGCTTTAGCCTGTTACCTTCCTTTCTGTGCATAAATTTTTGCTATATATTTGCCCGGATTGTTCCGGCAACGTATCTTGCAATTTCGTGTGTTTTCTTTTCGATCTATTTCTGCCAGGGAATCTTTCAGCTGAATCTAGGTGCCATGGCTTCTCCAAGTTCCCCCAAGGACAAGTTCGTCGTCAACGTCATCAACCCTTACCTCGCTGAGGTGAAGAAGCACCCTCAGGTTGTTCGGATGGAGGACGGTGTCCTCCATCAAGAAGATCTGAAGGGACCTATCAAGGAGGGGAGCATCCAGGCCAGGCTAGAAGAAGTGGAGCAAGAAGTCTTCAAGTACAAGAAGATGATCGAGCATGGTGTTGAAGCTAACTTTGACATCATCAACGAGCTGAAGACCTACTTCCTGAAGGAGATGAAGGAGATGTGGAAAAGCATCACCGCGTCTGAAGAAAGAATTAAAGAGCTCCAAGGGAAAATTTATGATCTACATCACCAGAACTGTGAGTATGAACTAAGGTTTATGCGCATGGGTATGGGCGCTACATGCAGGATTCATGAGACAAACTTCTCATATGAGACTGGGGAACCCCTTCCATGGAAGCGCTTCACCGAGGACTACGTGATCAACGTCAACAAGAATGAGGAGTGAAATCTCCTTGGGTAACGGCATCCCCTTTGCTTGTTCCAAGCTTGGGGGAGTGCCCGGTATCTTTATCTTTATCTTTTGTCTTTTAGAGTCAAGTAGAGTCATATCATGTCTAGGGAGATTATTATATGAAATAGGTGTGTGCATTGAGGTCTATCACTCCTTCGGTGGAGAGATTGTATCCGTGAGTGTGGAGTCGTCTATGATGGAATATTAATGAGAAGTCTATTGGTTCCTTTGCTGCACTCGGTATTCTCTTCATGCAATCGACCTTATATGATGATTCTTATGGGGAGTATTGACCTTATACCAGGTATGGCTTTGAAAGCTTTATTTAATTTTGGCAAACATAGCTTTGGTCATAACAACAAGCATGATTTTATTAAAGTATCGACATAGCCAAAACCTTTATGTTATTATTCTTGAAGTGTTATGCTGACAAGGAAGACAACTTGACGTGTTATGCTTATTTCAATGTTTATGCTTTATATTGCTTTGCATCTTAGTCATCATCAATTGTCTGTTCTCTCAAAACCTTTGCTAGCCTAACTCTGTACTAAGCGGAATTCTGCTTGTGCATCCATACCCTTAAACCAATACCTTCCATATGAGTCCACCATACCTTCCTATTCGTGGTATTCCACTACCACCTCCTAAATTATAGAATTTATGTGTTATCCTTAAATGTTCAAAATCTTTTATTTTGTGCCTCTATTTTAGCTCATGAGGAAGTAATAGTTAATTCATGGTCTTTTTGAGTTGGACAAGTTTCACCCCAGGATTGCATGTCTAATCTGCAAACCCCTAATACGAGAAGGAACTGGCAAAGAGTGCGCCCGACTCATTAAAAAAATATACAACAAACAAACCCTCCTTCACACTTTGTTCATGAGAAATCAGAAAACTTTGGCAGTGATAAACAAAGGAGATTAAGGGGATGTGATCGTCCCCGTACGGGAGCCGTTCCTCGAAAGTTGACCAGCTCGAGAAGTAATTGAGTTATCTATTAGCATTCGATGACAAATCATGCACCTCTCAAAACTTGTTTTCATTCTGTTTGATTTAAGGATAGCACATGAGTTTTCCCTACTCCCCTAGAGAAGGGCCTATCTTTTAATTTTAGGTTGAGTCAGTTATTCCTACTTCCTTCTATTCTTAAAGAGAGCAGACATTTGATGTTGACAAGGATTCATTCATATAAAGTTGCATTAAGATTTGTCATATCATATCCTTGTCGAAATTATCATTTGATAAGTAAGTTGTTTGTCAAGCCCAGCTAAGGCAAACATCTTCCTTTGTGTTAACACTTTCACTTCTTGCCTAATAACATGTTCTTTCAAAAGGTTCAATTAATCTCATCAAAACATAAAGAGAAAGAGCAAAAGTTAAAGCTATTTGTTGTTCTTCGACCAAAGGACATGTTTGCCATGATTTGATGAGTTTCCTTAGCCCTACTTCCGAATATAAGTGTTACCACTCTTTTATAAGGGCCTTATGAGTTGAAGATTGCTGTTGAGGATATTTTAGTTGGTGAAGAAGTTGTGATGCTTCTTGTCCGTATTCTATTTATCGACACTTCACTCTCTAAACTTGTGGACAAGTTTACCGAGCTCAGTATTCGCTTGGGGACAAGCGAGGTCTAAGCTTGGGGGTGTTGATACGTCCAAAATGCATCACTATTTTGTATCATAATTTATCCTTATTCATTGATATATTTCACATTACGATGATGTTCTTATGTTGTTTTGGCCTATTTTACACAGTTCGCAACTTTCCGGTGCCGAAGCAGCAGACGCAGGACTCAGCGGTAAAAAGTGAACGCTGAGTTGCTGAAGAAGAATACCTCCAAATTACCTGAAAATCGACGGAGAGTATTTTCCAGACGTATCACGAGGGCACGCAAAAGGGCAACCAGAGGGGGGCCACAGGGCGTCCAGGCGCCCTGGGGGCGCGCCCCCCTGGCCGCGCCGGGGGTGGCGCCTGGAGCACCAAACCTCAAGTTGTGAATGGGCAAAGACTTAAGCATTACATAGCAGGAGATCCTGTCAATGTTGATGTGAATATGATATACACAACAACTCATGAAGAACATGTTGCAGCCCTGTTTCAGACGCCAGCAGAAGGAGAATAAAGAAAAGGTATGTATTACGGTAAGGAAACATCGCAAACCGCCATAAAAGTTCTATATTACGAGTTTTTGCAAAATTAGTAAAATTCTAAGCCTAAGTGGAGCCGGAGACGAGCTCCAGGGGGTCCAGGCGCGCCCTACCTCCTGGCCACGCCGGGAGGCCGCCTGGACACCCGGGAGTCCGTCTCCGACCCCGCTTTAGCCTGTTACCTTCCTTTCTGTGCATAAATTTTTGCTATATATTTGCCCGGATTGTTCCGGCAACGTATCTTGCAATTTCGTGTGTTTTCTTTTCGATCTGTTTCTGCCAGGGAATCTTTCAGCTGAATCTAGGTGCCATGGCTTCTCCAAGTTCCCCCAAGGACAAGTTCGTCGTCAACGTCATCAACCCTTACCTCGCTGAGGTGAAGAAGCACCCTCAGGTTGTTCGGATGGAGGACGGTGTCCTCCATCAAGAAGATCTGAAGGGACCTATCAAGGAGGGGAGCATCCAGGCCAGGCTAGAAGAAGTGGAGCAAGAAGTCTTCAAGTACAAGAAGATGATCGAGCGTGGTGTTGAAGCTAACTTTGACATCATCAACGAGCTGAAGACCTACTTCCTGAAGGAGATGAAGGAGATGTGGAAAAGCATCACCGCGTCTAAAGAAAGAATTAAAGAGCTCCAAGGGCAAATTTATGATCTACATCACCAGAACTGTGAGTATGAACTAAGGTTTATGCGCATGGGTATGGGCGCTGCATGCAGGATTCATGAGACAAACTTCTCATATGAGACTGGGGAACCCCTTCCATGGAAGCGCTTCGCCGAGGACTACGCGATCAACGTCAACAAGAATGAGGAGTGAAATATCCTTGGGTAACGGCATCCCCTTGGCTTGTTCCAAGCTTGGGGGAGTGCCCGGTATCTTTATCTTTATCTTTTGTCTTTTAGAGTCAAGTAGAGTCATATCATGTCTAGGGAGATTATTATATGAAATAGGTGTGTGCATTGAGGTCTATCACTCCTTCGGTGGAGAGATTGTATCCGTGAGTGTGGAGTCGTCTATGATGGAATATTAATGAGAAGTCTATTGGTTCCTTTGCTGCACTCGGTATTCTCTTCATGCAATCGACCTTATATGATGATTCTTATGGGGAGTATTGACCTTATACCAGGTATGGCTGTGAAAGCTTTATTTAATTTTGGCAAACATAGCTTTGGTCATAACAACAAGCATGATTTTCTTAAAGTATCGACATAGCCAAAACCTTTATGTTATTATGCTTGAAGTGTTATGCTGACAAGGAAGACAACTTGACGTGTTATGCTTATTTCAATGTTTATGCTTTATATTGCTTTGCATCTTAGTCATCATCAATTGTCTGTTCTCTCAAAACCTTTGCTAGCCTAACTCTGTACTAAGCGGAATTCTGCTTGTGCATCCATACCCTTAAACCAATACCTTCCATACGAGTCCACCATACCTTCCTATTCGTGGTATTCCACTACCACCTCCTAAATTATAGAATTTATGTGTTATCCTTAAATGTTCAAAATCTTTTATTTTGTGCCTTTATTTTAGCTCATGAGGAAGTAATAGTTAATTCATGGTCTTTTTGAGTTGGACAAGTTTCACCCCGGGATTGCATGTCTAATCTGCAAACCCCTAATACGAGAAGGAACTGGCAAAGAGTGCGTCCGACTCATTAAAAAAATATACAACAAACAAACCCTCCTTCACGCTTTGTTCATGAGAAATAAGAAAACTTTGGCAGTGATAAACAAAGGAGATTAAGGGGATGTGATCGTCCCCGTACGGGAGCCGTTCCTCGAAACTTGTCCAGCTCGAGAAGTAATTGAGTTATCTATTAGCATTCGTTGACAAATCATGCACCTCTCAAAACTTGTTTTCATTCTGTTTGATTTAAGGATAGCACATGAGTTTTCCCTACTCCCCTAGAGCAGGGCCTATCTTTTAATTTTAGGTTGAGTCAGTTATTCCTACTTCCTTCTATTCTTAAAGAGAGCAGACATTTGATGTTGACAAGGATTCATTCATATAAAGTTGCATTAAGATTTGTCATATCATATCCTTGTTGAAATTATCATTTGATAAGTAAGTTGTTTGTCAAGCCCAGCTAAGGCAAACATCTTCCTTTGTGTTAACACTTTCACTTCTTGCCTAATAACATGTTCTTTCAAAAGGTTCAATTAATCTCATCAAAACATAAAGAGAAAGAGCAAAAGTTAAAGCTATTTGTTGTTCTTTGACCAAAGGACATGTTTGCCATGATTTGATGAGTTTCCTTAGCCCTACTTCCGAATATAAGTGTTACCACTCTTTTATAAGGGCCTTATGAGTTGAAGATTGCTGTTGAGGATATTTTAGTTGGTGAAGAAGCTGTGATGCTTCTTGTCCGTATTCTATTTATCGACACTTCACTCTCTAAACTTGTGGACAGGTTTACCGAGCTCAGTATTCGCTTGGGGACAAGCGAGGTCTAAGCTTGGGGGTGTTGATACGTCCAAAATGCATCACTATTTTGTATCATAATTTATCCTTATTCATTGATATATTTCACATTACAATGATGTTCTTATGTTGTTTTGGCCTATTTTACACAGTTCGCAACTTTCCGGTGCCGAAGCAGCAGACGCAGGACTCAGCGGTAAAAAGTGGACGCTGAGTTGCTGAAGAAGAATACCTCCAAATTACCTGAAAATCGATGGAGAGTATTTTCCAGACGAATCACGAGGGCACGCAAAAGGGCAACCAGAGGGGGGCCACAGGGCGTCCAGGCGCCCTGGGGGCGCGCCCCCCTGGCCGCGCCGGGGGGGGCGCCTGGAACCCCTGGCCCACCTCCGGCTGCCCCCTTTTGCCTATATACTCCTCGTTACCCGAAAACCCTAAAAAACAGAGTTTTGACGGAGTTCCGCCGCCGCTCCGTGGCGGAAACCTATAGAGAAGAAAAAGCCATCTCCGGCGGGCAGATTTCGCCGGGGAGATCATCGCCATCGTCATCACCATCGTCACGGGCATCATCGAGATCATCATCAACATCATCCCCAACATCAGCACCATCTCCATCATCATCCAAATCTCATCTCACAATTGCAACTTGTGTTGTAACCCGTACTACCTATCCTCTCTACTCCATCGGTGTTGATTACTACTTTGTGGTGAATGCTATTGAGTTTTGTTGGAGAAATATCATTATGTCCAGATTGTTTATCATCCATTTATCTCCACTGATCATGATCTCTTTTATGTCTTGTGAGTAGTTACCTTAGTTCTTGAGGACATGGGAAAAGTCTTGTTGTTAGTAGTCATATGCTGTTGAAGTAATATGTGTTGTTTGATACTTAAGTTGTGTTGTCATTCTACTAGTGGTGTTGTGTGAGTCGAACACTCAACACTTCGCCTTATTAAGGACCTAGGGGAATACATTGTGTACAAAGAATGCTTACGGTGGGTTGCCGGAGTGACAAAAACCTGAACCCTAGTTCGCACGCTTTTGCACAAGGGAACAATGGATCATCGATCGTATTGCTATGGTTAGGCTTTTGCCTTAAATACTATCTTGTATTTGCGGATGCTTGCAAGGTGTTTAATCATAAGAGTGCACTCATCTTAGTCTAGAGAGTGTACTAGCATAGATCCACCCACTCAACACTTATCAACACATAACATAGTACCGATACGGCACATGGCGAAAGCACATGACCACCTCTCCCGTGTGTCCTCAAGAACACTTTAGCCTTTATAAGTTCAGTTGCTAGGCCTCTCCTTTGCTTAGAAAGGATTGGGCCACTTGTTATTCCTCAGTGCCTTTTTACTTTGCTCGCTTTTACTTTCCTATTGCTTATATCAAGAAAACCCCTAAAAAGTTATCTTTCAGTGCTTGCAGTAATTCTTTGCTCAGAATCGCTTATCAATACCTTCTGCTCCCCGTTGGGTTCGACACTCTTACTTATCGGAAACGCTGCAATAGATCCCTTACGGTTGTGGGTCATCAATATTCTCATCAGGCAACTTAATTACTACAGATTCATTATCTCAGTAAGCATTCGTCATGTGACTGTGAAAAGTCCTTATATGGTTGGTAGCATGTCACCACAGAAATTATGCTTGTTATCATTTACCTACTCGAGGACGAGCAGGAATTAAGCTTGGGGATGTTGATACGTCCAAAACGTATCTATAATTTCTGCTTGCTCCATGCCTCTTTTGTGTGATATTGCTATGAAATTATTGCACTTCCATACACTTTTGATCATATTTGGACTAACCTATTAACTCAGTGCACCCCAGTGCCAGTTTCTGTTTTCTGCTGTTTTTGTATTTCAGGTTTTCCCATTACGTAAATTGCCAGAAAAATCCCAGGAAAAATATATCAAAAATCAGCGTTCCGGAAGCTTCCATGCGGCCAAAGTAGGGCCAGAGGAGGGCCACCAGGGCTCCAGGAGACCAGAGGGGGTGGCCCCCCTCCTGGCCGCTCCGCCAGGGCGCTTGGGCCCCCCTTACCTCTTATGACGCCCCCCCTTTGGCATATATTTACACCGCGTCCCGAAACCCTCGAGGACGGAACCCTTTTTCGCGATCTCATCTCTGCTCCGCCGCCGCCGCGCTTCCAAGATCGGGAGCACCAGGAGAACTCTTCCCGGTACCCTGCCGGAGGGGAGGATCACCACCGGGAGCTTCTCCACCACCATGGACGCCTCTCGGATGAGTTGTGAGTAGTCTCCCTTGGACCATGGGTCCATGACCAGTAGCTATGTGATGTTCTCCTCCCCTCTTTGTTCTTCACCGATTAGACCTCGTGAGCTGCCCTACATGATCGAGGCACATATGTAATCCTTATGCTGTTGCTATCATGAGTTTGCTGGGATCCGATGGATTATGAGATTATGTTCAGATTGTGTGTGAGTAATATATTTGATTCACCTCTTTTATATTTATGTTCTTGAGTAATTCTTGCATGTTCTCCGTTGCTGTTTATTGCTTTGGCCAAGTAGTAGGTAGTAACTCCAAGAGGGAACGTTATGCTTGATTGTGGGTTCATGCCCCTCGATGACTAGCTTGAGTGACAGAAACATGAGTCTAGGGGATGTGCTGTTGCCACAAGGGGGAAAACAACGGTGCTTGTACTTGCGGGTGCAAGGATTGTTTACTTTACGCAAAGTTCTTTTAATGCAGTTGTCTGTTGCTTTGAGTTTACACTATGGGTGGGACTGGCAACTTAATACCAGCGAGATGTTCTAGATAGATATCTCAAGGTGGATGATTAGTAGTAGATGCAGATGGATTTCGGTCTACTTGCCTTGGCGTACCGCCCATGCTTTTGAGCCTCTACCTTTCTTTGCAGCATAGTTAGCATTGGTTTGCGCACATAATCATGTCAATTGCCCGGCTGTAATTCGTTTACCTCGCTTAGTTGTTTTATCGTCTTTTGGGAGAGAGGCATCACTAGTGAACATCATAGGACCCCGGTCCATATTACCATCACTGATCACACCCGCTATTTACTTTCTGTTCTTACTTACTAATTGCAGTCATACCTATCACTATTATCTCTTGTGTTTGATCCTTTGTAAACGATAAGGCCGGAGGGATTGACAACCTCTCTGTACTCGTTGGGAGCAAAGTTATTTGTATATGTGTGCAGGTCCTGTCAATCGCTAAGTTGCGCCGCTAGCAGTTGACACCTTCTTGTTGACCCTCGGAGTCTCACGGGATTCGATCCTTGGTATCTTTGCCAAGGGAAAACTACCGCTACACTGCATCTCAAACCTTCCACTTGGGGTAACCAACGAGGGGCGAGAAGCCATCAACAACCCATTCAGACGGAGCCAAGGCTTTGATGTGTCTGATCTCATTCAAGAAGTTGAGTTTGTCCTCGTCAGATTGTGGGCCGTAGACCTCTGTCAACAGCCAAGACGAGTTGCAGCAGAGGTCGGTGATCAAGGCAGACACTGAGAAGATCCCCTGTAACAATGGTTGCGGAGTAACTTTGATGTGATCAGAGGAGGCGGCAATGAGGATGCCCCCTCTAGTGCCAACAGCAGGAAGTAGAACAAAGTTGTCCATGAAGAAGGGATCCAAAGTTTCGGCGATGATGCTGTTAGAGATAGAGTCCAGCTTCGTCTCTTGCAGACAGACAAGCTTACAGTGGTGATCTTGAACAACGCCAGCAACAACCCGGCGTCTCGCGGGATTGTTTAGACCTCTTACATTCCAGCTTAAGATCGCACTATCCATAAGCAAACCAAATCACAACTGGGCAGGACCGGACAGAAGCACATGCAGACTTGGAGACATAGTACGTAACAGCAGCAGGTACAGACTTAAACAAACAAGCAACAGGCGAAGTGAAGAGGTTGCAAGGCAGCAGGTTGGCCGAGACCACTCGTCTTGACATGTAGTAGTGGCGTGCAATCATTGGGGACCTGGGAGCAGCCATCGTAGCCGGCAGCAACCGAACTACTGCATGACCGCCGTGGTCGGCAGACTTGTGGAGGCAGAGCCCAAGGTACATCTTCCCTTCTTCCCTGTGGCGGCAGTCAAATCGGTGACCGCGTCGATGAAGTGGGGTGGGAGGGGCTTCTGGTAGATGTCCTTGTAGCGCTGAATGTCATCAGGGACCGGCGGCTCGGCCGTTGTTTGGCCGTGCTTCTTGAGAAGGACGAGCTGGACCTTGGCCTTGGTGGAGAGGCCATGGCTCGGCAGCGCAGCAAGGCGACCACTACGCCGCTGGTCGGAGGTGCTAGTAGAGTCCAGGCGAGGGGGCGGTGTGGTGAGCATCGGCGGCGGCGGTGGCGGCGGTAGGGGGAGCAGGGGAGATGGCGCTGGGGAGCAGAAGGATGCAATGAAGCTGTCGATAACAAATATCTAGCTCACAAACAAACATATTGGCCCGTCTCCCATCCAAGTCTGTGCTCTACTATCGTGGTATCTGCTGGTGTCCTGGTGCCTACTTGCCTTTAACCCCGCGTTCCTCCTCTACCTGCATTGATGCCAGCAAGGACTCCCGTTAATCAGTCGTACAAAGTACATATGGCATTCAAGGCCACATACCCTAAAATCAAGTTGTCCGGCTCTGGAGCGCCAAGTCGTGTGCAGGCTTCGGAGATCTATCCTAGCTAATCTTTGGGTTACATGAACTCTCTGCTAAATACAATGTACATGCCTCATGTGACGGTATGGTCATTGTCGACAACTATATCTGCAACATGGCCATGGAGTAGTGGGCGCCCCGCGTCCGAACACAAAGCTTTGTCATTACCTACGAGTCAATTTGATTGGCCTCTACTGGCACTAACCGTCTACGGTGTACCACGTTCTGTATTAATGAACTCAAGACTGCCTTCTGATGTGTAATGCATAGTTGACTATTGTATCCTCACCATGGGCTTCAAACATCTAAGGCATATCGCGTGTTTGTTAGCACCAGTGGACAGGGAAGATTAGGGTACTGGAGGATGCTAGGAGGATAGGATGATGAAATGCATTTTTCTATACGACCATTGAATGCACTGCTTCTTTTAGTTAATTCGAAAGAAGTTCTAGTTTGATGTGCCTCGAAGTATCTATTTCATATGAACGCCTAGGAGTGATGATGTTTGATTGTTCTTACTTAGAGTGATGATATTGGGTGTTAGTGATTTGTTGGTTGGGTTCTATTATATGCACCAGATGTTTTCACTCGAGATTTAAGTATACTAGCAAGATGCCCGTGCATTGCACGGAACATCAAGATGCATTTATATGAGTAGTTTATCATGTGGGAAATAAGAATGAACGGGGGAAGGCCTTATCTGCAAATATGGAGAGGAGTGCGGGTATCTTTTTGCAAAATTGGCATAGTTTCCTCCCTATCCGTCAGATATAGATCGGACGGCCTATATTGCAGGATGGCAGGCACACCATCATCACCAACTCTGTTTTTTTATAAGAAAGTAGAGATAAGTCGTATGCTATGTTGCAAGCTGTTAGACTGCATACCGCTTCTACTGGATACTCAACGGCAGCACTTATCCATGCAGCATGCAACGTCGGTCAGTCCTACTAGATAGGATCTCTAACTGTATTTTAGTTACAGCGTGTGCGTGCGTGTGTATCTACTTCTCCTCATCCTCCCTGTAACTCTATATATTACCCCCCTTGAGGATGAATACAACACGCTGATTACTTTTTCTTCATGCACACTAAATACATTCTACACAAGCAATGGATGCTCACTTCAATATAATTATTGCACTTTTTACCATTTTCTTTCAGTCCATTGCCTTGGGGTTAAGTCACAATGTAGATGCTGCTTTTTCTTTTCAGGAAGCACAAAGTGCTCATGTGCAACCTAAAATACTGATTGCACATTGGTATATGTTTGTGTTCCAAGGGTGAACTTGCGATTCTGTGCAGCCATTACCGGCGAAGGTCTATCCAAAAACTCGTGTCTGATTAATATAGTTCACACTTCACATCACCCAGATAAGCACGAAAAGAAAAGTTGGGCAGACATGCAAACAAATTTGGATCATAGTGATGGACGGGCCACCCCGATGGCTGGGAATTCTTACTCAACAATTTAGGACTGGTTGCTACAAATGGTGGTGGACGGCATTCCTAGTGGATCTGCGGCTAATACGTGGTGACCTCCCCAAACTCAGGAGGCCAACATGATGTTCGTGACTCTTGGTTCTATACGGAGCTCTCGCTGGGATTGACAATATCCTCCACATGTTGCACACCGTGGCTACATCGGTTCAGGTTGTATATTCTTTGGTCAATAATTAGTACAATCTTGATATTAATATAATGCACTTTATCATATCTTTTTGAAGAGCAACCAATAGCCAACAACAAACTTATGTATTCACCTTCCTGTCACAACTACCAGTTCGGTTATAACCTCACATGGTAGGCCAAACCCTCACATGGAAGTTCATAAATGAGGCATGTGAAGACCCTAAACATGAGCAATGTGGCTAGATTGCTCCTGATGTCTCGCATAATCTCATCCATGTACTACGAGTTTCCTTTACCTTCTTTGGTTCGTTCATGTTTGGCCACTTGTTATAACACATTTTTCTCACAACAATTAGTGCCTACTCACTATGACATGTCTAACGTGTATAACTTTACATGAAACTCTTAGTTATCAAGTGTAGCTGTAACACCTGTCTCAACTTGAACATTAGCATGTAACTGCATATGTAACACAGAAAAGACATCATCATGTTAACCAGCATCAGGGAAGCTGGCCGGCTTGGATTTTTCCTACAACCAGGCAACGGCGAGTGTGGTCAGCGATGACAACGCCACGATTTTCATGCAACGGGCAACGGGGAAAGCTACCACCGGCTCCCGGATTTGCTACAACTAGGGAAGACGATGAAGTGTGGCCGGCGACGACGGGCTACAATTCTTTTGCAACCGGCAGCGGGAAAGCTACCATCGGCGACTGATTTTGCTACAACCGGCGAGGGGTGGTGCGACAAGCGGCGACATGGTTGACCACAACCAGGATTTTTTGCTACAAACCGGTGCTATTTCTACTACCACTGTGGTGACCGCGTCTTGCAAGCGGTGTGACGACAGGGAACAGCGACCTTGACGAGAGATGCTGGGATCGGTGATGAGTCTGTTTTTGCTAGGATGGCTGCTGTTTTGTTTTTGCTACAACCGGCAATCACAAAAGTTACAAGCAGCGAGCGTTTTTGCTACGATGGCTGACAGGGTTGCGGCACCTGCAAGCATTTTTGGCTGGAAGCACCATGTTTTTTTTGCTACGACCGGTGACTTTTTTTTTGCTACGACAAGCAAGCTGTGCTGCGGCCGGCGACCGATGCCACGGGAGCTGCGGCTGTGCACTGGAGCTGCTACCGGCGTCGGCGCCATGGGAGCTGCGGCCTAGAGCTGCAACCATTTGTTTCCCTGGGGAGCTGCAACCATGGCCGCCACATTGCTGGCGCGAAACGCAGGAGGCGACGGTGGCGACCAGTGATGATGACGGCGACCAGTGGTGAGGGCAGTGACATGCAAGACACTTTGGGCGGTTGCAACGGGTGAGCACGGTGCGCGCACCTGACGAGTAGCATGAGATGCAGGTGCCGCGCGAGATGCGAATGTCGACCGGTGTTGCGCAAGGAAGAAAGAGCTTTTGGGGTGAGCCTTTTTTCCCATATCCGACGGCCTGCACTCGACCGGCTGAAGTTTTGGGGCGGCGCGCCGGTGGCTAGCAGTGTGTTCGCACACGAACATGTCACCGTGTACCTCCGACGCCGAGGGTGATGCACCGCAGCTCACGTCGAAGGAGACCCGTCCGGAAGCGCGATATGCAAGCAATCCGACGGGCGCTTTTGAAGACGCGAAACCCCACGCGTCCGGGAGGGACCCCGTCTGGACGCGCGGCGGCTATGGGCTGCCCTAGGTCGACATGATCTCCCCTAGGGCCTCGATGTTCGCCGCCCTGCAACAAGAAGAACATACGAAGAACGAGGAAGAAGAAGAACTACGGTCGAGGAGAAAAGATAAAAGATAAAAAGTGATAGATGATTTGATCGATTGTGTGTTGTTCAATCGGCTGTCACCCCTTAGGCGGCTGGACTTCCCGTGCAAGGAAAAGGCTTGGATTCACGTCCAAAACCCTAGCCAAATTCGGATTGGTTTTGTCTGAACTTTCCAAAACTGTTCGGTTTAAACTGGCTGTATATTGCGGGTAATTTTTGAGGTGGTAAACAACCTCAGATGGAAAAGAGCCCAAAAGCAATCTTGACCGTTTCGACGAGACGAAAAACTTTTGTGTTGAACGTTTTTCGATTTGAAGCCATCATCTAGGCCAAAACGGTCACGCAATACATGCTGTTATTCGCGCTACCCATCAGACACGTGGATGGTGGGGCGCGCAACTTATGGCTCTGTGACACGGCTGTGTTCGGATGACTGTAACTTTTGCATACGAACTCGGATTGGGATGATTTTTATATCAAAATCGACCGTTTCAATGAGACGCACAATTTTCATGTTGAAACTTTTTCCATTTGAAGTCATCTAAGGTTTCAAGCCATTCTTTAATCTGGTGTCATCATGAGCATCTCTGAACTTATTATAACTTTTGCATTCGGACTCCGTTTTAGACCACTTTCATATCCATCTTGATCTTCTCAAAGAAAGCTATCTCATGATGACTTCCGATCATAAGTTTGAAGTAATCTTGACATAGATTAAAGCAACTTTTACGATTGTGCCACTTTTGAGCGTCAACACAGTGCCCTTTTTGATGTTATTGTTTTTGTCGGGTCGAGCGAAATACCAGTTATACAGATGCTCTGTCGTCTGAAGTCTTCTTTGCACCGTTGTCAAATGTTGGAGCTCCCGCCATGGTTGCCATGTGGACAGTGGACGTGCTAGCGAAAAAGGCAAAAGCGGTGCCATGCATTGCCTTAAAGGGGAACGAAAAGAATCCACATAGTAGATTACTCTGATCGTTGCGTCCATTTGAGTGAACCAAGTAATTTATGCCACGAATATTCTGCTCCAAATTAAGAAACATCAGTGCATGTGTGTGGCTTTTGGAAGCCTACCTAACATGAATCTCCTTGCATATTCATGACTGCCCAGTAGCAAAAAATGGTGAATTGTTATAGGGTATGTTACGTATTTGTGTAGGAGCTACCCACCGCAACCGAATCATCAATTCTAAACAAGATTGGCCACTTGTTGGGGACTTGGAGTACAAGAGAGATTATGATGTAAGCTAAATTAAGTTACTAAACTCAAACTTTCTACTGGCATGCCCCCACAGTTCCATGCATGCACCTCTATAAATAGCATGCACAAGTCAAGCTCTCGACACACAACAACCAACAAGAGCTGCATGCTCACTTAGCAGTGGTCGACTACATCACAGCTAGTCCACCGTAATCAATTGCATCGTCAACAATGCAAGGCCTCGCAGCAACTTGCAAGCTGTCACTGGCCGTTGTGGTCGCGGTGTTTCTCCTGGGCTCATCGGCGGCCACCGCCCACGGCCTGAGGAGGGTCGTCTCCAGCAGCTCCGACGAGCCGTGCAACGAGATGACGCTCTACTACCACGACATCCTCTACAACGGCGTCAACAACACGAAGAACGCGACGTCGGCGGCGGCCACCAAGCCCACGGCGCTGAGCACGACCCACTGGAAGAACGGCACCTACTTCGGCACGCTCGTGGTCTTCGACGACCCGATGACGGTGGGGAAGGCGCTACCCGTGGCAGGGGAGGAGCCCGCGGCGCGCGCCCAGGGCTTCTACTTCTACGACAAGCAGGAGTCTTACACCTCTTGGTTTGGCTTCTCCATCGTGTTCAACTCCACGGCGCACAAGGGCACCATCAACCTCGTCGGTGCGGACCTCATGGACGACAAGACGCGGGACCTCTCCGTCGTCGGCGGCACCGGCGACTTCTTCATGGCGCGCGGCATTGCCACGCTCCGACTCGATGCCTCCGAGGGAACCGTCTACTTCCGTCTGCAGATGGACATCAAGCTCTATGAGTGCTACGTCTAACGAATTATATTAGGGTAACACATCCATTTGCTCTGCCGGTGTGTGTCAATAAGGATGCTGTTGTTTCCTATGCTTTTCGATTTATCTTGGTGTGTGAGGGCAGGTTTGTGTGTCATTGTCGCATACGTTGATAAGTATGCGAAATGTACTGCAGATATGTATTCGTCTTTACTGTTTATTTTGTATCTCTTAGTTCAGGGGAGGTATCGATCTCTTCTATATATTCTATCTAAAAGAAGATTTATATGTGTTGGTGGTATTTCCTATTTCGTCTCTGGAATGCGAGGAAAAGCCTCCAAAGGCCATCTAACTGTTGAGGAAATACAAGTTATAGTAAATAAACTAGCACAGCCACCGGCCCAATTGCACAGGCAACATATTTAATGATTATAATAATTTAGAGAAATTTTTTGGTTGTTTATTCTTCTATAAAAGTTACATATATTGATCAGCAACGTATTGTCTAGAACCAATATTCAGGTAATAATTTATATATAGAGCAAACCGTCAAGATGCAATCAGGTAATGGTTAATTAAAATTAAAATTAGTAAGTGTGTACAGTTCATTCAGCATGCAGTTCATTCAGCATGCGGTTTTGGAAGAACTATTGCTTATACAGGAATGAACTAGCATTCTAGAAATCAAATTCAGATGTGTAAGCAATAGTTCTTCCAAAGAATGAGTGAGAATGCTGCCGCTGCTCTGCTCTGGTATTGGTAGTCTGGTACAACACAATTACTCCCTCCGTCCGGGAAAAGTTGTCCCCATGGCGATTTTATAGAAAACCCCTCCCCAAACTCCCGACACAACCCGCACTCCTGTCGATGCTCCGCCGCTCCGACACAGGCGCATGGACGCCGGAGCTCCCCTGCGCCGTGCTGCTCCCCTGCTCTCCCGCGCGTCCTCCAGCGCCGCCGCAGCTGCCTCCTCCGCCGCTCCCTTTTGCCTAGCGCGGCTCCTCTGCCTCCCTTGCCCTGCCTCCCGAATCTCCCATCTTTCACCCCAAAAATTCCTTCTTCTTCCTCCCGATGTGTCTCTTGCTCGCGCCCACCCTTTCCCTCCTAGCGTTGATGGAAGAAGCGTGGCCATCCCTCGGCCTGGCGGCCGGCGACGCGGCCTTCCCGCCCCGGCCTCCCCCCGCCACCGCCGCTCCGACCCCCATGGCATGGGGCGCGGCCGCGACGGCGCGGTGGGAGACGGTGGCCAAGGAGTCGTCTCCGCAGGGGGTGAGCCAGATCGTGTCCAGCTGCGCCAACTCGAGCGGCTTGGCCGTGGCCGCCGTCGACGCCAACGCCATCATCTCGGGCGGCACCGCGCTCGCCTCCACCGCGGGCCGGCTGGTCAATCTGCCCGAGGTCCTCTAGGAGGCGCGCTACGCCGTAGCGCGGCGGAGGTTCGCTCTCCTGCCTACCACTGTCGAGACCGTCGAGCCCGCCCCTAAGTTCGTCAATAGAGGTCGAATGTCAAGAGAGGTACTGATTTTTTCATCTGCTGAATAGAGCTTAAGCTCTGCACTTTCATGGATTGAAGTTCATTTTACTCATCGAATTATTTACCATGTCATAGGTTTCCATTCTCTGCTCTCTATTACTGCTTGATGCTCTCTGCGTTACTGTATTCAGAAATGTTCAGTAGATTTAGAAGACAGAGGCAACACCTTCATGGAGTAGAATCCTTGCTCTGGTTTAGTGTAGAAATGTTGATTCAGAAATGCTGTGACATGTTCAGACTGAATTAGTAATTCAGAAACGTTCATTGTAAAAATTCAGAATGTTTTACACAAAGTTTGTCTCCTAGATTTTGGATTCATGATGTTTTTGCGTGTAGTTAGCAGATTAACCACTCATGTATGTGTAGATAGAGGTACGAGTAGCTAAATTCAGAAACTTTCCTACACTAGGCACTGTAAACTTCCAGTACACAAAATTCAGTTACCTTTTTAGTCGGAAAATTTATGTAATAAATTTCAGAAGCTTGTATTTTCAAGGTAAATCAAACTATGCTTGAAACTGAAATTTAAACTGAGTATGCAGCAAATTATTTTTTAAATGCTCCAAGCTAATCCAAGTACTGAATTACTCCTTGCTGGAGTATTGCTATTTTGTCACTGCTGTCATTTTGAAATGCTTCAAGTACTGAATCCAAATACTGAAGTGCTCCAAGAAGAAGAAGAATTGTAAAGAAGCATATGGTTTAGATTCTTCTTCTTCTTACAAATTGATAGATTGCGGACTGAAATTATTTGGAAATAAGATAGCACTTGAGATAAGATAGCAATTGATCTAGCTGATTATAATTTTCATCACACCATTCTGCAAAAAGAGTTAGCTTTATACTGTTATCAAGAGTGCAAAATGGATCTCATTTGTTGTTCTGGGGTACACCTACCAAAATCACTGCTATCAAGAGTGCAAAATGGATCTGAATTCTGAAACTACACCATGTTCCTGTTAATCATAAGAATAAGAATAAGAATAAGAAAGAGAAGGAGAAGGAGAAGAAGAATAGGAAGAAGAAGAAGAAGAAGAATAGGAAGAAGAGGAAGAAGAAGAATAGGAAGAAGAAGAAGAAGAAAATCAAATAATTCACATGACACACTCCAATCTTTTCTCATTGAAATACACATGACACAATAAGAATAATTCACATGAAAAATCAAATAATTCACATGACACACTCCAATCTTGTATGCATTTCCTCCTCTGCACTGCAATACACATGACACAAGACATACACCTGACACATGGCGCATCACATACTCCTATCCTTTCTTTTCCCTTTCCCTTTCCCTCTTTTTTTTCCTTTCTCTATCTACTCATTTCCTTGTTCTATAATGGCCTTTGTGTCGGTAATTAGCTTAGGACTGCAATATACACCTATTATTTCCTCTCCAGCATTCTGTAGATGTTCCTTATGCAGATGCGGCATCTTGTAGTTGTTTCCCCCTTGATCTTTCATCACTTCGACCATTACTGCTTGCAATGTCATAAAGCTTTTGAACAGCTTATGGGCATCGTAGTTCTCAAACTCCTCCTCTACACCCTGTACCAATTCCCGAATATTCATAGGTGCTCTGCAGTCGGTTAGGGATTGGAGGCAGCAGTGGAAACAAAGGTCTAACACATTGAGCTCAGGACTGTTCGGTGGTTGTTGCAATAGTCGAATATCCAGATCTGTCTGTGCCACAGCTTCTAGAAAACCAGCATCATTAGGGAGGACATGCGGTGTTGCATTATCTTGTTGAATGAAGATCGTCGTGTCCTCATCACCGTCAGGCCATTTGTCTTGTATGGCAGGGATTACTTTATTGATCAGGTAATCTCTGCACACAGGTCGGGTTACTTTCACCGGTCTCAGCTCTATTGTCCCTCTATCTCTATTCTGGCTTGTTCATTGTGCCTCGGTCTCTACCACGAACGGCCAAATGCCAAGTTTTCCATCGAATGTCATCTCACCATTTTCATTGTAGCGAGGTTTGGCCACAGCTGTTAAAAACATTACTTTCCCAATGCTATGAGTATTGTGCACAGTTCGATTTGGTTCTTCTTCTCCAGGCAGTACGTAGTAGCTACTCTTCACCCTAGTCATGTCATACCATTTCTCATCTATGTGGACCATATTAGTCATTGGCTTGAAACTAGGCCAAGGACTTGATATCCATCGCTCATCCATCATGGAAATGCAGAACTTTAGTCTCGCTATCTTATTTTGTGGCTTGAGGGTGGGTTTGATGGTGCTCGTGATGCGTTTCAACTCTTGCAACTGAAACCTGTCATGGAGGGTTGATCGGGGAACACCTAAACACCTTGCAAGAGAACGGATTGTTCTTCTTTTGTTCAAAGGGATTGTGGCTGTTCTCGACAGATCTAGTTCTTTCCTCTTCCTACCGATGTTCTTCTTCTTAGTTGAAACATCAACTTCTTGGCCTGCTGCAATTTGTTCTTTGGCTCGATTCCATATTCTTGTAACTGTTCGCAGGTGAACATTCAGCATAGTCGCAATGAGCACCCTGTCATACAGGTGAACATGTCCATCTCTAAGCTCGATTACTTGCAAAGCAAAGTAAACACCATATCTCTCCTTGTCTGTCAGGTCTTTCCCTCTTGGATTGCCTTGTGCATCAGCTTCTTCAGCTTCTTCCATTTCTTCTTGTGCCTCTTGAGCATCTTCTTGTGCCTCTTGAGCTTCTTCTTCTTCAGGAAACCAATTCAATTCAATGTCATCATCCTTCTCTTCTGGGATCAAGTTCAAATCAATAGCTTCACCTAGCTGAGCTTGTTCTTCTTCTTGAGCTTCATCTTCCTCTTCCGGGATCAAGTTCAAATCAATAGATTCACCTTGATGAGCGTGTTCTTCTTCTTGAGCTTCATCCTCCTCTTCCGGGATCAAGTTCAAATCCATAGTTGTGTGCTCCTGTCTGGTCTCATAACAAAAGTATACAAAAGATGAATGGTTAGCATATAATCATAACAAGAGAACCATGAAGAATCCTAGACAAAAAGCAAAGAAACCAAGAAAGGGAAAACTAGAGATTAAAAGTACTCCTTGTTCATTTTGGTAACTAGAGGACACCTAGCTGCATATAATCATGGATGTGAACTAGCAGCACCTAGCTGCATATAATCCTGTTATGATCATGTGCATATAATCATGGATGTGAACTAGCAGCAGTTCTACAACAGCAGTTCTATTGAATTTATAACAGACTGTAGTCACTAATGTCACACTCCTACAATGTTCCTGTCAGTCCAACAATGTTTATGCTTTTTCTAGAAAATCATGCCAGTCCAACAATATTCATCTTTTTAAGAGTTTTTGTACATGGAGTACTTGGGATCTTCATTTGACAACATTACAATTCCAAATTATGCATGGATATCTACAAAATCTTGACATGAAATTTCCTGATCATGTTCTGATCATGCTCTTGTTGATTAGTAATAGAGCTTTTTGGTGTATTATTTGGATGAAAAAAGTGATGTGATACCTTGGAGTACACTGCCTTTCTTTTTCAAAGTGATGTGACACCCTGGAGTACACTGTCTTTAAACAGACTCAAGTGTTTGCAAGTAAACTGAATGTTGTGCACTGACAGAGTTTCAAATAACTGAGTATTCAGTTTGACTTAATTCAAAAAGAGTACAGTATTCATTTCAAAGTTCATGTATAAAATTCAGTTTGACTCTGAGAGGGAATTTGTGCATCTACAGTTGTTCACTGATGCATCTACAATTGTTCACTAATTCAGTTTACTGTACAATTTTGTGCATCAACAGTTTATGCATCTACAGTTTACTCTTGCAGACTGAATATTGTGTGTGTGTACACACTCATCAAATTACAGACTGGATGATCAGCTGCTGCTCTAATTCACCTCAATTTGATCTACACAACAAATTAACATCAATTGGATTATTATTATAGACTGAAATCACTTCCAAATCATAGCACCTGCTAATGTGGCTCTGCTGTATAAACAGTAAAAAATAAATTGTTTGATTGTTTCCAAACCATTGGCATGTAACTTGAGATCCTGACATTGTTATGCAGCTGTGGCTATGGTGGTCAAGAACAACCAATGCCAGTTTAAAAACAACATCAATCTCAATTTCAGTTCACCATCTTCACTTTTAATTTCCCTTCAGTACATGTTCAATTTGCTCACTCACTGGAAGCACTGTATTGTTCACACTTTTGCAATTGAACATTATCATTTGATATGAAGGAAATGTCAGCGAATTAATTTCCAACAGGTACTAGGAATTTAGGACATTTTAGGCATGGTACAATTTCACTATTCCTGCTAACTGAATTTTCTGAAGCTAGCAGCAACAGTCAACACACAGACAGCTTACTGAATTTTTTGAAGCAATTTTCAACCTGTATCAATTTGATTCGATTTTGATTTTGACCTGGACAATAAAATTTTGACTGCAATCCAATTAAACTCTTTGTATCAATTAAACTCTCTGTATTAACTGTTAATTTTGATTGCAATCAAGTTTTCGCAGGATCACATGCGGAGTACCAGAGGCGTCGGGGGTCTTGGGCGGGGGTCGAAGGGCGTCGGCGTCGCCCACCACCAGCAGCAGTGGAATCAGAGGCGTCGCCCACCACCACCACCACAACCAGCCGGCGGCCGAAGTGGACCAGCGCGGCGCCGGCTGAAGCGGACCAGCGTGGCGGCAGTGGGCGGCGGAATCGTGGCGAAGTACACCGGCGCGGCGGCGGGCGGGCGGCGGAGCTCCTCGGCTCCTCCTCGTGGGCGGGCGGCGGAGCTCCTCCTCGTGGGCGGGCGGCGAAGCTCCTCCTCGTGGGCGGGCTTGTCGGCGACGCAAGACCTGCTGGTGGGCGGCGCAGGAGCTGCTCCCGGAGACGGCTGGCTGCGGCGGCTAGCCGTGGCGACGGCCCGCTGGCCTTGGCGACGCGGACGACGGAAGGAGGAAGGAGATGGAGTTTATTTACAGAGCTTTGAAAGTGGAAGGGCGTTTTTGCAAAAAAACAATGTACTGGACGGGTGACAACTTTTCCCGGACGGAGGGAGTAATTCCAAGAAGCAAGGCACTGAAAAATAAAGTAATCGGCATGAACATTCGCCTGCGGATCATGGCACCTCTTACCCTAGCGCTGACGCGGCTCATACAGAATTACAGATCAGAATCTTGTACAAGAAATTAAGATATGAAGAACAACAAGCAGGTAAGCACCCTTGAGACTTGAGGAGTTGAGGTACTAGCTAGGAGGAAGAGGAGGAGTTGAGTTGAGGTACTAGGACGAAGAGGAGTTTAGTTCAGTTGAGTTGGTACACACGCGAGACGGAAGCCTCCCAACAGAGTTGATACCCGGAGGCCGGAGACAGGGTAGCGGACACGGACTGGCGGAGCCGTGGAGGGAGAGGGCATTGGCTCCAGCGCGGCATCGTCCGTCGTCGCCGCCGTAAGGCGTAGGTCAGCTCGGTTTGGGTGATAAGACGAGTTGGGGGAGAGGAGGGAATGCTCTCCGGATGGGCTGCTCTGCTGTTTTGCGCTTTGGGCTTCGGTTCGTGTGTGGCTGTGTATAACATGTATAGTCAATTATTATTTTTTGCCAGAATCTTTAGTATTTCATGGAATACCAAGGAAGAACGGTCATGACAGTATGGCCCCACACGTGAGTCGGCGTTGTGGATGCCATGCAAGAACCGTATGGCGTGAGCGAACCAGCCCGCCAGAGGGCGCCCGCACTCCACCCGCGTATACCTGGGGCCAACGAACCTATACGGCTCGGCCCACGCCCGAGTCGGCTCAAACGGGCACGACACACGCCCCCACGCGCAAGCCAACATATGGGCACTAGGAACGCACTCCCTGTCGCAACCAGACTAGCCTGGCATGAGGCGAGGATGCCGACATGCGGATTCGGGCACGCCTTCGCGTGCGGTGCAACGTGCTACAGGGCGCTCATGGGTGTGCCTGAAACCGCACAATGACCGTGACCAAGGGTGCACCGCCACGGTCGACCCGTCATGGACCGCCCAGCAAGGTCGCGCGGACACGTGTCGTCCGTGCAGATCGGACGGCGTGCAGAGCCCTCGAGAAGCCCCCATGGCACCCAAGCGGGAAACAAACGGCACGGAGGCTTTCTTCACCCTTGAAGTGCCTAGGAGGCGGGTACGCCAACATCCTTTATAGGAGTAATATGTGAAACAATGTTTTTGAAAGTTCCGTGGAAAATGTTTTCTAATACAGATTCGTTCGATCTAAGTGATTATTGTTTTGGGTATGCACTTTTGATCGATTTTTTTTGTGGGTACTTTTGATCGATTTGATGTCACTCATCCTCACTTGTCCTATATGTTGGTTGTAAATTATTCAATCGTAGCGATACGAGACTCACGTGTAAGACTTACTTTCTTAATCTTAAAAAAACATCAAAAAGACAAATTTCTTGGGAATAAAAGAGTATAATATTGTTTAATGTCTACATTTTCGAGCACCACAATCATGTTTTATTTACCTTCACTGACGCACGATATGCGTACACACACACTGCTAAAAATTTGTATGTGAAGCTATGTGTGGATTGATTCAATTTGTTGGATCTAGTATGGGAAATGATTTGGATCACCCGATGCGTGCCTCCGTGCCTCCATGGATGTTGTATCTGATTTTAATCAACATATTACCTAGACTAGGTTTTAAAATTGAGCCGTTGCTGCAATTTCCCCACTGCAACAACTGGTGTGTTGTAGGATCTGGATTTGGATCCCCGCAAGAGAAGTGGCCACTCGTACACCTCCCGTCAAGGTGACACCTCCTCGTGCCGCTTCGACCGCCGCCACCAACGCCTCCTCATGCTGCTTTGACCGCCGCCACCAATGCTCGCCGCTGGAGTAGGCGCTGCCGCTGTCGCCCTCCTATACCATGAACGTCGGCCATCACGGTGCGCACGAACTCAAGCTGCATTCGCCGTCCTGGGAAGCATCGGCGTCCGCATCCACCACGAGGAGTTGTGTCCATCGTTGCCCTGCCGTCCCGAGGGAGATGACCTTTCTTTCAGCTGGCGTGGTTGCTGCTTGCTGCTCGCTACAGCGAATTTCTATAACAAGGTCTCGGTTGCAAAAAAAGAAAGTAACAAGACCTATGTTGCCAAAAAGATTGTAACAAGACCTCTGTTGCAAAAAAAGTATAACAAGACATCTATTGCAAAAATAATTTGTAACTTGAAATTTTCTGCAACACGACATGTGTTGCAGTGGTAGAAGGTGATCCTCGACTGCTCAATCAATCAGATCCGACAGCTCACGATCCACCGGCCGACGCGTAGCAGCGCGCATCAAGTATTGGTTTAACGTGAATCAAAATCAGTTTGTAAGGACTTACATCTCTTCCACTTCTCTATTCTGAATTCCAGTACAACTCTCAATCCTTTGTGGGAAAGGCACGCTTGTTTACCTGTCACACTATCAAAAAGGGAAAAGAATTATGTCTTGACGTTTTCTAAAAGTAAATAAACATAGGATAAGTTACCGCGCTGGAAAAAAAAGGAACCTAATTAATACTTCCCATAACCTCTTCGCTGATAAAACTAGGGCTCGCCTCCATCCATTGAATCTTGTTCATATAAAGCTACTTTGTGTTGTTCCTCTCGGCCTCACTCAACCGAGGAACCACACCAAAACCCAATGCTCGTCGGAGTGCCTCCTTCACCGAGGTGAGAAGCTTTATGACCGCGACGTCTGGTATGTTTTCTTTATCTCCTCCAACCAACTATTCATTTCGTCAGTATCACCCTCAATCCCTTTCCTTACCCCAATTTATTTCCAGATACAATGGAAAACAGTCATGGCGCCAGCGGGATGCCACCATAGTACCCCAGTTTCGTTAGTATCTATGCCATCTTCCTCCATATGCACCATGGTAAATTATCCCGCCTATAAGTGTCCTTTTCCCACCTTTGTAACTAGTCTAAGAACTTCATTAACCGCGGTAGTGCGGCATAGGTTGTTCAGTCTCCCGCTTTGGGAGACGCTTCCTACGTTTTTCTGTCTTTGGTTGGGCCAAATGGGCTAAATTTTGCCTTATTGTTGATTCTTATCTGACCAAAGTTTGAAGAAATTTCACACTTTTTCAGCTTTATTGAATCAATTCAGAATACATGTGCACCTGTAATATTTCCATCAAAGAATAACTATTTTGGTATGTAGTGTAATTTTAGAAAAAATATATTCAAAAGAAGAACCCCCGTTTAGGTGCCAAAATAATTACTAACCTTCACCTCTTTTTAGTCACAACGCTAACAATCAACCACCTTGCAGAACATCTGTGGCATGACCGTCCTCGATGACTTACCCGAGTTTGTCATTATCCAAGAGATACTAGTGAGGTTGCCGGTAGAGGACATCCTCCGATGTCGTGCTGTCCGCAAGTCATGGCGTCATGCCACCACCACCAAGGACTTCCTCCTCGCGCACCACCGCCACCAACCGTCACTCCCCGTCATTGACGTTATCAAGAGTGATAGCCATGTGTTTGACCACCACCTCTCTGTATTTTGTCACACTAGTCCTGGTGCCGCAAATCACAAGCTCTTTTGTCGGACCATCCTCCGGAATCCCAACACCCTTCCCTACGAAGACAACCTGGTGCTTCATGCTGTATGTGATGGCCTCCTTATAATCTCCTTCCTTGACCGTGAAGGACTTTTCGAAGTTTGCAATCCAAGTACTCACCAACGTGCTCCTCTACCGCTGCTTCGTGAACAAGACCTACAAAGTAGAAGGGTTCGCATTGCCGGATTATACCAAGATCGCCAATCTGGAGGATACCAGGTGCTTTATTCGACCTGGAGAAGGAATGAGGATCTTTTCACTTTCACGGTTGATTTCTACATCATTGCCGTGGGAGCAAAAGAACCGAGGCCTATCGAACAACCGCCATTGCAACAAGTAGTAATGGGTGGACTCACTTGTTCCCACAATACATCGGTCCTCTACCGCAACAACCTTCATTGGTTATTACGACGGCAATATATTAGCAATGGACCCAGCAACGTAATGGTATTCAACACCTCGGCTGAGACATTTCGGTGGTTGTCCCGTCCTCCACGTCAGTACCCCTGGATGTCACTATTGGAGTTGGACGGAGCACTTTCTATGTGTGGTAGTCATGATGGCATCATTGTTGAAATCTATGTTATGCATGACTACGAAGATGAGGTCTGGGCCCTCGTGTACTCTGTTAACATGATGGCACTGGAGGCATTGCCACTGCTCAATTTAAGGGCGAGAACTGTACGGAAGATTGCTACAGTTAATGAGTGTGAGATGCTGATCGAGTTTCCAGGATGTATTCTGCACTGTGACATTGGTGGTAAGTTTCTTGGAAAGATAGAGTGGAATGAAGACGAAGGCAACCGCATGCAGGTTACTCCATTTCGCTTTCAGGAGAACATTTGTCAACTTCCTTTCTTTGCAATGCAAGAAGATTATGGTGCCTGCAGGATGCTAGAAGGAGGTGATGAGAAGAATTATTCCATATGGCCATAGAATCTACTACTTTTATCTTATGCTGAGGTGATGTTCTAGTTTGATGAGCCAGTGGTCAGTGTCTAGTCGTTCTTATTTGGAGTAAAGCCAGGTGTGCCTGGTTGGTCTGAGTTTTTTTTATATGAACTCGATGTTTTGGTTCAAGATTTCAATGCATCGGTCATATATGCTATTCCCTCCGTGTCATAATATAAGAGCATTTTTTACACTAGTGTAGTGATAAAAACGCTGTTATATTATAGGACGGAGGGACTATGTTGTAAACTATGGATAACTTCTACAGAATTATTGCATATTTTGCTTTTATTCTACTAGTCTGTTGCCTTGAGGTTTACGAGGTGGCTGACGGTTTGCCTTTGCAAGAACCACTGTTAATTTAGCAAATGATTTAGCAAAACATTGTATTAGTTCTGGCAAGTCTGAAGCATGGGAAATTGTCATCCCTGACTTTATTCTTCACCATTATGTAAACGATCTAGCTATCATTTGATGAATAAAGTTTATGATGCTAAAAAAAGGGCATCACAAAAAATCTTGAAATAAATACAGAAAAATACGATCCCAGTAACTCTAGGACTTGAACCCTGATGCGCTGGGATGCTCGGTTTGCATTATGATACTTCAATTTCTGAAAAGCCTGAGCCGTTTTCTCCCACTGTATTATTTGTCCTTTTTAGATGACCCATGTCCCATCAAGCAACAGTCAGTTGTTCAATCCCCCAACTCTCAACTAGTATTTGCAAAGAAAAAAGATTACTTGTATGAGTTCAACGCCCAACTCCCAACTATCGGCAAAGAAAAGAAAATGATCACTCGTACGAGTTCAACTACAAACTCCCAACCTATCTTGTACTTTATTCTCCTCTCGCTAGAGATTGACTAACCAAGAGCATCTACAGTCGGACCCTTTATTTCTTTACTAAACGCCCGAAACGTCCCCTATCAATGTCCGATGAAAAAAGGTGATCTAATCAGATCCTTCATATTGTCCCTAAACGTTCGGACTGGACCGGCGTACCTCAAACCCATCTCAAATATAAAGCCAATATAACGCTGCCGGGTCATGTCCGGACACCAACATATGTTCCCACCTGCAGCGACCCAATACTTCCTCTTATCTCTGCAGGTGGACATTTGAGGGTCCATATTAGCAAGTTGCTGCTGAAGATGCTCTAAGACCACTGATTCATCGCAATAAATATTTGTCATAAATTTTCATACCAAGTTTTTAAACTCCAATATTATTTCAAAAATTACAAGGATTTAGAAACGATAAGCTAGATTTCATATTCCACATTTTTTGATATAATACACTAATTGTGGATATGAATTTTATGATGCTTATACTGTATCTGAGGTTCTAACAATGAACCAAAAGCACTTGTCGACACGATAAACTCTCCAAGAGTATTTTACCATCACAGTATCCGACAAACGAGTGTAACTTTTACCATCAACACGATACACTAAAAGCTCTGGCAGGGCCGTCTCTAGGAATTTGAGGCCCCGGGACGAATCACAAAATGAGGCCCTAAATTTTTAAAAATTTATAGAACTTAAGAATTATCCCCAAAAATACATCACAACTTTATAAGAAATACCTCACAAGAAAGCATACAAAAATTTACTGGTTGCACAATATATGTAGAACTGGAACTATCTAACAAACTAGATAAAACATGACAAAAGATACAAATAATATTAATGGATACAAAAGAATACCAAATTAACAGCTTGCTTCATCTGTGCCTCCCCGCATGTGTAGACATCATCTTCATCTTATTCTCTGTAAGATAAATTCATCAATTTGAGTTTAATACATACATATACACAGTAAATTTCCAATTCAATATAAATTCAATTTCACAGGTATCAATTTAGAAATCAACTTATACAACATGCAAGTTCAAATCTTGTCTCGGTCCAATAAACTACCCAAGATTAGTGGCCAAGGCAGCGAGCACTGTGGTTGTTTCTCGGCTTTGTAGGTGCTGCCAAGTCCTGGACGCCCGAAGGCAGCAGCACGAAGGCTGGGGCTGCCGGGGAGCACTGCCGGGAACGGTGCGGTGGCACCAGCGTGCAGCAGCTAGCGGGTGGGGCTGCTGTAGAGGAGAGCGGCCGCTGGCGGCGGTCTGCAGCAGACCAGCAGTCATCGATTCGTTGCACCGGAGCATGAGAGAAGATGCGAGAGAGGCGGCGCGCGTCCGTGGGCAGGACTGGGGACGGGGGCTGGGCTGGGGAGGGTCGCAACCCTAGGGCTCGGTGTGCATATTGTGCAGAACAACGTCGAACCATCGATACTCGGAGACGTGCGGGACAAACTGAAGCGTTGTAACTCTGATTTTCTCTTCGATCGGGGGCCCCTCGATTTTGAGGACCCTGTGCGGCCGGCCACTTTGGCCCCCCTGTCGATGGGCCTGAGCTCTCGCACCGATAGGCTGTCTGTCAGACTAGCATTTTCGATATGTGCCACGCTAGCACAGGGTTCGACAAGCGTGGGTGAACACTGGTCAAAGGCGTTCGGAGGTGTCGCGCCACTAAATTTATGAGTGATGCCTCCAAATTTTCACATCTCTTGAAGGCAAGGAATGCAGGTAAGTGTTTCAAAAGCCTCCCCCCTCGCGGCGCACTGATCAACCACCATCCTCGCCTCCGCCAACGACGCCATGGCCCGCATGGTCCCTGATCCTAGCTTGGCATCAGAGCTATGCAACGTGCTTTCCCAAAATCAACTGATCCAAAAATAGTTTTTAGACCTCTCGTAATGCATTGGTGCTAAAGTGAGGTGCTAAGTGCATTAAAATGCTTAGCAACTAGTATCCCCAATGCATGTGTGCTTAGTTTTTGTAGCTAAGCCTCCTTTATTTAATTGTTTAGTGACAAAACTCCTTCATGTATTGGTTGGTAGTCTTTTTGCATAGGTTCACGTGCTTAGCATTGGTTCTTCTTGGGGTTAGGCTGGTCACAATGGGCAGGAACATAAGGTAGTAACATACACACTTATCTAGACTATGTTACTACCTCCACAATGGGTAGGAACATGTAGGTAGTGTCATGCAACGATGCATTTATTAGCTTATAGACTCATTGTTTCTTGAAGTGTGTGATGTTCCGGTAACTTAGCTAGTTACCACAAGCACCCCACTCTTCATTAAATATGTGCCACATAAGCAACGTTGTATTGAAATATGTGATGTTACTCCTAAGTTCCACCCCATTGTGACCAGCCTTACTATAATGCTCTCTCTCCTCTTTAATTGCTTTGCCACATCATTTTTCTGCCTATGTGGCACCCTTAGCACCTGTCCACCATGGAGCACTGGGAAGGGCCTTAGGCCCCTCCCAATGCTCCACCTTGTACAGGTGCTAAGACTTCCATGTAGGTAAAAAATCTGATGTGGCAAGGTAATTAAGAGGAGAGAGATGAGTGTGGTGACCCCAGGAAGAAACAATGCCAAGCGCAAGAACCTAGGCAAAACATTTAGGCCTTGTTCGGTTACACCCCTCCACAAGAGGATTGGAGGGGATTTGGGGAGGTTTTGACTTGTAGGGGATTAAATCCACTTCAATCCCTGCCAAAACCTCTTCAAATCCCTCTCAACCGAACACAGCCTTAAAGAGAAGAATCCCACCAATGCATGAAGAACTTTAGTTGCAAAATTATTAAATGATGGATGCTTAGCACCAACAAGTTAAGCATCTATGCATTGGGGCTTTAGTTGCTAAAGTTTTAAGAAACTCCAGTATTATTCCAAGTAACTACCAAGTTTTAAGAAATAATAAAGACAAATTTAATAATCCAAACTTTTGATATGATACACCAATTTTGGATATGAATTTTGTGATGCTTATTTATCCGGTGTTCCAACAACAAACCCAAAGCACTCGTCAAAACCTGATAAACTCTCCAAGAATATTTTAACATCATAGTATCCGACAAACGAGTGTGAATTTTGGGACAAAGGAAAAAAAACTTTAGCTACCAAAATAATTACTGACCTGCCAAAATTATTAAAGGAAAAAAAACTTTAGCTACCAAAATAATTACTGACCTTCACCTCTTTGGATGGAAAGATTTAGAAAAGAAGAACCAGGGAAAAAACAGAAAATTTAGTGTCCATTTGAACCCGTTTGCTTGATATCCTGGCACCTTATGCGTGGAGGTGCTTCATAAGCAGTCTGGTTGTAATTAAATTCTTTAAAGCATCATGACGCACAGTAGCACAATCTGGACAGCAGCCAAACGCAAATAAATCAAGCTAGCCTGGCCAGGCAATATGTCCATTCTTCTTAGGCTCGATCCAGGCAGCTCAAAACTGACCCTACGTGCATGCTCTGACGACTCTCACTAGAGCGGACGATAAGCAGATGACGGAAGCGACGCTCAAGGTTATCCCAGACATGGCGACGGCGAGCGCCACTGTGCTCGAAGCTGGGAGGCCGCCGTGTCATTTGCTGCCATGATCATGTCTGCAACTCGTCTTGGTCCTGCTCGGCGGCGGCCCGACGGTGTTTGGGCCTTTCTTCACGGCTCGTGCCGAGATGACACTGTGGAATGAAGAAGATTTGGGATGCAACTCACATCTATAGAACTACTAGTAGCATCGAACAGTTTATATACACGCATACGTGCAAGCTCACGTGCTCAACTAACTATACGATCTAGCTGGTAGCTGAGAGGAATAAGGAGGTGGGAGTTCCTATGGAATGGTCCGGTTTGTTACATGCACAACGAATAATGTGAACAGTGACGCGGGTGCACCTCTCCAGTATGGTTGCCAGCGACGCCATGCAAGCTCTCCCTAGAGCGGATGGAGACGATGCTCAACATCTCCACGGACGTGGCAGCAGCGAGCGCGCACTGGAAGATATGGGAAATGGCGTAGGACGATGAGATGCCCAGTGCGCTTCTGGAGGCCAGGGCGCCGCAAGAGAGCATGCCTACTGGTAACGGCGCTCATGGCCGGCAAGCTAGCAGGTCTAACTACTTGGAACAAGTTTCGCGCCTCCTTTGATATGTTTGTGGGATGGCACAAATAGGGAAGATCATGGCATCACATAGGCCGGGCCTCGAGCCAACGTTTTTCTTCCATAAACAAATAAAAGGAGAAGAGATAAAGCAGAAAAGCGGCAGAAGTTTGAGTAGAGCAAAACGAATAAAGAGAGCACTGGTTAGGTGTTGATGAATGCAAGATGTCACCTGGTACATTATATCCTCGACAGGAGCATAGCCTAACGTCGGCCATTTTGCTCTCGACCAATGGTTTCCTCATGCCTGCTATGAGCGCCGTGAAAGGTCTGGTAGAATCATATGCATCCCTAAATCTCACAAAAAAAGTAAGTCTTTATTTTGAGTGGTGACATGCCAAGATGTCCTTAAAAAGGATAGATGAGAAAAAGGTGCTCTTACAAAGAAGAGAGATGGGACCAAAGAGTCACTCAACATCACCCTTCCACTAGTTCAGTGTGAGAAAATATACTTGTTTGTGTAATCGATAATGATGGTGATCCTTCCAACAATCTGCAGACACAAAATAGAAGATGTGAAACAACAACCGAAGAAGTCCTGTATGTGAGAACATAAACAACAACAACAACAAAATCATTACTGTCCTTAGCAGAAGCGAATAGTTTTAAGTATTCAGATCCAGTTCTGATTTATGCCAAGGATAACAACATCATTCAGAATAGATAAACTAAAAATCCTACAATTGGGCGGTCCAAATATGTGTCGCTTTGGTTTTCCCATTTAGCATCAAAAGTATAGGCCTCAGTGTGGTTTCTTTCATGTGATTAAGTCATATATGAGTCACATGTATTTTGTAACCCATGGTAAAGTTTGTGCAGGCCTTCTTTCCTAAATATTTGAGTAAAGTTTTTCTGGCCTGTCTCAATCATCTTGCAGCATATCATGAAGGTTGATAGCTACATGTATTTCTTAAATGGCAAGCTTGGCACATATGAGTTGGAATATTTAACTAAGTTACCTCTGTGAAGAGAACTTGTATTCACTGTCAATGTACACAACTTTACAGTTTAAGCCCCCTAACATTATGTTCAACTTGCAAAGTGTTTAAAACTTTAAAAACTGGAATGCAAACTAATTGTAGAATAAAACAATAAGTTTCTTGGGAGAAAGAAAGTGGCTTTAACTAGACATATCAATTTAGCATAGTACTTGGGATTCAATTTATACAAAAAAACTATCAAGTGACCAACATAGTGTCTCTAGACCGAACATGATTAACAAAAGCATGCATTAATAATTTATTTTATTAACATAAACAGAAATTTGGACTAAGCCTCAGTGCAACACTCAGCCCCCAACAAACTCGTAATGCAGTGCTAGAAAACATAATTATACAACCACTTCTCCATCTCTCTCTCCAACAAACTCGTAATACAGTCAGTGTACTAGATACAAAAGATCAGAATTATTATTTAAAATTTTAGTTAAAAGTAGGCTCTGTACATTAGTATCATAAATTTCAAAGGCGTCAATAATTAGATCAGAATTATTTAAGTTGTCATCTCAGGTTTACAATTGAGGTATACACAGTCACGAGTTTACATTGAATATTTTCAAATATGAAATTGGTGTTTAATGTTTCTACCTACTACTTTGCCAATTTCTTGCACGGGACAACTAGGCAAAACAATGAAAATACGAGATTACGTATCTTCATTGTGTTGTTGCCAGTGCCGCCAATGTTGTAACCTTGCACGGTGATAGGAGGGAGACTTAAATTTGATTGATCTTCTTCGACCTCGGATATTTGTCGGCGTCAAATTTCAATCTCAAATTTTGGTCGTATGACGCCAGGCACCACAAAGGAGATGAAAAGGCGAGGAGACCACAAGAAATCGATGGACTTCCGATCTGATTAATCACCACAAACATGCGGTCGTGAGCTGCCAGGATGCTAGTGTTAATGCTAAATTCCTTCTAATGCTAAATTGCTAATCTCTACATGTACGTGCAACTGGTCATGTGGGCTTCCAAAACATGTTAATTAGGCTGTTAATCATCCACAACTTGTTGTCATACATGCGGTCGTGAGCTGCCAGGATGCTAGTGTTAATGCTAAATTCCTTCTAATGCTAAATTGCTAATCTCTACATGTACGTGCAACTGGTCATGTGGGCTTCCAAAACATGTTAATTAGGCTGTTAATCATCCACAACTTGTTGTCATACATGCGGTCGTGAGCTGCCAGGATGCTAGTGTTAATGCTAAATTCCCTCTCTCTTCCCTCTCTCTCTCTTCCCTCTCTCCCTCCCTCCCTCCCTCCCTCCCTCCCTCCCT
>LR738715.1:882658907-882676019 GCA_902687465.1 Secale cereale | reverse complement strand
TCTCTCTCTCTCTCTCTCTCTCTCTCTCTCCACCATGATCCTATCCAATGCCTCTTGAACTATCCTCTTGGACTCCACATCTAATGCACTAGTAGCCTCATCTAACAAAAGTATTTTTGGATTTTTAATGATTGCTCTAGCAATTGCTTTTGCCCCCCCTGAAAGTTGAGCACCTATGGAATGGTCCAGTTTGTTACATGCACAACGAATAATGTGAACAGCGACCCTGGTGCACCTCTCCAGTGTGGTTGCCGGTGACACCATGCGAGCTTTCCCTGGAGCGGATGGAGACGGTAGCTCAACATTTCCGCGGACATGGCAGCAGCGAGCGCGCACTTGAAGATATATGAGGGCGGTCTTTGGCTACAGATCATTCGTAAGAAATACATGCGTGGTCAACCACTACCCTTTTGCCCGAGGGCGGGAGGTTCCCAGTTCTAGCAATCCATCATCCACCTGCTACGGTCCTCCGGATTGGAACTTCCATCACTGTAGGAATGGGATCAACCGCATTATTCTAGTTCGATAGATGGGCGGGCGAGTCTCCCGACGATAGATGGGCACGCTAAAGTTTCATACTATTGAAGCACGGAGGCTTTCTTCACCCTTGAAGCACCTAGGAGGCGGGTACGCCAGCATCCTATACAGGAGTAATATGTGAAACAATATTCTTGAGCGTCGGCCATATGATTAAGCGAATGTTCTATATTTTCAGTTTCTCTCTCTCTCCCTCTATCTGTGTGTGTGTTCTGATCCATTTTATGCACCTCAACGTACAGATCAACATCTGTGTGTGCTGCGGCTTGGAACGGACAAAAAGGAGGAGGTCGATTTGAAATTATGGAAGAGCAAGGTAGTCTGGAACAGTTCTATTGAGTTGATGACCAATTTAAGAGCACAGTGAGAGAGCCCGGAGGTAAGAACACAGTTGATGACCATATTTGGTTCCTCCTGTTAACAGTGGAAGTCTTTTAGTGAGCATATATTCATGACAAACTTCTATGCTACTGACTCTTTGATTGCTTGTTCCCCTTCTTCCTTCACTGTAGGGCTTGACATGAATAACACATTGGAGGACCATTTACGACGCCTTCTGGTGCAAATAGTGGAAGTCTTTAGTAAATATATATATTCATGTGGAACTGAAATTCAGACAACCTTACATGAATATTATTGTACTGAATCCTGAATCTTTACTGTATTGTTATCTTGTATGAATGTATATGCTAAACCAGAATTACTACATGACTTAGCATTACCTGCTTGATCAAAACGTTGGGACAGACACCCTCGCGTCAAGGCGCGGTTCCGATCATCCAGCTGCTCCCGGTCATCCGGATTGGGACTTCCATCGCTGTAGGAACCGGATCAACCGCATTATTCTGGTTCGATAGATGGGCAGCCAAGTCCCTCTACGGCTCGCTTCCCAGATTTGTTCGACATCGTTGTAGACCATTGGGTCTCTGTGGAGATGGTCCGTATTGACTTAGGGTGCCTCGCATTCAGGCAACCATTTGGTCTCCCGAAATAGATGGCGTGGCATGAACTCTTGGACACCGTTGCTCTTCACGAGCCAGACCTTGTGCGCCCCACGGTCTTTTTTCTTGGCGCCAAGAGCCTTCAGGCATCTTCTACACCAAATCCCTATGTCGGGCCATCACCTCCACTCCAGCCCCTGAGCTACTTGTGGCTGTCTGGGCGATCAGACTTCTGCTGGAGATCAAGATCTTCTTGTGGCAATGGATCCGTGGATGAATGCCATCCGGAGTGGAACTGTAAACACATAATGGCCCAGAGACGGGATGTGCCCTCTTTGTGGGTCGATCAAGGAGTCCAACCATATCTTCTTCTCCTGCGTCTCAGCCCAGTTCCTCTGGAGCTACCTCCGCGAGACGGTTGGCGGTCGTTGGTGCAACACCAACTTCCCGGACCTCCTCGCCGAGATTCAGGCATCGCCCCCCCTCTAACCTCCACATTAGATGGCTGGTGATTGGGGGTCCTTACCTGGACGTTGTGGACGGTCCGCAATAAGCTTGTGATACAGCATGTTCCTCTTCGGTGTGCAACCCACGCTATATTTGAAATGTGTGGTTACTTGCAGCTTTGGCGGCCGCTTAGCCACCCCCGGGATCAAGACGCCGTCAACGACATCATTGCTGATCTACGTGCGATGGCTCTACGCCTAGCGCCACCGCTCCCTCCGCCACTGTTGGAAATACACCCTCAGGATCGATCACATCAAACTGCATGAACACACGCGCACAAAAAACTGATAGCCAAGGGTGCGTCTCGCACTCTCTAATTCCTCTCTTTATTGATTTTCTCCTTGTTCTCTTGATTACAAATCACACGCACACATCTATGTATATATAAGTGTAGGACCTAACTCAGGCCATCGATTTTCTTAACCTGTACGGACTAGTACTACTGCCATACTAGGACATGGCCAAGATAACTCCAATTTCAATCGGTCTCAGCTTTCCTAATCTACTAGCACACGTAGACTACTTGCACAAAGACCACTCTCCTAGCTAATTACCGGCAAGACTGATTACGCTTATACTAATTCTTTCAAAACTCAACTAGTAAAGCTCATGCATCTTTAATTTTTTGGATTATCCAACATTCACCTCCTAATCCAAACATCTCTCTATCCGACTCTTTACCCGACGAGACACGCAGATGACCACCTGTTCATCTTGTCATGACGATTCCCTCGAGTGACGCAACTAACTGGACCGCAACTTCTCTCTTCTTCAACGATGGCCGCCACTTCATCAACATCTTTTCTTTTCATGCCGACTTGTAGACAGGATCCAACGCTTTACTCGAACTACCAGCCACGCTGCCACATCTTAGCGTGCTACATGTAGACTAAACACATAGCCTCATGCAGGAACTCAACTTAACTGGTGCGCGTCCATCCTCACGTTGATCTTCATCTTCTCGTCGGTTGCTTGTGCACGGGGAGACGCATATTTTCACCCGCCACATCTTCACATCTTCTCACTGTCGCCGATGCCACATCTTATCGAACGACACCTCCTGTCCAGCGGCAACACAACTCGCCATATACGTGCAACTCATCTCCACCGTATATGAACTCGCCAGAACTCCATGACCACGAACGGAAACGCAAGGCACCAATTCCTTTTTCCGCCCGCTCTCGCTCGCAATTCTCCTCCGCCAGTGACGCATCTCAACTGCAGCAGAAGATTCACACACCTGAGCTCTCGGACGCACCTTACAAGAACTCATGTGCACACGTCGACGACAACTCGCAACTATGTCGCCTCTTCCTCGCTCCCCCCGAACGATGATCTTGACGAGATCTTCTAGCACCGCACCTCGGCACTACCGGTCCAATCAATGATCTCTTTCAACCGCCTGGTCGACGACAACCTGTCACCTTCTCGACGTCGCTCCGCCGAACAACTACCGCCTGATCCTCCACATCGCTGCACCAGCGACAGTATCGCTCACTCCTCCTTGTCGCTACACGAGCAATAGTATAGCCCGCTCCTCCTTGTCGCTACACGAGCGACAGTATCGCCCGCTTCTCCTTGTCGCTACATGAGCGACAGTATTGCCCGCCCCTAGGCGCTAGTCAGGACGCCACCCCGGGGCAAGCGCAACTTCCCTCGAACCTTGCTCTAGATACCAATTGTTGGAAATACACCCTCAGGATCGATCACATCAAACTGCATGAACACACGCGCACAAAAAACTGATAGCCAAGGTGCGTCTCGCACCCTCTAATTCCTCTCTTTATTGATTTTCTCCTTGTTCTCTTGATTACAAATCACACGCACACATCCATGTATATATAAGTGTAGGACCTAACTCAGGCCATCGATTTTCTTAACCTGTACGGACTAGTACTACTGCCATACTAGGACATGGCCAAGATAACTCCAATTTCAATCGGTCTCAGCTTTCCTAATCTACTAGCACACGTAGACTACTAGCACAAAGACCACTCTCCTAGCTAATTACCGGCAAGCCTGATTACGCTTATACTAATTCTTTCAAAACTCAACTAGTAAAGCTCATGCATCTTTAATTGTTTGGATTATCCAACAGCCACGTCCCGAGCCAGATTAGATCTCATGGCTTTGTTTATGCTGTAGTTTCGGTGGGGCATGTGCTGCAGAGGGCGACCGCAGCTGCAGAAACCGACGAGGGCCCTCAACTTCATCTCTCTCTCTCTCTAATATTTCCACCAAAGTATAAGTATTTTGGTATGTAGTGTAATTTACACAAAAATATATTCTGTTCAAAAGGAAAAAAACTTTAGCTACCAAAATAATTACTGACCTTCACCTCTTTGGATGGAAAGATTTAGAAAAGAAGAAACAGGGAAAAAACAGAAAATTTAGTGTCCATTTGAAACTGTTTGCTTGATGTCCTGGCACCTTATGCGTGGAGGTGCTTCATAAGCAGTCTGGTTGTAATTAAATTCTTTAAATCATCACGACGCACAGTAGCACAATCTGGACAGCAGCCAAACGCAAATAAATCAAGCTAGCCTGGCCAGGCAATATGTCCATTCTTCTTAGGCTCGATCCAGGCAGCTCAAAACTGACCCTACGTGCGTGCTCTGACGACTCACTAGAGCGGACGAGAAGCAGATGACGGAAGCGACGCTCAAGGTTATCCCCGACATGGCGACGGCGAGCGCCACTGTGCTCGAAGCTGGGAGGCCGCCGTGTCATTTTCTGCCATGATCATGTCTGCAACTCGTCTTGGTCCTGCTCGGCGGCGGCCCGACAGTGTTTGGGCCTTTCTTCACGGCTCGCGCCGGGACGACGCTGTGGAATGAAGAAGATTTGGGATGCAACTCACATCTATAGAACTACTAGTAGCATCGAACAGTTTATATACACGCATACGTGCAAGCTCACGTGCTCAACTAACTATACGATCTAGCTGGTAGCTGAGAGGAATAAGGAGGTGGGAGTTCCTATGGAATGGTCCGGTTTGTTACATGCACAACGAATAATGTGAACAGCGACGCTGGTGCACCTCTCCAGTATGGTTGCCAGCGACGCCATGCAAGCTCTCCCTAGAGCGGATGGAGACGATGCTCAACATCTCCACGGACGTGGCTGCAGCGAGCGCGCACTGGAAGATATGGGAAATGGCGTAGGACGATGAGGTGCCCAGTGCGCTTCTGAAGGCCATGGCGCCGCAAGAGAGCATGCGTGCTGGTAACGGCGCTCATGGCCGGCAAACTAGCAGGTCTAACTACTTGGAACAAGTTTCGCGCCTCCTTTGATATGTTTGTGGGATGGCACAAACAGGGAAGATCATGGCATCACATAGGCCGGGCCTCGAGCCAACGTTTTTCTTCCATAAACAAATAAAAGGAGAAGAGATAAAACAGAAAAGCGGCAGAAGTTTGAGTAGAGCAAAACGAATAAAGAGAGCACTAGTTAGGTGTTGATGAATGCAAGATGTCACCTGGTACATTATATCCTCGACAGGAGCATAGCCTAACGTCGGCCATTTTGCTCTCGACCAATGGTTTCCTCATGCCTGCCATGAGCGCCGTCAAAGGTCTGGTAGAATCATACACATCCCTAAATCTCACAAAAAAAGTAAGACTTTATTTTGAGTGGTGACATGCCAAGATGTCCTTAAAAAGGATAGATGAGAAAAAGGTGCTCTTACAAAGAAGAGAGATGGGACCAAAGAGTCACTCAACATCACCCTTCCACTGGTTCAGTGTGAGAAAATATACTTGTTTGTGAAATCGATAATGATGGTGATCCTTCCAACAATCTGCAGACACAAAATAGAAGATGTGAAACAACAACCGAAGAAATCATGTATGTGAGAACATAAACAACAACAACAACAACAACAAAATCATTACTGTCCTTAGCAGAAGCGAATAGTTTTAAGTATTCAGATCCAGTTCTGAATTACGCCAAGGATAACAACATCATTCAGAATAGATAAACTAAAAATCCTACAATTGGGCGGTCCAAATATGTGTCGCTTTGGTTTTCCCATTTAGCATCAAAAGTATAGGCCTCGGTGTGGTTTCTTTCATGTGATTAAGTCATATATGAGTCACATGTATTTTCTAACCCATGGTAAAGTTTGTACAGGCCTTCTTTCCTAAATATTTGAGTAAAGTTTTTCTGGCCTTTCTCAATCATCTTGCAGCATATCATGAAGGTTGATAGCTACATGTATTTCTTAAATGGCAAGCTTGGCACATAGGAGTTGGAATATTTAACTAAGTTACCTCTGTGAAGAGAACTTGTATTCACTGTCAATGTACACAACTTTACAGTTTAAGCCCCCTAACATTATGTTCAACTTGCTAATAGTGTCTGCTTCAAACAAAATTGCAAAGTGTTTAAAACTTTAAAAACTGTAATGCTGACTAATTGTAGAATGAAACAATAAGTTTCTTGGGAGAAAGAAAGTGGCTTTAACTTGACATATCAATTTAGCATAGTACTTGGGATTCAATTTAGACAAAAAAAACTATCAAGTGACCAACATAATGTCTCTAGACCGAACATGATTAACAAAAGCTTGCATTAATAATTTATTTTATTAACATAAACGGAAATTTGGACTAAACCTCAGTTCAGCAATCAGCCCCCAACAAACTTGTAATGAAGTGCTAGAAAACATAATTATACAACCACTTCTCCATCTCTCTCTCCAACAAACTCGTAATACAGTCAGTGTACTAGATACAAAATATCAGAATTATTCTTTAAAATTTTAATTTAAAGTAGGCTCTGTACATTAGTAACATAAATTTCAAAGGCGTCAATAATTAGATCAGAACATCTCAGGTTTACAACTGAGGTCTACACAGTCACGAGTTTACATTGAATATTTTCAAATATGAAATTGGTGTTTAATGTTTCTACCTACTACTTTGACAATTTCTTGCACGGGACAACTAGGCAAAACAATGAAAATACGAGATTACGTATCTTCATTGTGTTGTTGCCAATGCCGCCAATGTTGTACCCTTGCACGGTGATAGGAGGGAGACTTAAAATTGATTGATCTTCTTCGACCTCGGATATTTGTCGGCGTCAAATTCCAATCTCAAATTTTGGTCGTATGACGCCAGGCGTCACAAAGGAGATGAAAAGGCGAGGAGACCACAAGAAATCGATGGACTTCCGATCTGATTAATCACCACAAACGTGCGGTCGTGAGCTGCCAGGATGCTAGTGTTAATGCTAAATTCCTTCTAATGCTAAATTGCTAATCTCTACATGTACGTGCAACTGGTCATGTGGGCTTCCAAAACATGTTAATTAGGCTGTTAATCATCCACAACTTGTTGTCATACATGCCGGTTGGTGCTGATATGGGGAGGGGGCATAAAAGCCTGTTAATATAATTCCTAGACCAAACATTGTTGCTCCAGCTAACGTACACCAGATTGTTAGGCCTGCTAATCATCCACAACTTGTTATACAGGCAGGTTGAGCTGATAGGTGTGTGTGTGGGGGGGGGGCATAAAAGCTTGTTAGTACAATGTATATTTCCTAGACCTAAACTTGTTGCTCCAGTTACCAACACAAATAAAATTGTTGTTTTAATTGTTCTAAAATTTGGTAATCTTGAGAAATAAGTCATTATTTCCTAGTATATTTCCTATTTTCTACATGAACCGTGGACATCAGTGTTATAAAACCTTGAGAAATTTTTAGACAATGGGAATCAACTATAAACATACAAAATGGGCAAGGACACTCACACGAACATACGAGACAAATAAACATTTGTGTGTTCTTTTATAGATGAGCAAAGTTAGTCAAATGAAATTGAAACGATCACTTGTCTTAACGACAACCATAAACCAAGTGCATCATAAAACTAAGAAGAATATATGAGAAGATCATAATTTTCTACTTAATTCTGATGGCTGATAGAAGATGAAGATACAAAAGAAGTCATGCAATACATATAAATAAAGCATTATTGCCTAAAGCAAACTTTCGTTTGACCAATCAATGAACAGACCAAAATGTTTTGATCTTGCAAAGCATAGAATAGTACAATAAAATAATCTCAGAACAAATAATTGCAAATCCGATGACAAATTCAAACAACTCCACTCCAAGCTCGAGCTAGGAGACCAGCTCAAGGACCAAACATTTAGAAAAACAAAAGGACAACTAAATGTACAATGAAATGGACTGCGCAGGAAGAACATCACTAGTCAATCATGCCTACTAGTTACCTCCCAACATTGTCTTTGACTCTAATGAACCAGAAGGTAAAATGAAATGACTACACAACCAGCTTATCCATTTAGGTGATCCTGGAAGATACAAGAAATAACCTTAATCCCAATATCCAATTGGCATCAAAACTAGGATTCAAATATAAAAGCAGACTTCATCGGTGCCTCTTTAGAGGAAGTTTTAAAGGGATGACATGACAATGGTAGAAGATCAATATGGATAATTCAGAAAAGGACAATACAAATCTTGACTGAGATACATGGTTGAAACAGAATTATAGTGATTATATTGTCATAATTTTTCAATAAATTGTTAGTTCATACTCTCTCTCTCTCTCTCTCTCTCTCTCTCTCTCTCTCTCTCTCTCTCTCTCTCTCTCTCTCTCTAAAGAATGAGCGAGAATGCTGCTGCTGCTCTGCTCTGGTACTGGTGGTCTAGTACAGCACAATTAATTACAAGAAGCAAGGCACTGAAAAATAAAGTAATTGGCATGAACATTCGCATGCGGATCATGGAACCTCTTACCCTAGCGCCGACGCGGCTCATACAGAATTACAGATCAGAATCTTGTACAAGAAATTAAGATAGGAAGAACAACAATCAGGTAAGCACCCTTGAGACTTGAGGAGTTGAGGTACTAGCTAGGAGGAAGTCAGGAAGAGGAGGAGTTGAGTTGAGGTACCAGGAGGAAGAGGAGGAGTTTAGTTGAGTTGAGTTGGTACACCCGCGAGACGGATGCCTCCCAGCAGAGTTGATACCGTGGAGGGAGAGGGCATTGGCTCCGGTGCGGCATCGTCCGTCGTCGCCGCCGTGAGGCGTCAACTCGGTTTGGGGGATAAGAGGAGTCGAGGGAGAGGAGGGAGTGCGTGCCTGCTGTGTGGCGCTGACGGGAGGGTGCCGGATGGGCTGCTCTGCCGTTTTGCGCTTAGGGCTTCAGTTCGTGTGTGGGCTGTGTATAACATGTACTCCCTCCATTCCCCAATATTTGTCTTTCAAGACATTTCAAATGAACTACAATATACGGATGTATGTAGACATATTTTAGAGTGTGGATTCACTCATTTTGTATTTTCTACCAGAATATTTGGTATTTCATGGAATACCAGGGAAGACCCCCGGCGCCGCCACTAATGGGAAGAATGGTCCTGGCAGTATGGCCCCACACGCGAGTCATGCGTTGTGGATGTGATGCAAGAACCGTATGTCGTGAGCGAATCAGCCCGCCAGAGGGCGCCCACGCTCCACCCGCGTATACCTACCTGGGGCCAACGAAACCTAACTGGCTCGCCCCACGCGCAAGTCGGCTCAAACCGGCACGATACAAGCCCCCACATGCAAGCCGACATATGGGCACTAGGAAGGCCCTCCCTGTCGCAACCAGACTAGCCTGGCGCGAGGCGAGGATGCCGACATGCTGATTCGGGCACGCCTTCGCGTGCGGGGCAACATGCTACAGGGCGCTCATGGGTGTGCCTGAAACCGCACAATGACGATGACCAAGGGTGCACCCCACGGTCGACCCGTCATGGACCGCCCAGCCAGGTCGCACGGACACGTGTCGTCCGTGCATATCGGACGGCGTGCAGAGCCCTCGAGAAGCCCCCATGGCACCAAGCGGGAAACAAACCGCACGGAGGCTTTCTTCACCCTTGAAGTGCCTAGGAGGCGGGTACCCCAACATCCTTTATAGGAGTAATATGTGAAACAATGTTTTTGAAAGTTCCGTGGAAAATGTTTTCTAACACAAATTCGTTCGATCTAAGTGATTATTGTTTTGGGTATGCACTTTTGATCGATTTTTTGTGTGGGTACTTTTGATCGATTTGATGTCACTCATCCTCACTTGTCCTATATGTTGGTTGGTAAATTATTCAATCGTAGCGATACGAGACTCACGTGTAAGACTTACTTTCTTGATCTTAAAGAAACGTCAAAAAAGACAAATTTCTTGGGAATAAAAGAGTATAATATTGTTTAATGTCTACATTTTCGAGCACCACAATCATGTTTTATTTACCTTCATCGACGCACAATATGCGTACACACACACTGCTAAAAATTTGTATGTGAAGTTATGTGTGGATTGATTCAATTTGTTGGATCTAGTATGGGAAATGATTTGGACCACCCGATGTGTGCCTCCGTGCCTCCGTGGATGTTGGATCTGATTTTAATCAACGTATTACCTAGACTAGGTTTCAAAATTGAGCATTTGCTGCAATTTCCCCACTGCAACAACTGGTGTGTTGTAGGATCTGGATTTGGATCCCCGCAAGAGAAGTGGCCACTCGTACACCTCCCGTCAAGGCGACGCCTCCTCGTGCCGCTTCGACCGCCGCCACCAACTCCACCTCGTGCTGCTTTGACCGCCGCCACCAATGCTCGCCGCTGAAGTAGGCGTTGCCGCTGTCGCCCTCCTATACCATGAACGTCGGCCATCATGGTGCGCACGAACTCAAGCTGCATTCGCCGTCCTGGGGAAGCATCGGCGTCCGTGTCCACCATGAGGAGTTGTGTCCGTCGTTGCCCTGCCGTCCCGAGGGAGATGGCCTTTCTTTCAGCTGGCGTGGTTGCTGCTTGCTGCTCGCTACAGCGAACTTCTATAACAAGGTCTCGGTTGCAAAAAAAGAAAGTAACAAGACCTCTGTTGCAAAAAAAAAAGTATAACAAGACATCTATTGCAAAAATAATTTGTAACTTGAAATTTTCTGCAACACGACATGTTTTGCAGTGGTAGAAGGTGATCCTCGACCGCTCAATCAATCAGATCCGACAGCTCACGATTCACCGGCCGACGCGTAGCAGCGCGCATCAAGTATTGGTTTAACGTGAATCAAAATCAATTTGTAAGGACTTACATCTCTTCCACTTCTCTATTCTGAATTCCAGTACAACTCTCAATCCTTTGTGGGAAAGGCACGCTTGTTTACCTGCCACACTATCAAAAAAGGAAAACAATTGTGTCTTGACGTTATCTAAAAGTAAATAACATAGGATAAGTTACAGCGATGAAAAGAAGGAACCTAATTAATACTATTTCCCATAACCTTTTCGCTGCTAAAACTGGGACTCGCCTCCATCCATTGAATCCTGTTCATATAAAGCTACTTGTGTTGTTCCTCTCGACCTCACTCAAACGAGGAACCACATCAAAACCCAATGCTCGTCGGAGTGCCTCCTTCACCGAGGTGAGAAGCTTTATGACCGTGTCGTCTGCTATGTTTTCTTTATCTCGTCCATCCAACTATTCATTTCACTAGTATCACCCTCAATCCCTTTCCATTCCCCAATTTGTTGCCAGATACAATGGAAAACAGTCATGGCGCTAGCGGGATGCCACCATAGTAATCTATCTATGCCATCTTCCTCCATATGTACCATGGTAAATTATCTCGCCTATAAGTGTCCTTTCCCCACCTTTTTTACTAGTCTAAGAACTTCATTAACTGCGGTAGTGCGGCATAGGTTGTTTAGTCTGCCACTTTGGGAAACGCTTCCGACGTTTTTCTGTCTTTGGTTGGGCCAAATGGGCTAAATTTTGCCTTATTGTTGATTCATATCTGACCAAAGTTTGAAGAAATTTCACACCTTTTCAGCTTTATTGAATCAATTCAGAATACATGTGCACCTGTAATATTTCCATCAAAGTATAACTATTTTGGTATGTAGTGTAATTTTAGAAAAAAACTATTCAAAAGAAGAACCCCCGTTTAGCTGCCAAAATAATTACTAACCTTCACCTCTTCTTAGTCACAACACTAACAATCAACCACCTTGCAGAACATCTTTGGCATGACCGTCCTCGACGACTTACCCGAGTTGGTCATCATCCAAGAGATACTAGTGAGGTTGCCGGTAGAAGACATCCTCCGATGTCGTGCTGTCCGCAAGTCATGGCGTCATGCCACCACCACCAAGGACTTCCTCCTCGCGCACCACCACCACCAACCGTCACTCCCTGTCATTGACGTTATCAAGAGTGATGGCCATGTGTTTGACCACCACCTCTCTGTATTTTGTCACAATAGTCCTGGTGGCGCAAATCGCAAGCTCTTTTGTCGGACCATCCTCCGGAATCCCAACACCCTTCCCTACGAAGACAACCTGGTGATTCATGCTGTATGTAATGGCCTCCTTATAATCTCCTTCCTTGACCGGGAAGGACTTTTCGAAGTTTGCAATCCAAGTACTCACCAACGTGCTCCTCTACCGCTGCTTCGTGAACAAGACCTACAAAGTAGAAGGGTTCGCATTGCCGGATTATACCAAGATCGCCAATCTGGAGGATACCAGGTGCTTTATTCAACCTGGAGAAGGAATGAGGATCTTTTCACTTTCACGGTTGATTTCTACATCATTGCCGTGGGAGCAAAAGAACCGAGGCCTATCGAACAACCGCCATTGCAACAAGTAGTAATGGGTGGACTCACTTGTTCCCACAATACATCGGTCCTCTACCGCAACAACCTTCATTGGTTATTACGACGGCAATATATTAGCAATGGACCCAGCAACGTAATGGTATTCAACACCTCGGCTGAGACATTTCGGTGGTTGTCCCATCCTCCACGTCAGTACCCCTGGATGTCACTATTGGAGTTGGACGGAGCACTTTCTATGTGTGGTAGTCATGATGGCATCATTGTTGAAATCTATGTTATGCATGACTACGAAGATGAGGTCTGGGCCCTCGTGTACTCTGTTAACATGATGGCACTGGAGGCATTGCCACTGCTCAATTTAAGGGCAAGAACTGTACGGAAGATTGCTATAGTTAACGAGTGTGAGATGCTGATCGAGTTTCCAGGATGTATTCTGCACTGTGACATTGGTGGTAAGTTTCTTGGAAAGATAGAGTGGAATGAAGACGAAGGCAACCGCATGCAGGTTACTCCATTTCGCTTTCAGGAGAACATTTGTCAACTTCCTTTCCTTGCAATGCAAGAAGATTATGGTGCCTGCAGGATGCTAGAAGGAGGTGATGAGAAGAATTATTCCATATGGCCATAGAATGTACTACTTTTATCTTATGCTGAGGTGATGTTCTAGTTTGATGAGCCAGTAGTCAGTGTCTGGTCGTTCTTATTTGGAGTAAAGCCAGGTGTGCCTGGTTGGTCTGAGTTTTTTTATATGAACTCGATGTTTTGGTTCAAGATTTCAATGCATCGGTCATATATGCTATTCCCTCCGTGTCATAATATAAGAGCATTTTTACACTAGCGTAGTGATAAAAACGCTGTTATATTATAGGACGGAGGGAGTATGTTGTAAACTATGGATAACTTCTACAGAATTATTGCACATTTCATCATTTGCTTTCATCCTAGTCTATTTTGCCTTTGCAACAAGCACAAAGTACTTGCATGCAACCTAAAATTTCAACTAGGCACTGGAGTGCATGTTTATTTCCGTTGCTGAACTAGCCAAGATCTCATGCAAAGATGCATGTATCTGGTTAAATTGGTTCGCAGCACCCAAATAAATTAGGACAGAAAAGTTGAACCGGCATGCAAATAAATGTATATCCGTTCAGAGATTCTCATTAGCTGATTTTGAAACGCAACATATATTATTCGTGTCCCTTGAGGAGCAAACAACAGTATTATAGATAACTATATCGGTGTCATACTGGCAGCAAGAAACAAAATCAGAAATTCACCTTCATGTCACCACTACCAGCGTCAGTTTATAACCTCACAATGCAGCAGCTAAACCTTACATTGAAGTTAATAAACACAGATTGTGAAGAACCTAAAGATTAACCTTCGCACTCTAAATATAAGCAATGTTCCAAATTTCTTCCATTCCCTGCATGCAGCAGACAGGAGTTAATTAGAGTCAGCGAGTTCTCAAAATAAATTTCACCGCCGTAGATACACTTTTCTTTTAAGAATTTGGTCATTCTTAGTTGGTCGAGTTTTTCTTTTCTTTTGAATAGTAAATGGATGTTCTGCCTCGAGGTTCCAGTGTACCAGTCATACTATTTTGCAAACTATGGATTTTTTTTACTTGGAATTATTGCAGTTTCCATATTTTGCTTTTATTCTACTAGTCTGTTGCCTTGAGGTTTACGAGGTGGCTGACGGTTTGCCTTTGCAAGAACCACTGTTAATTTAGCAAATGATTTAGCAAAACATTGTATTAGTTCTGGCAAGTCTGAAGCATGGGAAATTGTCATCCCTGACTTTATTCTTCACCATTATGTAAACGATCTAGCTATCATTTGATGAATAAAGTTTATGATGCTAAAAAAAGGGCATCACAAAAAATCTTGAAATAAATACAGAAAAATACGATCCCAGTAACTCTAGGACTTGAACCCTAATGCGCTGGGATGCTCGGTTTGCATTATGATACTTCAATTTCTGAAAAGCCTGAGCCGTTTTCTCCCACTGTATTATTTGTCCTTTTTAGATGACCCATGTCCCATCAAGCAACAGTCAGTTGTTCAATCCCCCAACTCTCAACTAGTATTTGCAAAGAAAAAAGATTACTTGTATGAGTTCAACGCCCAACTCCCAACTATCGGCAAAGAAAAGAAAATGATCACTCGTACGAGTTCAACTACAAACTCCCAACCTATCTTGTACTTTATTCTCCTCTCGCTAGAGATTGACTAACCAAGAGCATCTACAGTCGGACCCTTTATTTCTTTACTAAACGCCCGAAACGTCCCCTATCAATGTCCGATGAAAAAAGGTGATCTAATCAGATCCTTCATATTGTCCCTAAACGTTCGGACTGGACCGGCGTACCTCAAACCCATCTCAAATATAAAGCCAATATAACGCTGCCGGGTCATGTCCGGACACCAACATATGTTCCCACCTGCAGCGACCCAATACTTCCTCTTATCTCTGCAGGTGGACATTTGAGGGTCCATATTAGCAAGTTGCTGCTGAAGATGCTCTAAGACCACTGATTCATCGCAATAAATATTTGTCATAAATTTTCGTACCAAGTTTTTAAACTCCAATATTATTTCAAAAATTACAAGGATTTAGAAACGATAAGCTAGATTTCATATTCCACATTTTTTGATATAATACACTAATTGTGGATATGAATTTTATGATGCTTATACTGTATCTGAGGTTCTAACAATGAACCAAAAGCACTTGTCGACACGATAAACTCTCCAAGAGTATTTTACCATCACAGTATCCGACAAACGAGTGTAACTTTTACCATCAACACGATACACTAAAAGCTCTGGCAGGGCCGTCTCTAGGAATTTGAGGCCCCGGGACGAATCACAAAATGAGGCCCTAAATTTTTAAAAATTTATAGAACTTAAGAATTATCCCCAAAAATACATCACAACTTTATAAGAAATACCTCACAAGAAAGCATACAAAAATTTACTGGTTGCACAATATATGTAGAACTGGAACTATCTAACAAACTAGATAAAACATGACAAAAGATACAAATAATATTAATGGATACAAAAGAATACCAAATTAACAGCTTGCTTCATCTGTGCCTCCCCGCATGTGTAGACATCATCTTCATCTTATTCTCTGTAAGATAAATTCATCAATTTGAGTTTAATACATACATATACACAGTAAATTTCCAATTCAATATAAATTCAATTTCACAGGTATCAATTTAGAAATCAACTTATACAACATGCAAGTTCAAATCTTGTCTCGGTCCAATAAACTACCCAAGATTAGTGGCCAAGGCAGCGAGCACTGTGGTTGTTTCTCGGCTTTGTAGGTGCTGCCAAGTCCTGGACGCCCGAAGGCAGCAGCACGAAGGCTGGGGCTGCCGGGGAGCACTGCCGGGAACGGTGCGGTGGCACCAGCGTGCAGCAGCTAGCGGGTGGGGCTGCTGTAGAGGAGAGCGGCCGCTGGCGGCGGTCTGCAGCAGACCAGCAGTCATCGATTCGTTGCACCGGAGCATGAGAGAAGATGCGAGAGAGGCGGCGCGCGTCCGTGGGCAGGACTGGGGACGGGGGCTGGGCTGGGGAGGGTCGCAACCCTAGGGCTCGGTGTGCATATTGTGCAGAACAACGTCGAACCATCGATACTCGGAGACGTGCGGGACAAACTGAAGCGTTGTAACTCTGATTTTCTCTTCGATCGGGGGCCCCTCGATTTTGAGGACCCTGTGCGGCCGGCCACTTTGGCCCCCCTGTCGATGGGCCTGAGCTCTCGCACCGATAGGCTGTCTGTCAGACTAGCATTTTCGATATGTGCCACGCTAGCACAGGGTTCGACAAGCGTGGGTGAACACTGGTCAAAGGCGTTCGGAGGTGTCGCGCCACTAAATTTATGAGTGATGCCTCCAAATTTTCACATCTCTTGAAGGCAAGGAATGCAGGTAAGTGTTTCAAAAGCCTCCCCCCTCGCGGCGCACTGATCAACCACCATCCTCGCCTCCGCCAACGACGCCATGGCCCGCATGGTCCCTGATCCTAGCTTGGCATCAGAGCTATGCAACGTGCTTTCCCAAAATCAACTGATCCAAAAATAGTTTTTAGACCTCTCGTAATGCATTGGTGCTAAAGTGAGGTGCTAAGTGCATTAAAATGCTTAGCAACTAGTATCCCCAATGCATGTGTGCTTAGTTTTTGTAGCTAAGCCTCCTTTATTTAATTGTTTAGTGACAAAACTCCTTCATGTATTGGTTGGTAGTCTTTTTGCATAGGTTCACGTGCTTAGCATTGGTTCTTCTTGGGGTTAGGCTGGTCACAATGGGCAGGAACATAAGGTAGTAACATACACACTTATCTAGACTATGTTACTACCTCCACAATGGGTAGGAACATGTAGGTAGTGTCATGCAACGATGCATTTATTAGCTTATAGACTCATTGTTTCTTGAAGTGTGTGATGTTCCGGTAACTTAGCTAGTTACCACAAGCACC
>LR738715.1:882632276-882652728 GCA_902687465.1 Secale cereale | reverse complement strand
ACCCATCCCCCTTTGATCTAGGTGACAACCTATTATCCATCTCGGATTGGGTGACTGTGGTGTGTGGCATAATGTCCCTCTTGAAGTGCCATATGGGCAAACACAAGAAGGAAGTGTGGGGTGTTAAGCATGATAGGCATATAACTACTGCATCCACGTCGAGGTTCGACAAGTCTTGTGTGCTCTATTGTTTTCTTGTGTGTTGTGATCACCTTTGTGCATGCTCAGCATGTTCGTTGGTAGGTTGGAGTCCTCGATTCTCGGCAAGAGGTGATAGGTTTCCCCTTCCCGGGATAGCAACATGGTCGAGGTGATGATTAACTAGGCCAATCCACTTTAGTGGGGCTCTCTGTGGATGCTTCTCCTTGGCTCAACCCCTCTGCATCATATTCTTCATTGATCTCCTCCTCTAGTGTGTCCTTTCTGGCATCGTCGTCCATAGGCATCGGGTTATCCCAGACATGGCGACGGCGAGCGCCACTGTGCTCGAAGCTGGGAGGCCGCCGTGTCATTTGCTGCCATGATCATGTCTGCAACTCGTCTTGGTCCTGCTCGGCGGCGGCCCGACAATGTTTGGGCCTTTCTTCATGGCTCGTGCCGGGACGACGCTGTCGAATGAAGAAGATTTGGGATGCAACTCACATCTATAGAACTACTAGTAGCATCGAACAGTTTATATACACGCATACGTGCAAGCTCACGTGCTCAACTAACTATACGATCTAGCTGGTAGCTGAGAGGAATAAGGAGGTGGGAGTTCCTATGGAATAGTCCGGTTTGTTACATGCACAACGAATAATGTGAACAACGACGCTGGTGCACCTCTCCATTATGGTTGCCAGCGACGCCATGCAAGCTCTCCCTAGAGCGGATGGAGACGATGCTCAACATCTCCACGGATGTGGCAGTAGCGAGCGCGCACTGGAATATATGGGAAATGGCGTAGGACGATGAGGTCCCAGTGCGCTTCTGAAGGCCATGGCACCGCAAGAGAGCATGTGTGTTGGTAACGGCGCTCATGGCCGGCAAGCTAGCAGGTCTAACTACTTGGAACAAGTTTCGCGCCTCCTTTGATATGTTTGTGGGATGGCACAAACAGGTAAGATCATGGCATCACATAGGTCGGGCCTCGAGCCAACGTTTTTCTTCCATAAACAAATAAAAGGAGAAGAGATAAAACAGAAAAGCGGCAGAAGTTTGAGTAGAGCAAAATGAATAAAGAGAGCACTGGTTAGGTGTTGATGAATGCAATATGTCACCTGGTACATTATATCCTCGACAGGAGCATAGCCTAACGTCGACCATTTTGCTCTCGACCAATGGTTTCCCCATGCCTGCCATGAGCGCCGTGAAAGGTCTGGTAGAATCATACGCATCCCTAAGTCTCACAAAAAAAGTAAGTCTTTATTTTGAGTGGTGACATGCCAAGATGTCCTCAAAAAGGATAGATGAGAAAAAGGTGCCCTTACAAAGAAGAGAGATGGGACCAAAGAGTCACTCAACATCATCCTTCCACTGGTTCGGTGTGAGAAAATATACTTGTTTGTGAAATCGATAATGATGGTGATCCTTCCAACAATCTGCAGACACAAAATAGAAGGTGTGAAACAACAACCGAATAAGTCATGTATGTGAGAACATAAACAACAACAAAAAAATCATTACTGCCTTTAGCAGAAGCGAATAGTTTTAAGTATTCAGATCTAGTTATGAATTATGCCAAGGATAACAACATCATTCAGAATAGATAAACTAAAAATCCTACAATTGGGCGGTCCAAATATGTGTCGCTTCGGTTTTCCCATTTAGCATCAAAAGTATAGGCCTCAGTGTGTTTTCTTTCATGTGATTAAGTCATATATGAGTCACATGTATTTTCTAACCCATGGTAAAGTTTGTGCAGGCCTTCTTTCCTAAATATTTGAGTAAAGTTTTTCGGGCCTTTCTCAGTCATCTTGCAGCATATCATGAAGGTTGATAGCTACATGTATTTCTTAAATGGCAAGCTTGGCACATAGGAGTTGGAATATGTAACTAAGTTACCTCTATGAAGAGAACTTGTATTCACTGTCAATGTACACAACTTTACAGTTTAAGCCCCCTAACATTATCTATAACTTGCTAATAGTGTCTGCTTCAAACAAAATTGCAAAGTGTTTAAAACTTTAAAAACTGGAATGCAGACTAATTGTAGGATAAAACAATAAGTTTCTTGGGAGAAAGAAAGTGGCTTTAACTAGACATATCAATTTAGCATAGTACTTGGGATTCAATTTATACAAAAAAACTATCAAGTGACCAACATAGTGTCTCTAGAACGAACATGATTAACAAAAGCATGCATTAATAATTTATTTTATTAACATAAACAGAAATTTGGACTAAGCCTCAGTGCAGCACTCAGCCCCCAACAAACTCGTAATGCAGTGCTAGAAAACATAATTATACAACCACTTCTCCATCTCTCTCTCCAACAAACTCGTAATACAGTCAGTGTACTAGATACAAAAGATCAGAATTATTATTTAAAATTTTAGTTAAAAGTAGGCTCTGTACATTAGTAACATAAATTTCAAAGGCGTCAATAATTAGATCAGAATTATTTAAGTTGTCATCTCAGGTTTACAATTGAGGTATACACAGTCACGAGTTTACATTGAATATTTTCAAATATGAAATTGGTGTTTAATGTTTCTACCTACTACTTTGACAATTTCTTGCACGGGACAACTAGGCAAAACAATGAAAATACGAGATTACGTATCTTCATTGTGTTGTTGCCAGTGCCGCCAATGCTGTAACCTTGCACGGTGATAGGAGGGAGACTTAAATTTGATTGATCTTCTTCGACCTCAGATATTTGTCGGCGTCAAATTTCAATCTCAAATTTTGGTCGTATGACGCCAGGCACCACAAAGGAGATGAAAAGGCGAGGAGACCACAAGAAATCGATGGACTTCCGATCTGATTAATCACCACAAACATGCGGTCGTGGGCTGCCAGGATGCTAGTGTTAATGCTAAATTCCTTCTAATGCTAAATTGCTAATCTCTACATGTACGTGCAACTGGTCATGTGGGCTTCCAAAACATGTTAATTAGGTTGTTAATCATCCACAACTTGTTGTCATACATGCCGGTAGGTGCTGATAGGGGGAGGGGGCATAAAAGCCTATTAATATAATTCCTAGACCAAACATTATTGCTCCAGCTAATGTACACCAGATTGTTAGGCCTGCTAATCATCCACAACTGCCTGTTATACAGGCAGGTTGAGCTGACAGGTGGGGGGGGGGCATAAAAGCTTGTTAGTATAATTCCTAGACCTAAAATTGTTGCTCCACCTCCCAGCACAAATAAAAAAATTTGTTTTAGTTGTTCTAAAATTTGGTGATCTTGAGAAATAAGTCATTATTCACTAGTATATTTCCTATTTTCTACATGGACCGTGGACATCAGTGTTATAAAACCATGAGAAATTATCAGACAATGGGAATCAGCTATAAACATACAAAATGAACAAGGATACTCACACGAACATACGAGACAAAAAACATTTTTGTGTTCTTTTATAGATGAGCAAAGTTAGTCAAATGAAATTGATATAATCACTTGTCTTAAAAACAACCATAAACCAAGTACATCATAAAACTAAGAAGAATATACGAGAAGAACATAATTTTCTACTTAATTATGATGACTGATAGAAGATGAAGATACAAAAGAAGTCATGCAATGCATATAAATAAATCACTATTGTCTAAAGCAAACTTTCGTTCGACAAATCGATGAACAGACCAAAATGTTTTGATTTTGCAAAGAATAGAATAGAACAATAAAATAATCTCAAAACAAATAATTGCAAATCCAACGACAAATTCAAACAACTCCACTCCAAGCTCGAGCTAGGAGACCATCTCAAGGACCAAACATGTACAAAAACAAAAACAACTAAATGTTGAATGGATCATTTAAAGAAATGGACTGAACATGAAGCATATTATTAGTCAATCATGCCTACTAGTTACCTCCCAACATTGTCTTTGACTAATGAACCAGAAGACAAAATAAAATGATTGCACAGACCAACTTATCCTTTCAGGTGATCATCGAAGATACAAGAAATAACCTTAATCCCAAAATCCAATTGGCATCAAAAATAGGATTTCAAAATACAAGTAGACTTCATCGGCGCCTATTTAAAGGAAGTTTTAAAGGAATGGCATGACGATGCTGGAAGATCAGTATGGATAATTAAGAAAAGGACAATACAAATCTTGACTGAGAAACGTGGTTGAAACAGAATTATAGTGATTATATTGTCAGATTTTTTTTAATAAATTGTGAGTTCATACACCCTTTGTCCCAAAATAAGTGTTCAACTTTGTACAAAAGTTAGTACAAAGTTGTAGTAAGGTTGAGACACTTATTTTGGGACGTAGGGCAGGTAGTAATGTTATGTATGCCTTTGGGTGCACAACATAATGTAAGACAAATTAAGGATATTTTATTATGATATATGCATGGTTTTACTAAAGCAATAGTTCAGAAATAGTTCAGATATATACATATGTTTTTACAGAAAACTATTCCAGAATTGTTAGTTTTCATCTTGACATAATCTTGTGTGGCAGTCCTCGTGGGCCGCATTCTGTGTGTGTGCGCGCGCGCGCGCGTCTGTGAGGCATACTAGACGCATCTACATTGTGAGGCATACTAGACGCATCTATGTGAAATGGCGAGCTGTGCGAGGTGCAGGCCTGGCGAGCTAATAAAGAAGGGCAACAGTTGATAAACCTCTCATGTTTTGACAGAACGAGACACTTTGTAATTACATTTAGCAAATAAAACTAGGTCAAATAAGAACAATGAATCGCAGGAACCAAGAAGTATGTGGTCTCTTATAAGAAAATAATGTGGACCAGGGCCTATTGGCTCAATTATATTAATGGAAAAAAAATACACCTCATTGTTAAAGCTTTAAAATCAAGACATGTAGCAATACAAAGGCATTTTAACCAATGAAACGAAGCAATGAAGAAATGATTATGCATATATTATTTTCCACTAATCTTCTACAACAAATACATGCCGGTTGTCCCATCATCCTCGACAAGAACATACCTAGAACATGGGATACTGTTGTTTTCTAGTGACTTCCTAGATGCATCTCTGCATCCATGCCCACCAGAACCATCTGCATCACAAGGTTAACAAAACAAATCTTCAGTTTGAGTGGTACCATGCCAAGTTTTCCTCAACACAAAATAAGGGGATCTCTCGGGTGATCTCTGCATGTATTTTTTCTAGTAACCTTTGCTCTGAATCAAACACTTACCATGACAACGGCTTGCCCATCACCTTTCCTGGCAGGAGCATATCCCATAGCTGACACAAAGCCCAGTTTAGTTGTTCCTGTGATGATTGTGCAGAAGGGTACTTCTTGCCCAAATCTCTGTCTCAGAGTCCATTAGAACCATCTGCATCAACACGTCACCATATCCAAAAACCACATCAGTTAGTAGATTTCCTTCAAGAAAGTTAGTAGATATAGAAAAGGCATGATCTTAAAGAGGACGAACCAAATCAACAAGGGTGGCATTACTGCAGACAAGTATTAGAGCGAAGGACACATGCATGGTCGAGGTGCCGAAGATAGGGGCCACCGCACATGTTCCGCTGGCCATGAAGACGACATGGCCAGACGGTTGCTCGACGCCGGACTATCTCCCCGTTCCATGCTAGCCGGGCACTGTTTCATCGGCATGGCGTGGCGCGGCCTTCTGTGTATGTCGTAGATTAAAAGAGAGGATTTGGATTGAGAAGAAAGGGTGAGCAATGTGTGAGGCGAGTCAGATCGAGAGGGGAATTTATAGAGAGAAGACCGAGTCCGGCTTGGATAGCGGTGAACGAGCGGGGGACGCGGAGAGGCGTTGGATGGATAGCGATCCGCGTGAAGCACGCTAGAGGAGGCGAGAGCCGATGGATCGTAGCGGGTTTGGCACGGAGTGTGCGCCGGGAATGAGGAGGCGGGAGTAATGGAGGAGAAGGAGGCGGCGCGTGCATGCAGGAAAGGATTAAATTGGAAGCGTTGCTTTGGGAGAGAAGTAAATTAGCGCCTGGTTTCGAGGTGGAAGACGGCATAATTAAAGGAGGGTTTGTAACAAGATTGATTCACCTAGTTTGGAAAGCGGTACATAAGGGGTCGGACTAGGATTGATTCCCACACGTCACGATTGATTGATTCATTTACATGCGCATGCGCATGGGAAGTTTTTTTTTTCTGAACCTGGAAAATGGAAACAAATGTTCCATAACTCTATGAACGCCCTCACACAAGCCTCCACCTGAATTCAGCTGAATTTAGCATGCAACGCCCTAGCCATATGCTCCAAGAGGCCTGAATTCGCCTTGTTTCTTGCAGATCATTTAAAATCCTGGATGTGCTGCTTAAGTGTATGCTAAATATCATCAGTGGACCTCATCTTACCACCTGAATTCGCCTTGTTTCTTGCGTACCACCAAGGGAAACACTTTCTATCTACAACGTCAGACCACTCGAAGCAGAGCATATTTTGCAATGAAGGAAACAAAAATCAATTTGTTTGTAAACGAAGCAAATAGATAGACAACATTACAAACAAGGATTTGTTTCCTAAAACGAAGGAAGAATCATATCATAAGGAAAGGAAGGCAAGGCTGCCGGAATTGATTTGTTTCCTTGGAATCCAAAATCAGCAACCGTGAGTGATTTTCGGAAGCACTTAAACCACAACGTCAATTGGATTCTCCACATTAATTAATTGTTTTCTGTTTTGGAAACTTCCTTGTGGGGTCCCTATGGATGTTGGATGAAGCAGCGTGGCCAGTAAGAGTGGTCTGATGGGATCCCTAGCTAGCATCCCATCATCAAGCTTCCATATGTATATCAAACACCTCCCGCTGGGTTTCTACACTGTAGTAACACATTCTGAATCACATCAGGTCTGTTACTAAGAAAGATACTGATAAATGGATCAGGACGACTCAAAAAAAAAAGGATCAGGCAACGCACTAAATAGACTGGGATTATGTATTAGAAAAGATAACAAAGGCAAGAGAAAATGAGCGCCTGTTCTATACAACCTACAGACAGACTCAAAATATCATAAACCTGTGAATGGTGTCCGAGATGATCAGACACTGCAAAAATGGCTCATTAGAGAGCAAAATGGGAACAAAAATGGCTCCATGAGCTGCTTGGATGACTTTAACGCAGGAGCACATGCATACATACATGAGCTTTTAAATTTCCAGTCTTTGCATGTTGATGAACAATCTACTGTTCCAGGAGGAAATCAATCTCAGGCACCATGACAAATTCATCAAAACCCAAAAAAAGGCACCAAATCCGTATACAAGCAAGCGATCAGCTACAACCAAACCCAACACCACAGGTTCGTACATGCATGGTCATCTTTACCAAAAGACTCTCACTAACATGTTACAACAACTCCCACCACCTGAAGGTACAAGAAAAATGACAAAACGCCCAACTCCAGTGCTCGGCTCAGCGACTCCGGCCAAGGGCTTTGATGTCTTTGACGGTTGGCGATGACGGACTCAAAAAGTTGCTTCGTCTCGCGCAAGGGCTTTAAAGTCTTCGACGGTTGGCGATGACGGCCTCAAAAAGTTGCTTCGTCTCGGCCAAGGGCTTTGATGTGTCTTCGATGGCTGGTTCCGAAGGCCTCAAAAAGCTGCTTCATCTCGGCCGAGGCACCATAGAATCCTTCGTTGCTGCAATAGAAACATGACACGGTCAGTATCATGCTTGATGGGTTCATTCCTGCTATTCCACAATGCCCAAAATGACAAACCACAAATGATCCCTGGTATCATATTTCAGCTAAGAAACTGTGTCTTGTACAGAACTAGGTGTCCAGGTTCCAGACTAACAAAGTACCAAACATAACTGGAGCACATACATTATATAAGATCATTTCCAGAATCCTTCCATGTTGATGAACATTCTGCTGTGCCATGCCAGGAGGAAATAAATCTCGGGCGCCATGACAAATTCATCAACACAAAAGAGATTGGGTACATATACAAGCACCAAGAGATATTCATCACGAGTCCATGTTGTGTCGAATCAAAACAGGAAGGCGCCAAAGCCGTATATACAAGCAAGCATCAGCTAGAACCAAACCCAAACTACAACAACAGGTTTGTAACCTGTACATGCATGATCATCTTTACCAAAAGACTCCCCCACTAGCAGGTTATTAAAACAACTCCCACCACCTGACGGTACAAAAAAAATAAAGCAAAACGCCGAACTCCAGTTCTCTCAGCCACCTCCCGACGAGACCAATTAACCACTGCCAGATTCAAAATAAATAAACCTATGCTAACATAAATCACACTTCATACAGGCAGACCAAGCTAAACATGAGATTCAGGAAACAATGTCATTACACAGGCTCAACACATGTATGGCCACATGAAACCCCACAAGCCAACCCCTACCCAGAAATTACTAAGGCCAGAATAACAGCACAGCCTCGGCGCAATCGCCGGGAATCACACAACATGGTGTCTAGGGAGGAGACCAAGAAGTTACCTAAACCACAGACGAAGGATGTTTGAATCATGAGTCAAGGCAGATAACATTATTATTTTAGCCGGGAGCAAAATTTACCTGACTTGATGCAGATCTTACAGAATTGACTAGATGGAGTCAACAGGGGCATCAAGCATGGGAAGGAAATGAACTCACCTTGGCTGTTTTGCATCCTATGCCAAACAGAGCCACCATCCATCGCACCGCAGTGGGGCCAACGCAAGACGCGGCCTCGGCTGGAGACAAGAGGCCTAGCACCGTGATGAACCCCCTTCTCCTTTGTTGAACCCAACCCAAGCCTGCAGAAACATGGACAAGACAAATGACAAATCTTGAGCTCAAATCATGATAAGACAAGAATAAATCATGTCATGGGAGGGGGTCCATGGGGAAACAAAACAATACTCCCTCCGTAACTTAATATATGAGTGTCAAAATACGTCTTATATTAAATTACGGATGGAGTAGTATTTAGGACAAGCCAATGATCCTGAAACATCGGGTAATCGAGCTATTTAAGCCCAAACAGTAGCAAGCAAATGTTCAGAGCAAATTTGCAACACCACTGCATTCAATTGGTGATTTCCTACGCACATGGCAAGGAGCACAGGAAGGAGATAAGCTCACCTTGGCTGTTTTGTAGACGATGCCAAACAGCGCCACCGTCGCACGACAGCCGGGCCAATGGAAGACGCCAACGAGGCTTGGAGATAGATCCCTAGCGCCATGATGAACCACTTGTCCTCTTTTGTACCTAATTCAAACCTGCAGAAACATGGGCAACAAAAATGAGAAATGATCTTGAGCTGAAATCCTAAGACAAAAGAAGGAATCATGTCATGGGAGGGTATCCATGGGGAAAGAAAAGAATACTAGTCCCTCTATAACCAAATATATGACGTTTTTGCCGTTCAGATGGAACTACAAAAACTTCTTATATTTAGTTACAGAAGGGGTTAGTATTTAGCACAAGACGGCCATCCTTAAACACCGAGCAATCGAGCAATTTATTAAGCTCAAACAGTAGCAAATGTTGAGCTGATGTGTAGTAAGACATTTGCAACACACATACATAGATGCGCTTGTTGATTTGCTGGCCACATGACAAGAGCGCATCACACATACACATGGGCTAGAGAAGAACACATATCACCTACATTCAGTTGTAAGCATGATTTAAGCATGGTTGACCATTTCCATATCACGAGATGTTGCACATAAAGGATGATGAAACCATAAAATCTCATATTTTTATGGATTGCTACAGTCAGCAGGAGGAAGAATGCAGTTATACTTACATCAGCAAGATGTTATGTGGAATACTTAGTTGATCCACTAGCAACAAAAGGCATGTAGGGAAGGGAAGGAAAACATGGAGTAGCAGAATTCTAGCAGCTAACACACTGACTGGAACTGAACGGCACCACAAACAAAAGCACAAGCACTTGACAAAAGGAATAAAGCAAGATTGCTTTGCTCTACGCACAAGCAATTGACAGAGAAGCATCACATGCTTGAGTTTCAGTTAATAGCATTGATGAAGGGGGCGTCCAGCCATAATAATGTTGCTGCAATGGTGATTCGATGAAACATCACTTACTCTTCTATAAGTAGGCCGCCTCTTTTCATCCTTGAGGGAGTTCCTCTCCTCCACCAAATCCTTCATCTCCTCTTCCAAAACTCTGCCATTAGCAATATGAAGTCCTCCTTCCCCGTAGTGGTCGTCCTGAAGGGCGGTTCATTGTGGACTCGATGACCCTCTAATTCAGCAGATGGCGCTGCTCGACCTTGGTCATCATTTCGTGAGTGCCATCGTCGAGGGTCTCTGTTGGGCAAACAACAACGTCAAAGCAGAGAAATGGAGTCACGCCAAAAGGACACATGGCATCATCATTTAAGAAATGGAAATATGTAACTAGTACTGTCTGCGATGGTTACCAAAGCGGCAAGGAAAAAAATTGCAATCTTGCATTAATCGCAATGGAATTGCTACTATATACTGACCCCATTGAGAGCAAATAACAACTCAGAAGCATCGTTCCAGCAGAACAAGCCATGTGCATCGGAGATAAAACTCCCTGATTTTTCAACACGCGTTTGAGCGAGAAACAGAGAGAGAACATGATGGTGCAATGCAACCACAAGCATGGCAGTGAGGAAAGCCAAGATTATCATCGCATAAGATGGTAATTTTCGATGTGCATTCTAATTGAACCAAAAGAATGCTAGATGTGCAATCTAATTTTCGATGTGCATACTCAAAATTGGTGATGTGTATTCTAACTTAACCAAAAGAATGCTAGATGTGCATTCTAATTGAACCCCAAAAATGTTGCTGCTGCATATACGTACAAACTAACTGAAGCAAAACTAGGTGAGAAGTAGGAGTAATCACCAAAACAGAGGGGGCATGCTAGGAGCGGATTGGTGGTGACAAAATCCAACGAAGACAAACTTGGCATGCTAGGAGCAGATTGGTTCAAATGCAATGATTGGTGGTGAAGACTATTCATTGTTTGTTGTTGTTAATTGTTGATTTAGCAGCAGCAACATCTTAGTAATCAAATCAAACAAGGAGGAGCTTATTTGGCAGCAAAGGATGGTCGTCCCATTCTATGAATCCAAAACGGAGCGATCCTTTTTGTCCCCGTAAGTAAATATCGAGGACAAGAGCAGATCATCCTTTGCTGCTAAGGACGAGAGTACTGGACTTGAATCTCGAGAAAACGCAAACGTAGCAACAATTACAGGATAGATTATATCTTGACCATAGAGCAACAGCGAGCGAAACTAACTACACATGCATGCACATCTGTATATCCCCTGCCCTCCAATGTAACAAAGACAGACTATTTCCATGAGGATGATGCAAAAGTGAAAGACCTGCAGCTCGTCGGCCGGGATGGGGGTCGGAGATGATGCTGCTGCTGCAAGTTCCACCACCTCGGCGGCAGGATCGACGAAGGGCATCTGCACACGTCCTGCCAAATGGAAGCCAAGGCGGTCAGGGGCTGCGGTGGAGTTGAGTTAAAAGGGGCAATGTGTGTTGCAAAACTGAAACTCTGAATTTCCTCCCCAATACAAGTCTGAACCTGACGACCTAGTCTCTTTGGTGTACCTCACCTCCCCACAAATCGATCTATCTATCAATCTCTTCCCTGTTGCAAAACTGAAAGTTAAGTGTTGGAATTAATCAAGCCAAGACAAAAATGCCACGGATTTGTGCAGTTTTGTCGTCATGGTCATGGTCATGGTCATGGAGACGGACGGGGTTGAGAGAGGGAGGAATAAGAGGAGGGACTCGTACCCAGGGATCCATGGCTGCCTGCGGATCCTGACGGCTCCTCCTCCTCCGCTGCTGCCGCTGCCGCTGGTGGGTCATGGAGGAGGACGGCGCCGTGGATCTGGCCGCCGGCCGGGGACATGTGAGGTGAGGTGAGGTGAGGTGGGGAAGAAGGCCCCGCCCGCAACGCTAGCCACGGGGGTCGCCGCAAATCTGGCCGGAGGGGAGGAAGGGCCTGAGCGAGGGGGTGTGGTGCGTCGCCCGCCGGAACTCGGCGGCGGCGAGGGGAGCCGCGGGGGAGAGGGAGAGAGACAGGCGGGTGGGAGACTGGTTTTCAATGGAGTATCTTTCTTTTTCTCTTCTCTTTACTCTTGTTTTGATGATTTTGAGAGACAAGCGCGGGGCGGCCAAAAACCTCATTTGGTCGATTCACACCGTCTTTGACAGATCTCGTTCGTCCGTCCGTCCGTCAACATCCGACGGCCCGCGGAATCAATCGTGAGTGAGCGGGATGAATCCGTGGAGCGGTTGTCTGCTCCCTTGTTGGCCGGCCGCGATTACCCACGGATCGGTCGTGTCTCCGGGCAATCACTACAACCGTCCGCCATGTTTGACGGCTCGCCAATTGGAGGATTTCAGTTTCGGCCGTTGATTGGTCGATGCACATCGTCACCGGCGGCGGCCTTAAAGCTATGCTCGCCCGGCGTCCGTGCTATAGTGTTTTGGTGCGGGATGTGGCGGTGGTCCGGATGCCCGCAGCTTTGTTTTGAATGTATGGGTTACCGTGTTGCAGGCAGCGTTCGAGCGGTCCGGTGATGGCGTCGTGCCCGTTTGGCACTCGTGTGAGCGTGTGACCATGCATCCGGGCACACTCGCCATCACTGGCGGAGCTTCAGCAAGGCTGGATGGACCATGGCCCGCCCAGCCCAGCACAAAAACAGTGCAGAGTTCAGATTAGACTGGGCCAATTTGAGGAAAATAGTGGGCTTTTCTTTGTACCGGCCCGCCCATATTTCACACTGTAGCTCCGCCACTGCTCGCCATGTGCCGCTGGGGTTGGGGTGATGGTGCGACGGGCTGTATCGGGGCACGCGTCGAGCCACATAGTCACATGTGGCGTGGCGGATGGATTCGATTCGTCGGGAATAAAATGGAGAGAATTGAAATGCCTTATATTTTTCTTTCTCAATCATCACAAAAAAGAAAGAAAGGAAAGGAAAGGAAATGAAGCAGAAGAAAAAAGCGATCAAGGCAGATGGTTATTTTGTCTGTTGAATGAAGCAAGAAAAGAAAAAAAGAAGGCGTGTTCAGCAGTGGTTTTGATTAGCCAGCGAGGAAATGTGTTGTACGTACGTACGGTGCGTATATGTTTTTCCTTTGGTAAGTGTTTAGAGCCGGGGCGCCGGCCGAAACTTGGGCCGGTCGCCCCGCTAGCGACGCGAGAAGGCGGGGCCATGTGTACTTAAGTTCGAGCCCTTGCTGCACCGCTTCAGTTTTTTATCCTTTTTCCTTTATCCCGTCAGCTTTCAGTGTTTTCTTCCTCTTCCCAAAAGTGCATCTCACCTCAAAACATCCAACACCATGGCCATGGCCGAGCTGCCGTGCTTTACTTCCAGCTTGAGGCACCACACCTAGCAACAAATCAGGGGCCACACGAGCTGCAACCGGCGTTATTTTTTGCTGGAACCGTGGTAAAATTTTGCTTCAAACAATTTCCCTAAATTTCGAGCGCTTCGGTTGTTTTGCTGGAACCGGCGTTATTTTTTGCTGAAACCGTGGTAAAATTTTGCTTCAAACAATTTCTCTAAATTTCGAGCGCTTCGGTTGTTTTGCTGGAACCGGCATTATTTTTTGCTGGAACCGTTCTATGATTTGCTTCAACTGTCTTTTTAGGTGATTTTGCTGGAACCACAATTACAACCAGCAAAAATTGAAGCTGGTTGTAGCAAAGAAGAGAACGACATCATTTTTTTACATTGTAGCAAAACACGATGGCGGTTGTAGCAAAGTGCGACGCAGTGGTAGTAACATGCGACACCGGTTGTAGCAAGGGGTGCCTTGCTGCTGAGACCAGCGTCACCGTCGTCACTGTAGCAATTCAGAGAAAAGATGCAACCGACGACGAAAAAGCTTCAACCAGCTTCCGAAAAAGCTTCAATGAGAGAACAGTGAGCTGAACAATGGCGCGATATGATAGAGCGTTGCTGGAACCCCATCTGGCGCTCGTAGTGCTGCTGGACCACGGAGAGCTGCAAGGCCACCCAAACGACAGCGGCGAGCGGCGGCCTCTGGGACAAGCAGCGAGCATGCCGACGACGAGGACAGCGACGGCGAGCGTGCAGGAGCTCGTGGGGCTAGCAGCAAGCGGCGGCCTCTGCGACGAGCGGCGAGCAGCCCGACCATGGGGACGGCGACGGCGAGCGTGCAGGAGCTCGTGGGGCTAGCAGCAAGCGGCGGCCTCTGCGACGAGCGGCGAGCAGCCCGACCATGGGAACGGCGACGACGAGCGCGCAGGATCCCACGGGGCTAGCAGCAGGCGGGCCTTGTGTGCGAGATGGAGGGGATGGGGCGGGGAGAGGGGGGGATGGAGTGCTGGGTGAGCTGCGAGAGGAGGAAGAAGGAGCAGGGAGGAGATCCAACGACGCGGGGGGCTCCAATCGAACGGCTACCCGGTGACCGGCCGAAATTAGGCCGGTGCACCGGCGCCTATCGTCGCCCTTTTCCTTTGGCGTGCGTTTGCTGTTTTGAAGCGAACGAGTAGCGTTGCCTAAACAAGCATCTCCTCACAACATCTTCTCACTAGCTGATTTGGAAACGCAACATATATTATTCGTGTCCCTTGAAGAGCAAACAACTGTATCGGTGTCATACTGGTAGCAAAAGAAACAAAATCAGAAATTCACCTTCATGTCGCCGCTACCAGCGTCAGTTATAACCTCACAATGCAGCAGCTAAACCTTACATTTTATGCAAGAATTTGGCATACTGCAGGTCGCCGCAGGGCTAGCTCGTTGATGTTTAGACCTAGAGAACCTGACTAGGGGGCAGTACTAGCGGTAGTTAATGGTGATTGGCATCTTAGGCCTCTCCTTTGATGCTCTTGTAACTTCTCTGTATGTTGTTTCCCCACACCCTCACATTTTCAATGAAAAGCTGCACTGACAGCATTTTCGTCAAAAAAAAAAACCCTTACATTTTTAGAGTCAGCAAGTTGTCATACTGGTAAAGTAATGTTCCAAATTTCTGCCATTCCCTGCATCCAGCAGACAGGAGTTAATTAGAGTCAGCAAGTTGTCAAAAAATAAATTGCAGCGCCATAGATAAATTTCTTCGATTTTGAATAGTAAATGGATGTTCTGCCTCGAGGTTCCAGTGTACCAGTCATACTATTTTGCAAACTATGGAATTTTTTTTACTTGGAATTATTGCAGTTTCCATATTTTGCTTTTATTCTACTCCTACTAGTCTGTTGCCTCGAGGTTTACGAGGTGGCTGACGGTTTGCCTTTGCAAGAACCATTCTTCTTCCCACAACTTCCATTAGGGCATGTACAATGGTTCTATCTTAAGGATGCCACGTAAGATAAATGATGAGGTGGAGGAGAGAGAAATCATACGAGAAGGTTTATCTTATCTTATTTAAGAGAAGACAAGAGATGATATCTTAACACAGTTTGTCTCATCATGTTTTTAGAAATAACTAATTATTGAAGATAAGGCTAAGGAATGACCCATTGTAGACTTTTTTTTTGTCATCTATAATTTACATGCAAAACTTAAGATAAGACTATTTTATCAACCATTGTACATGCCCTTAGGCGCCCAATGCGCCGGTTACAGTGCTTTCGCTATAAGGCGCTCAGCCCCCTCCTTTCCATAAATTTTGAATGGGCCGACATACCATCTTAGAGGCACCAGTGGGAAGTTTCCGACCTACCATCATGAAGAACGACGGCACAAAAGCTCACCTAGATGCCGCCCATTATCAACCTCGTCAGGCCGGCGCAAGGAGAACGAGGGCGCGCAGGTCATCGTCACCGCTTGCATCCACTTCGTCATGACGGCGCCATGATGGACAGTGACACGGAGCCCGCCGAGATGCCGCCCACTTCGTCACGACGTCGCCGCCACCGCTCGCGTCTACTTCATCACGACGGGGCCGCGGCAGACGACGACATGGAGCACACCATGATGCCGCCCATCGTCGATGTCATCAAGCCGAGGCCGTAGAGGTCGAAGCCGCGAAGTTCACCGTCACTGCTCGCATCCAGTAAGTCATGACGGCGCCATGGTGGACGACGACACGGAGCCCGCTGAGATGTTGTCCACTTCGTCACGCTGAGGTCGAAGCCGTGGAGGTCACCGTCACTGCTCTCATCCAGTTCGTCATGACCGCGCCATGGTGGACGATGACACGAAGCCCGCCGAGATGTCGTCCACTTCGTCACGCTGACGCCACGGAGCTCGATGCCCCGGAGGTCGACACCATGGTGTCCGCCCCCACTCATCACCGCTCGACGAGGACGACACGTCGCGGGAGCTCGTCTTCACCAAGCCCGTGCCATGGACGCTGACGCCACGGAGCTCGATGCCCCGGAGGTCCACGCCACGGTGTCTGCCCCCACTCATCACCGCTCAACGAGGTCGACGCGTTGCCGGAGCTCGTCTTCACCAAGCCGGCGCTATGGAGTATGGACACTGACGCCGCCGAGGTCGATGCCCCGGGGGTCGACCCCACGGTGGCCGCCCTCAACTCATCACCGCTAGACCAAGACGCCGGTTAGCCAACCGTGGTGCTTCCTGCCAGATTCTTCACCAAGCCAGCTCTATGGAGGCCAACGGCACACAAGTCACCATCACCACTCACGTGCACCTTGTCACGACGGTGCGGTGAAGACGTCACTGAGATGCAGCCCGCCGTCAACGTCGTCGTGCCGGTGCCATAGAGGTCGACGGCGCGAAGGCCGTCATCACCACTCGCGCCCACTTCATCACACGGCGCTGCGGAAGACGATGACACGGGGCGCCGCCCACCGTCAATATCGTCAAGCTTGTGCCTTGGAGGTCAATGGCATGTAGGTCAACCTTACCGCTCTATGGATGAAGATGGCCGTTAGGCTCACCGCCGCATGAAGCGATGGGCGCACCTGCTGTCCATTTCCAGCCGGAGGAATTCGTCTACATCGAATGCTATAGAAGAATGAAGCTGAGCATTAAGTACATTTTCAGCCGCAGGGTGACGCGACTTCAACAACAACACTGCTTCTCTACGATCTCGTGAGACGACGCCATGACTACGCCGACTGCCGTGGACTTGGCGTCTGGCCGGGACAAGGTGTCGACCACACAGGCCATGCTAATGTGAGCGACGCGACGGTCATGCACCGACGCCGGTCTCCACCGACAATTACTCCCCCAAGGCGTAGCCCCTTGCATACCCTGACGAAGCTGCTGGTCGTCGAGAAGAGCGTGATCCATGCTACCTCAACAACAACTATTTCAACGCCGTCAAGACCGACGAGGCATGACGGCGAGGGCGGGTGCGGTCACCGCAAAGGCCACGCTAACTGCGACGCGTGTACCGACGAGGACACGGGCTCCGTCGTCACCCACACACACCACCATCATCATGCATGGACAACGCGAAGCAAAGACGACGAAGATGACCACACGGCACAATCGGAGGTATCCTGCGGAGCAACCCGCGGGAGTAATTAACCGGGAGTCTCTCGAGGCCCCGGAAACAGGAGATCACACAATCGCCACCTGGCCGCGCTAGTAGGCATGGAGCGCACATTTTTTTCACTTTTTTCTATGGGATCTTGTAATTTTATTTCTCCCATGAGATTAATGAAATACATGTTTCTTGTACCTCCTTATTTTTGTGTACTACGGTACACTGGCACGCCCGCATACTTATTTTCCTTTCCCCGGCTTATGAGAGAAACACACTCACTTCTTCCCTTCTCCCCGGGGCTTTAGATGTTTTTCTCGTGTCAAACAGGGAGAGCACGGCGCACGCGCCTGACGAGTAGTGTGAGATGCAGGTGCCACGCGAGATGCGAATGTCGACCGGTGTTGCGCGAGGAAGAAAGAGCTTTTCGGGTGAGCCTTTTTTCCAGATCTGACGGCCCGCGCGCGACCGGCCGAAGTTTTGGGCCGGCGCGCCGGCGGCTATCAGTGCCCTTTTTGATGTTATCGATTTTGTCGTGTCGAGCAAAATACCAGTTATACACACGCTCTGTCGTCTGAAGTGTACTTTGCACCATTGTCAAATGCTGGAGCTCCCGCCATGGTTGGCATGTGGACGTGCTAGCGAAAAAAGGCAAAAGCGGTGCCATGCATTGCCTTAACTGGTTGGAGGGGAACGAAAAGAATCCACATAGTAGATTACTTGTGATCGTTGCGTCCATTTGAGTGAACCAACTAATTTATCCCAGGAATATTCTGCTCCAAATTAAGAAACATCAGTGCATGTGTGTGGCTTTCGGAAGCCCACCTAACATGAGTCGCTGGTGTATGCTTACATATTCATGACTGCCCAGTAGCAAAAAATGATGAATTGTTTTAGGGTATGTTATACGTACTTTTGTAGGAGCTACCCACAGCAACCGAATCATCAATTCTATACAAGATTGGCCACTTGTTGGGGACTTGGAGTACAAGAGAGATTATGATGTAAGCTAAATTAAGTTACTAAACTCAAACTTTCTACTGGCATGCCCCCACAGTTCCATTCCATGCATGCACCTCTACAAATAGCATGCACAAGTCAAGCTCTCAGCACACAACAACCAACAAGAGCTGCATGCTCACTTACCAGTGCCCTACGACATCACAGCTAGTCCACCGTAATCAGTTGCATCCTCAACAATGCAAGGCCTCGCAGCAACTTGCAAGCTGTCACTGGCCGTTGTGGTCGCGGTGTTTCTCCTGGGCTCATCGGCGGCCACCGCCCACGGCCTGAGGAGGGTCGTCTCCAGCATCTCCGGCGAGCCGTGCAACGAGATGACGCTCTACTACCACGACATCCTCTACAACGGCGTCAACAACACGAAGAACGCGACGTCGGCGGCGGCCACCAAGCCCACGGCGCTGAGCACGACCCACTGGAAGAACGGCACCTACTTCGGCACGCTCGTGGTGTTCGACGACCCGATGACGGTGGGGAAGGCGCTGCCCGTGGCGGGGGAGGAGCCCGCGGCGCGCGCCCAGGGGTTCTACTTCTACGACAAGCAGGAGTCATACACCTCCTGGTTTGGCTTCTCCATGGTCTTTAACTCCACGGCGCACAAGGGCACCATCAACCTCGTCGGTGCGGACCTCATGGACGACAAGACGCGGGACCTCTCCGTCGTCGGCGGCACCGGCGACTTCTTCATGGCACGCGGCATCGCCACGCTCCGACTCGATGCCTCCGAGGGAACTGTCTACTTCCGTCTGCAGATGGACATCAAGCTCTACGAATGCTACGTTTGATGAATTATATTAGGGTAACACATCCATTTACTCTGCTGGTGTGTGTCAATAAGGATGCTGTTGTTTCCTATGCTTTTCGATTTATATATCTTGGTGTTTGAGGGCAGGTTTGTGTGTCATTGTCGCATACGTTGATAAGTATGCGAAATGTACTGCAGATATGTATTCGTCTTTGCTGTTTATTTTGTAACTCTCTTAGTTCAGGGGAGGTATCGATCTCTTCTATATATATATATTCTATCTAAAAGAAGATTTATATGTGTTGGTGGTATTTCCTATTTCGTCTCTGGAATGCAAGGAAAAGCCCTCCAAAGGCCATCTAACTGTTGGGGAAATACAAGTTAGTAAATAAACTAGCACAGCCACCGGCCCAATTGCGCGGGCAACATCTTTTATTATTGTAATAATTTTTCTAAATAATTTTGTGAAAATGTTTGGTTGTTTATTCTTCTAAAAAAGTTACATATATTGATCATCAACATATTCTCTAGAACCAATATTGACCACTGTTTATTAATGAAATATATTCAAATCCCAAGATAATGGCAGACGAAATTACAAATTTGGACTGTGCCGATGCTCGACACAATGGCTTTAAAAAAGAACTATTTGAGATCATACAGATCTTTGCAAAAACAGATAATCTTATTTTTTTGAAAAAAAACGTGTAGTCTAAAGTTTATAAATATTCCTTCATTCATAATGTGTCATGCCCGATTTAGTTATTTCACAAGATGCAATAAGGTAATGCTTAAATAAAACTAAAATTAGTAAGTGTGTACAGTTCATTCAGCATGCAATTTCGATATGTAGCTGAAATTATTTCATTTCTTAGATGTTTCTTGTAATACCTGGTTGATTTCAAAGATACATCAGGAACTTACAAACCGAGTATGTTTGCTATAGAGAAAAGATGGAAATTGGCTTCTCTAAGCGGCGTGGGCTGTGGGTGATGTGGGCCGGCAGCAGTCGCTGACTGGTGCAGCGATGTCCTATGCAAATGTTTTTTACCACATTTCCACCACACAATTTTAAACCATCACCTTGCCTGTGCAGGCGAATGTGTGTGTGTGGACGGGGGGGGGGGGGG
>LR738715.1:882584666-882618975 GCA_902687465.1 Secale cereale | reverse complement strand
GGGGCTACATCACACAAAAGACATGTGTAACTTTTTTGACATCATCACTCATAAATCGATAAGCGTAGGGTTTTGCCAAAAACTGGAAGAAGAGACTGTTGTCATACTATGTGGTGGAGTTTCAAGCCGTAGAAATGTAGAGTTCACGGACAAAGGGGTGAATCAGGAACCCCAGACCATGCAGGAGATGCGAGAGGAAGATGATGCGCTCACCAAAGCAGGGTTGCAGTACCCGGACCGGCGTAGGTTCGTATGTCGGTCTTTGAACCCCGGGAGATCGAGGGGCGGCCACATCAGTCGCTGGCAGATATGCCTGCTGTTAGAGTGCCCCGATCTCATCCTTGGTGATGACAGAAGGCCTCCATCGCCCCTGTTACTCGAGTCCTTATAACTCCCGGCGGCAACCTTCTCGCCACACTTCATAGCCTACTGAAAAGCCCATGAGTACATCCATGTGTGGGGCCTGTCCGACTATGCGTCAAGTTGCGAAATCGGCCGCGCACACCCAGGTGGTGCCAACAGAACAACATGACAGGAAGGCCGCACACGCGATCCGGCAATCAACGCAGGACCTGGCTGGCGCGAGCTAACCAGACAGGCATGGGAAGCAGTGGCGGATCCAGGAATTTGGTCCTGGGTTTTCCTGTATTTTTTTTTGTAAAGCAATATAATAGCAGTGGCAGAGACAGGGGACCAGCAGGGGCCCTGCCCCCCCCCCCCCTAACATCACTGATTTGGTACTAATATATCAATGAACAGTGCAGAATTTAGAGAATAATACATGCATTAGTATAGTTTGGCCCCTGTAATCCAAAGTTTGTGTAATTTGACCCCCCTAATCTTTAATTCCTGGCCACTGTATAACAGGACAACAAATGTGCACTAAGATAGCGACATCAATGCCTCAATGACCACATATCGATAATAGTAGCAAAATATCATTGTTGCAATATCTCTAATAATTAAGAAAGAATAATAGCCCCATCATATCCTTGCCCACGCAAGGTTTTGGTTACCGAATGAGGCAATTTTACCGAGGGAGGATGGATAAACGTGGTTACCACGGTTACCGGAAAATACCGAGAATATTTCGAACGAATTTTATAGTTAAATTTTGAATTCAAATAAATGAATGAACGAACATTCGAACTAGAGACATGTCAAAACAGGAACTAGGTTGCTACGAACATGTTAGAATCAACTCTCATGGCATTAATTAGATCCTACGCACTTTACTTCAAATGGAGCGTTTAAATTCAAAAATTTCAAAAAAAATGGTATTTTTTTGCTCGGTATGAGGATTTATCGAGGGGCACGGAAATATGCGGTAACCATGGGAAACTTGAAATTTCAACCGGTAACCAAAACCTTGTGCCCACGAACCATTGCAAAGCTCAAATTGCATGTCCTAAATTGCAACTTGAAGTTTCAAAGAGGAAATGTAGGTCACAACATCTGAAATTAGCGCCATAGATAAGACTAACCAGATTCAGCAATAGACGAAGGTTGTGGAATATTCAGAGAGATCAGCTAATGTATGTAACACATCAAGAGTTCAGCATTCATCTGCACAACAAAGACCACTCAGCAATCAGGCAATCAAGACCAAAGGTTTGGGCTATATAGATATGAAAGCAGAGCGAGGCCTGCCTGCAAGCCATCCAACAGGGTCGATTTAGAATAGGAAGATTCTAAACGATTGTTGTTATTAGCAAGACTGAAACATTGCTGACAGTAAACTCAGTGGCTAGAACTAAACAAGTACAAGGTTCATGCAGAAAAGTAAATGAAATCACACAATATACCTATCCTATCTAATATGGCCCATAGCAACATACAAAACAACATCCTACACTATCCTAAACAGACTAACACCGACAACCTATTTATGTGTTCTGTTTCAGAAGTTTTGCAACGTTGGGTTTTCAGCAGAGTATATGCTAGTATTAACCAAGCAAGATAACTTACAATGCAATAGAAAGGTTGCAGGGTTTCAATATGCATGCCAAATGAATTAGGCTGTCTGAACTAACCCATATTTTCTTAGTTTCTCTCAAATAAATTTTAAATCACAGCATGACAGGAATCAACTAGCATTCTAGAAACGAAATTCAGATGTATAAGCAATAATTCTTCCAAAGAATGAGCGAGAATGCTGCTGCTGCTCTGCTCTGGTACTGGTGATCTAGTACAGCACAATTAATTACAAGAAGCAAGGCACTGAAAAATAAAGTAATTGGCATGAACATTCGCATGCGGATCATGGCACCTCTTACCCTAGCGCCGACGCGGCTCATACAGAATTACACAAAGTTTCTTTGTAGCTCAGGCTACGTGGTACCCCTTATCTTCACCATCCAATTCTGCATCGCGATCAGTGTGAATGCATTTGTCTTTTTTGTTTCTCTCAAACGAGACAACATATCAACTTCAAATTTTGCAGACCGAACAAACATTAGAACATCAATGTGGGAAAAAAACTTTCAGATTTTTTCATGCATTTTAAATACTTAAAATAATATTTTTAGTCAAAGAAAATGTCATTTCGTATATTTATATCGGACCAAAAAATCTGAAAGTTTTTTCACACATTGATGTTCTAATGTTTGTTCGATCTGTAAAGTTTGAAGTTCATATGGTGTGTCGTTTGAGAGAAACAAAAAAAAAAGAAATCTTCATGTTGTAAGTTAGTTGAAGAGTACGGATCTCAAAGCAAAGCTGAGGGTTGAGGATAAGAGGTTCCATGTAGCCTGAGCTACAGAAAACCACACTCACAGAATTACAGATCAGAATCTTGTACAAGAAATTAAGATAGGAAGAACAACAAGCAGGTAAGCACCCTTGAGACTTGAGGAGTTGAGGTACTAGCTAGGAGGAAGTCAGGAAGAGGAGGAGTTGAGTTGAGGTACCAGGAGGAAGAGGAGGAGTTTAGTTGAGTTGAGTTGGTACACCCGCGAGACGGATGCCTCCCAGCAGAGTTGATACCGTGGAGGGAGAGGGCATTGGCTCCGGTGCGGCATCGTCTGTCGTCGCCGCCGTGAGGCGTCAGCTCGGTTTGGGGGATAAGAGGAGTCGAGGGAGAGGAGGGAGTGCGTGCCTGCTGTGTGGCGCCGACGGGAGGGTGCCGGATGGGCTGCTCTGCCGTTTTGCGCTTAGGGCTTCAGTTCGTGTGTGGGCTGTGTATAACATGTACTCCCTCCATTCCCCAATATTTGTCTTTCAAGACATTTCAAATGAACTACAATATACGGATGTACGTAGACATATTTTAGAGTGTGGATTCACTCATTTTTTTATTTTCTACCAGAATATTTGGTATTTCATGGAATACCAGGGAAGACCCCCGGCGCCGCCACTAATGGGAAGAATGGTCCTGGCAGTATGGCCCCACACGCGAGTCAGGCGTTGTGGATGTGATGCAAGAACCGTATGTCGTGAGCGAATCAGCCCGCCAGAGGGCGCCCACGCTCCACCCGCGTATACCTACCTGGGTCCAACAAAACCTAACCGGCTCGCCCCACGCGCAAGTCGGCTCAAACCGGCACGATACAAGCCCCCACATGCAAGCCGACATATGGGCACTAGGAAGGCCCTCCCTGTCGCAACCAGACTAGCCTGGCGCGAGGCGAGGATGCCGACATGCTGATTCGGGCACGCCTTCGCGTGCGGGGCAACATGCTACAGGGCGCTCATGGGTGTGCCTGAAACCGCACAATGACGATGACCAAGGGTGCACTCCACGGTCGACCCGTCATGGACCGCCCAGCCAGGTCGCACGGACACGTGTCGTCCGTGCATATCGGACGGTGTGCAGAGCCCTCGAAAAGCCCCCATGGCACGCAAGCGGGAAACAAACCGCACGGAGGCTTTCTTCACCCTTGAAGTGCCTAGGAGGCGGGTACCCCAACATCCTTTATAGGAGTAATATGTGAAACAATGTTTTTGAAAGTTCCGTGGAAAATGTTTTCTAACACAAATTCGTTCGATCTAAGTGATTATTGTTTTGGGTATGCACTTTTGATCGATTTTTTGTGTGGGTACTTTTGATCGATTTGATGTCACTCATCCTCACTTGTCCTATATGTTGGTTGGTAAATTATTCAATCGTAGCGATACGAGACTCACGTGTAAGACTTACTTTCTTGATCTTAAAGAAACGTCAAAAAAGACAAATTTCTTGGGAATAAAAGAGTATAATATTGTTTAATGTCTACATTTTCGAGCACCACAATCATGTTTTATTTACCTTCACCAACGCACGATATGCGTACACACACACTGCTAAAAATTTGTATGTGACGTTATGTGTGGATTGATTCAATTTGTTGGATCTAGCATGGGAAATGATTTGGATCACCCGATGCGTGCCTCCGTGCCTCCGTGGATGTTGGATCTGATTTTAATCAACGTATTACCTAGACTAGGTTTCAAAATTGAGCCGTTGCTGCAATTTCCCCACTGCAACAACTGGTGTGTTGTAGGATCTGGATTTGGATCCCCGCAAGAGAAGTGGCCACTCGTACACCTCCCGTCAAGGCGACGCCTCCTCGTGCCGCTTCGACCCCCGCCACCAACGCCTCCTCGTGCTGCTTTGACCGCCGCCACCAATGCTCGCCGCTGGAGTAGGCTCTGCCGCTGTCGCCCTCCTATACCATGAACGTCGGCCATCACGGTGCGCACGAACTCAAGCTGCATTTGCCGTCCTGGGGAAGCATTGGCGTCCGCGTCCACCATGAGGAGTTGTGTCCATCGTTGCCCTGCCGTCCCGAGGGAGATGGCCTTTCTTTCAGCTGGCGTGGTTGCTGCTTGCTGCTCGCTACAGCGAATTTCTATAACAAGGTCTCGGTTGCAAAAAAAGAAAGTAGACCTCTGTTGCAAAACAAATTAAATTGCAACAATACCTCTGTTGCAAAACAAATTAAATTGCAACAAGACCTCTGTTGCCAAAAAGATTGTAACAAGACCACTGTTGCAAAAAAAAAGTATAACAAGACATCTATTGCAAAAATAATTTGTAACTTGAAATTTTCTGCAACACGACATGTGTTGTCGTGTTGCAGTGGTAGAAGGTGATCCTCGACCGCTCAATCAATCAGATCCGACAGCTCACGATTCACCGGCCGACGCGTAGCGGCGCGCATCAAGTATTGGTTTAACGTGAATCAAAATCAGTTTGTAAGGACTTACATCTCTTCCACTTCTCTGTTCTGAATTCCAGTACAACTCTCAATCCTTTGTGGGAAAGGCACGCTTGTTTACCTGCCATACTATCAAAAAAGGAAAACAATTGTGTCTTGACGTTATCTAAAAGTAAATAACATAGGATAAGTTACAGCGATGAAAAGAAGGAACCTAATTAATACTATTTCCCATAACCTTTTCGCTGCTAAAACTGGGACTCGCCTCCATCCATTGAATCTTGTTCATATAAAGCTACTTGTGTTGTTCCTCTCGACCTCACTCAACCGAGGAACCACACCAAAACCCAATGCTCGTCGGAGTGCCTCCTTCACCGAGGTGAGAAGCTTTATGACCGTGTCGTCTGCTATGTTTTCTTTATCTCGTCCATCCAACTATTCATTTCACTAGTATCACCCTCAATCCCTATCCATTCCCCAATTTGTTGCCAGATACAATGGAAAACAGTCATGGCGCTAGCGGGATGCCACCATAGTAATCTATCTATGCCATCTTCCTCCATATGTACCATGGTAAATTATCTCGCCTATAAGTGTCCTTTCCCCACCTTTTTTACTAGTCTAAGAACTTCATTAACTGCGGTAGTGCGGCATAGGTTGTTTAGTCTGCCACTTTGGGAAACGCTTCCCACGTTTTTCTGTCTTTGGTTGGGCCAAATGGGCTAAATTTTGCCTTATTGTTGATTCATATCTGACCAAAGTTTGAAGAAATTTCACACTTTTTCAGCCTTATTGAATCAATTCATAATACATGTGCACCTGTAATATTTCCATCAAAGTATAACTATTTTGGTATGTAGTGTAATTTTAGAAAAAATCTATTCAAAAGAAGAACCCCCGTTTAGCTGCCAATTTTGGTAACCTTCACCTCTTCTTAGTCACAACACTAACAATCAACCACCTTGCAGAACATCTTTGGCATGACCGTCCTCGACGACTTACCCGAGTTGGTCATCATCCAAGAGATACTAGTGAGATTGCCGGTAGAGGACATCCTCCGATGTCGTGCTGTCTGCAAGTCATGGCGTCATGCCACCACCACCAAGGACTTCCTCCTCGCGCACCACCACCACCAACCGTCACTCCCCGTCATTGACGTTATCAAGAGTGATGGCCATGTGTTTGACCACCACCTCTCTGTATTTTGTCACACTAGTCCTGGTGCCGCAAATCGCAAGCTCTTTTGTCGGACCATCCTCCGGAATCCCAACACCCTTCCCTACGAAGACAACCTGGTGATTCATGCTGTATGTGATGGCCTCCTTATAATCTCCTTCCTTGACCGGGAAGGACTTTTCGAAGTTTGCAATCCAAGTACTCACCAACGTGCTCCTCTACCGCTGCTTCGTGAACAAGACCTACAAAGTAGAAGGGTTCGCATTGCCGGATTATACCAAGATCGCCAATCTGGAGGATACCAGGTGCTTTATTCGACCTGGAGAAGGAATGAGGATCTTTTCACTTTCACGGTTGATTTCTACATCATTGCCGTGGGAGCAAAAGAACCGAGGCCTATCGAACAACCGCCATTGCAACAAGTAGTAATGGGTGGACTCACTTGTTCCCACAATACATCGGTCCTCTACCGCAACAACCTTCATTGGTTATTACGACGGCAATATATTAGCAATGGACCCAGCAACGTAATGGTATTCAACACCTCGGCTGAGACATTTCGGTGGTTGTCCCATCCTCCACGTCAGTACCCCTGGATGTCACTATTGGAGTTGGACGGAGCACTTTCTATGTGTGGTAGTCATGATGGCATCATTGTTGAAATCTATGTTATGCATGACTACGAAGATGAGGTCTGGGCCCACGTGTACTCTGTTAACATGATGGCACTGGAGGCATTGCCACTGCTCAATTTAAGGGCGAGAACTGTACGGAAGATTGCTACAGTTAACGAGTGTGAGATGCTGATCGAGTTTCCAGGATGTATTCTGCACTGTGACATTGGTGGTAAGTTTCTTGGAAAGATAGAGTGGAATGAAGACGAAGGCAACCGCATGCAGGTTACTCCATTTCGCTTTCAGGAGAACATTTGTCAACTTCCTTTCTTTGCAATGCAAGAAGATTATGGTGCCTGCAGGATGCTAGAAGGAGGTGATGAGAAGAATTATTCCATATGGCCATAGAATGTACTACTTTTATCTTATGCTGAGGTGATGTTCTAGTTTGATGAGCCAGTGGTCAGTGTCTGGTCGTTCTTATTTGGAGTAAAGCCAGGTGTGCCTGGTTGGTCTGAGTTTTTTTATATGAACTCGATGTTTTGGTTCAAGATTTCAATGCATCGGTCATATATGCTATTCCCTCCGTGCCATAATATAAGAGCATTTTTACACTAGTATAGTGATAAAAACGCTGTTATATTATATGACGGAGGGAGTATGTTGTAAACTATGGATAACTTCTACAGAATTATTGCACATTTCATCATTTGCTTTCATCCTAGTCTATTTTGCCTTTGCAACAAGCACAAAGTACTTGCATGCAACCTACAATTTCAACTACGCACGGGAGTGCATGTTTATTTCCGTTGCTGAACTAGCGAAGATCTCATGCAAAGATGCATGTATCTGGTTAAATTGGTTTGCAGCACCCAAATAAATTAGGACAGAAATGTTGAACCGGCATGCAAATAAATGTAGATCGGTTCAGAGATTCTCATTAGCTGATTTCGAAACGCAACATACATAATTCGTGTCCCTTGAAGGGCAAACAAGAGTATCAGAGATAACTGTATCGGTGTCATACTGGTAGCAAGAAACAAAATCAGAAATTCACCTTCATGTCACCACCACCAGCGTCAGTTATAACCTCACAATGCAGCAGCTAAACCTTACGTTGAAGTTGATAAACACAGATTGCGAAGAACCTAAAGATTAACCTTCGCACTCTAAACATAAGCAATGTTCCAAATTTCTTCCATTCCCTACATGCAGCAGACAGGAGTTAATTAGAGTCAGCAAGTGGTCAAAAAATAAATTGCAGCACCATAGATACACTTTTCTTTTAGGAATTTGGTCATTCTTAGTTGGTCAAGATTTTCTTTTTTTTTTCTTTGAACACAGTACAGACGCAAGCGCGCATACGTACGCGCATACACTCAACCCTATGAACGCACACACGCACACCCTACCCCTATGAGCACCTCCGAAAGACTGAGCCGGCATATCATCTTGAGATTTTACGAAATCACCGAAGGCGCCTCGTAGTCGACGGGAACGTCTCCACCCACTGAAAGCATGTCGCCGGAAATCCTGAAATAAATCCAGGATAAATGCGAGCACCAGGATTTGAACCCTGGTGGGATGAGGATACCATTGTCCACCTAACCATCTCAACCACAGGTTAATTTCTTTCTTTTGAATAGTAAATGGATGTTCTGCCTTGAGGTTCCAGTGTACCAGTCATACTATTTTGCAAACTATGGATTTTTTTACTTGGAATTATTGCAGTTTCCATATTTTGCTTTTATTCTACTAGTCTGTTGCCTTGAGATTCGCCGCGAATAAAATGAAGAGAATTCAAATGCCATTTTTTTCTCTTTCTCAACCATCACAAAAAAGAAAGAAAGGAAGGAAGGAAGGAAATGAAGCAGAAGAAAAAACCGATCAAGGCAGAATTAACGGCAGATCGTTTTTGGCTAAAGAAAAAAGAAAAAGAAAAAAAAGAAGGCGTGCTCAGGAGCGCGTACGTCCAGCAGTGCACGTGGTTTTGATTTTTATTTATTTTAGCATCAGTATAGACGCAATCGCTCATATACACGCGCATACACTCACCCCTATGAACGCACACACACACACCCTACCTCTATGAGCACCTCCGAGAGACTGAGCCGGCATATCATCTTAAGATTTACGAAGTAACCGTAGGCGTCTCGTCGTCGACCGGAACGTCTCCTCCCACTGAAAGTGTTTTGATTAGTCAGCGAGGAAACGTAATGTACGGTGCGTATACGTTGGGCGCGCCAAGTTTTTTTTTCCTTTCGTGTGCGTTTGCTATTTTGAAGCGAGCGAGTAACGTTGGCATCCGGGGCCTCAGAGCATCTCCAGCCGTTGGCCCCCAGGACGCGCCAAAAACCGCCGCCTGGGGGCGAGCCGGCGCTAGTTTCGGCTTGGGTGCCAGTTCTTTCCCAGTCGCCGGCCCCCCAGGTCTTCCCCAGGCGCCGATATCGGCCCATTTTCGGTGCTTTCAGCCCATTTTCGGCGCTTTTCAGCCCATTTCCGGCGCAAAACGGCCCAGGCTCGACGTTCTCGTAGGTAGTTCACATAGATAGATAGTTCACATATATAGATAGATAGATAGATAGTTCACATAATCTTAACCCTACGATAGATAGATAAATAGATAGTTCACATAGTCTTCTCCTACGACCTACTACTAGTCATTCTCCGACTCGGACTCTGCCTCGGTGATGTCCTCCTCCAACGTCTCAACGTAGGCGTCAAGGAACTGCTCATCGGTGAAGTCCCAGGAGGACGCATCTCCTAGCTCGACGTTGGACTTAGCGACCGCCCTCCGCGCTCGCTTGTCCTCGTGATAAGCCGCTCGCTCCTTCCTCCTCTTCTTCCTCCCCGCCCTCTTCTCGGCCAAGAACTGGTGCTCGTCGATGATTTCTTGCGGGAAGTTTTGGCGCCACGTCGCCATGGCTTCCTCATCCATCTCGGCCAAGTTGAGACGGTGCACCCGCCTACGGTTCTTTCAACGATCTTCGTCGGTTCTAAGCCGCGGGGGAGGCGCCAACTCCTTTGCCCGCTCCATAGTCGGCACGTCCGTGAAGTTCATTTCCCAACGGGAACGCCGGAGGCGCCACGCCGCAGCGTCGTACGCACGGGCGCCCTCCTGAGCGGTGTCGAAGGTTCCGAGGCGGAGGCGCACGTCGCCCGACTGAATCTCGGCGGAGTAGGTGCCGGACGGACGAACCCGGATGCCGCGGTAGCCCGCACCTCCCCGGCGGCGAGGCGGCATAGGGGCGCAGTGCGTGTCGGCGACGAAGCAGCCAGCGGCCGGAGGAAGCAGTGAACCGCGCGTGGCAGTGTGGAGAGTGCGGTGGGGCGATGTGCGTTCACCGGCGAGGTAGGCTGCTTTTATAGCCGGAGCTCGGGCGGCGAGAGGCGCATGCCAGGCGACGCGTGGCGGTCGCCCGTGGTGCCGGGCGACGCGACGGGTCGCTGAGCGGCATCAATGGGCAGGCGACGGCTCGGCAGTGCGGCAGCTTTGGCATTGATTCCCACGGGAACCGAGGCAATGAAGACGACGAAGCAGCGCATCGCTGACAGGGCGGGCCCATCACATTCGCGCCAAAAAAATGCCTCGTCCGGCGCCCCCAGGCGACCCCCAGCGCCCCGGGTTCGGGTTGGGTCCGCCGACGCCAGTTTCGGCCCAATCCGGCGATTTTCGGCGTCCTGAAGGCATGACTGGGCCATTTTTTCGGCGCCGGCGCCTAAAAAGTGGCCGGGGGGGCCTGTTGGGGGTGCGGCTGGAGATGCTCTCACAAGCACTAGCACCCATCCATGCATGCAAAGTAACGTTGCCTAACAAGCATTGGTGTGTGAAAAATTGCCCACCGTCGACGAACCGCGTAGTTGGCAAGACCCTTTTTAAGTGGTATAGTTGCGCAAAATTAATCTTCCTCGGCAGTATAGGAAGTGTCACAACTTTAAAATTGACTTGAGATTATTCTCCCAATAAATTTCACCAGCGCAATCTAGGTAATGGATAGTTTATGTTCAACTGCTATCTTCTGATTTTGATCGTACTGCTGAGACCTACCTATGCCCATATACCCTCATTAGTATCAGCAGGAAAATTAATGCGTTCAGTATATTTTGCTGCAAATTCATACCAAATTGTTTTTTTTTTGGTGAATGGAAGACACACATCTCCATTTTATTCAGAAACAAAGGATTATATCTTTTGTTCTTTGCACATTCACAATTTTTGTAGTTGTTAACTTGTGTAGATCGTTTGGGTCCTGGTAGTACCAAACATATTGGATGTTTCCAGTACCATTTCTCCATGGGGAACATAATACTAGTATGTTCTGAAGTCTAGACAACAGAGACAAGATCTATGTATACTGACGCTTGCTAATCAATTTCATGGACCTGGCTTGGATGAGTAGAAATACAATTATTATTCAAAGTGGTAATGCTGCATGTTTCAACTTATCACGAGTGCAAGCAATCATACTACCAGTACCAAAACAACCTAATCCTTTTCATCGATCCATGGCACAAGTCCGAGCAATCTCATCCAGTACAACAACTTAATTATTCCGGCTATGCAAATTTAAAACTTCTCTAGCTAAATTCTTGAGCAAACATGTACTCCCTCCGTCCGAGAAAGCTTGTCCAAAGCTTATTCCTAACTTGGCACTAGATACATCAATTCGAGGGACAATCTTTTCCGGATGGAGGGAGTCTGTACAGCAGCCTACATGCATGCAGCGACTCAGTCAGTAGATGAGCGTGGTGGTGGTGTTGCCGAGCAGCTCCTGCTGGGCCCTGAACTGCTTCCACTCGTCGAGCACGCCGGCGAGCGTGTCGATCTTCTTCTGCAGGCCGATGAGGCAGTTGGCGTGGTACGTGCACACCTCGTAAAAGTTCTTCTTGTTCTCGCACACGCCGCTGAAGTAGACGGTGTCGATCAGCACCACCGTGACCCCGTGCCGCGCCGACAGCTCCTTCTTCACCTCGCCGAACACGAACTGGTCGTGCTCCCCGGGGAACCGGTTCCTCGCCTCGTACCACTCCTGGAAGAAGGCCAGCGTCCGCGCGTTGGGCCTCGCGTACACGAACCCGCCGTTGGCCGCCTTGTCGAGGTCGTAGGGGTTGTTGCCCAGGAACTGGTCGCACGCCAGGGCGATGTCGGCGCCGACGGGGAACCGCAGCAGCGGGTTCCGGAACCACACGATGTCCACGTCCGTGAACACGAAGCCGAAGCCCAGCTCCAGCACCCGCGCCTGCAGCCGGTTCCGCGCCCACATCAACTCCACGTAGTCCTTGCTCATGAACGTCACCTCCCCCGCCGTCATTCCAGCTCCAGCCGCGCCGCCGTCGCCCAGCGGGTAGCAGAGCGGGTGCATGTGCTGGCACCGCTCCAATGCCTTGGCGTCCATGGCCACGATCACCAGGTGCTTCAGCAGGGGCTGCGTCCGCACGCCCAGCCGGAAGCTCTCCAGGAAGAGCTCCAGCAGCGACCCGGGCAGCGTCAGCGCCTCGTTGACGATGGTCAGTATGACGGTCTTGTCCTCCATGGCCGCGCTTCTCAGAAGCTCCCCAAGGCTGTCTTCTTCTCTACTCTTCAGGGCCGCAACCTGCAACACCAAGGAAGGTTGTGCACAAGGGAAACTAACCAACCAAGAGACAAGGATCAATAGATAGAAGAAGATAATGCATCATGTACCGTGCTGAGGTTTTTTGTGCTCATGACATGTGCTTGGCTTCCATTGCTGTCCAACGCCACCTCGTGGCTGCACGGGCAGCTGGGACTGGGAGCAGACGACGGCAGCAGCAGCACCACAAAGGCGGCCGTGATCGCCGCTCCCACGACGAAACCCAATAAATCTCTCATTGGGTACATTGCTGCTGCCGTCCGTGCCTGCTGCTGATGGAACAGAAATCCAAAGCTGTTAAACAGTCTATGCTTCCAAGAGTGCAGAGTACAACAAGTGTACTGAAGTACTTATGAACTGGACTTCGATTTGCCAAAAAAAGATTTCAGATCTTCTTCTGTCAAAAAAAAAGAAAAGAAAATAAAGGAAAGGAGATCTCGAGACTTGGGGCAGTTAATACAACAGTTGACTAGACTTGATCTTTCTTTCTTTATCCCATTATTAGTCAATCACCGCGCGATGCAGCTGATTAAGCACGAATATCAAATTAGGAATTTAGTACTATGAAGTGGATTCACTCACGCACACAGAGTCCGATGAATTTGAGGGGGCTAGATCCGTCGATTGCTGATCCAGACTGTCACGAGATGCACAACTTGGCAAGTTATCTACTGGGAGTGTCTTCTCAGTTTATTCGTGGGATGACAGAGAAATCGAGCTGCTGACATTGAATTGGTGTGGCTAGTATAAAATAGAACTAGCTTGCTGTTCAGTTCAGACTTTATGTTGAAATTTGCATGATAGTTACTCCCTCGTTCTGATTTGCTTGTCGTGGTTCTAGTTCAAATTTCAACATAAATTCCATTACTCTTTATTCTGAGGCTCCTGTGCTGTTGCTGCCTCCTTGTTTCACCTTCTTTGTACAGATTTTTTAGTTCTTGTTGTTGTTTACAACTTAAATTTATTTTCACTGTTTGTGTATCACGCTTTGAGCAGACCCATGCACAGATCTAAGCTTCCATGTATAATAACCGACTTTTAAGTTTCAATTCATTGATCTGTTTAACTTAGCGACTAATGCTCTGGCTCTACTACTTGCTGCTTTCAGGCAACGGTGAAGTACTTCAATTGTTGCATGTCTAGTGCCTAGTTCTTTGCTACGGTGGGAAGATCAACCTTTATGTTCATCTGCTGTGCCTTTTTTTCTTTCTTCTTTCGCGTCTGCATCATTGTGAAATGATGCCGAGATTTCAGATCTTCCATCACAACAAAGGAAAAGAAAAGGAGATCCTGAGACGTTGCGGCAATTAATACAGCAGTTGACCAGATTTGATCTATCTTTCTCTATCCCATTAGTCAATCCACAAGTAGCAAGTGAAGTGTACTACAAGTCGTCGCAGGGCTGGAGACATGGTGTGCTAAGAATTGGTGGCCGGAAACAAAGATGCTAGTGGTGACGATGAGCTTGTTCCTACTTGGGTTTGTTGCTGTGAAGACGGTGGCTGACTCTGGCCTTTGATCCTCTTTATATGAAGACTCTATGCTCTGTTTATGTTTCTTAGGTTGTAGCTTTTGCGCTTCGTTTCGTCTCTCTGAAGTTTGGTCGCTGCTGGTGATGCCGTGTTGCTCAACAAGTAGTGTGCCCCTTTTGAGGCTAGAATAAATGGATGTGGCTTGCTCACACCATCTTCTGCTCCCATCTCGAAGGATGGAACGGGAGAAAATACTTTCCTGTAGCAAAAGTGATGTAACCAAACATTCAACCCATGCAGAACATCCTATATCGATGGACCTGGAAGTGATCCCCAAGTATCTGACATCTTCACTTTTCACACTTTCTAAGAACTTGCCATCAAGGTCACAATGATACAGACACCTGGCCCCATGAAGCTGATCAGCAGTTCACGATTGTTGACCGCCACCATCTTGGGGTAGTTATGATGAACTAGGCAGGTGCAACGAGGAATCGCCACCTCCAACAAGTGAATCCGGAATTCCATATATAGCCCATACCTCGCACTTGTAGTCCTGCATCACCCAAATATGTAAGAGAACCCAATCGTCAAAGCAAAACTAGTGCAAAACTAAGATCTTGACAGCCATTAAGCAAGAACACAGTGCAAAACTAGTGCCTATGCTGAACAAGATCGAAGAGAAGACTACGCTCGCAGTTGTCGTTTTCCTTCTTGAAGGCACTGCCATGGCCTTATCTGCGCCCCTCTTCGAGCTCAGGGGAAACCCTAGGTATGGTTCTCCGACCGGATGGCAGCAACGTCGTGGCGTCATTGTTCCTTCTTGAAGGCGCTATCTTGTCGCTCGCGGTGTCCCTGGTGTTGGCTTTGACGATGTTGAACGTCTTGCTGGTTCGGTCTGCCTCTCTTGTTTGGGGCTTAGTGGGTTTAGCTGTGTACTTCTCTCTGTTCGGACCGAGCATTCCCTGTCTTTCTGCTCCGGGTACCATGTCTACGCCTCCTTGCGTTTGTATTGTGTGATGTCCTCCTTGCGTTTGTATTGTGTGATGTACCCCTATCTGTAACCATTATAGCTGCTTCTATCAATGAATGATACGCAAACTTTGTGTATTCACGAAAAAAAGCATGCCCATCTCACAGAACAGGGAGCTACTACTATCCTTTCCTATTCAAACCGGCAGAAGAGAACTGTCCCATCTCTCCCCTAGCTCCTATCTTTGCTTGTATCTCTCTCACGTTCTGCCGTAAACCTTTTTTTTAATTTCTCTCTAAATCACCTCCAGTTACTTGTGTGGTTTATATTTTCTAAGAAGGCCCCCGCCCGTACCACGACGTTCAACTTTTCACTTGAGAGGCAACATGCACCAGAACCCTAGTAACATAGGCTGATAAACAAACACACAACACATATATGGCAAAACATGATCATAGCATGGCAATGCCTAAACCTTTCAAATAAGTTGATAAACATGAGAGGTGAACAACAACAAAACGTTTTGTCCCAGGCAAGTTGCGCTGGGCGAACATGATAGTTGAACATAACTGTAGCATAGGACACCTAAGCATAGGTGGATCAATTGAAGTACTACATAGCCAGTGCCTCCACCTTTCACATGAGTTGATAAACAGGACAGGTGAACAACAACAACATCAACAACGACAATGACCTTTCACATGAGTTGATACAACAACAACGACAACGACGATGACGACAACGACGACAGCAGTAGCAGCAACAACATAAAGATTAATCTTCTCATCTCCTAGACATAGGTGCACCAATTAAGGTACTTCAGCATCGCCTGAAAGAAGCAAAATAGAGCCTGAGTAAGAATCAAGTTCACCAAGTTAAACAAGATGAATATGTTCAAGCTTAATAGCCTTGATGTCAAATTTATATCCATGGACAGTTTATATACAGTGGGAGGATATTGCACTGAGGTAGTACAAATTGCATACAACCGAAATAAATATATTTCTCATATAACACTAACCCAACATTCAAATATTAATAGAATAGTCAACTGAGCATCTCAACAGTGGGATTGAATAACCGGATCAAATCAGAGTTCACACTGCCACCCGCCCTGAACCAAACATAATAGGAGGTGTGTGACACAGGTCGTGGTACTATTTCCTATTCCTAACCCCTTATTCATTTTTTTTGGTCTATTTGCATTTAAGGAGTTGAAGCAAAAGATGCATCAACTCCGAAAAGAGCCTCAGATCAAAGATAACGGAATTAATCATCGAATGCGTCAGTTTTGCAAATTACTTGCAGCACAGAGTCTGGACTGAACAACAACTTTATAAACTATAATAGTGCACCGGGTGATCTAAGTGTTCCCACATAACAATTCAGTGAAAGCTTCACACATCATGAACGGCAAAGTAACTGACAGAAATTCTGAATTATAAACTATAATAGTGCACCGGGTGATCTAAGTATTCCCACATAACAATTCAGTGAAAGCTTCACACATCATGAACGGCAAAGTAACTGACAGAAATTCTAAATGCGCAAACACAAAAGACATAATCATTTGTTTATATAAATTGTAGATGTGTTTGTAATCATGAACAGACGCATATCTACATCATGAACGGCAAAGTAACTGAAAGAAATTCTGAATTATAAACTATAATAGTGCACCGGGTGATCTAAGTATTCCCACATAACAATTCAGTGAAAGCTTCACACATCATGAACGGCAAAGTAACTGACAGAAATTCTGAATGCGCAAAACACAAAAGACATAATCATTTGTTTATATAAATTGTAGATGTGTTTGTAATCACAAACAGACGCATATCTTCAATAAAAAAACTGTATGAATTCACAACAACATACACTGAATGTATCAATTCCCTGGCTGATATGAATCAGTGTATATGGGGACAAGTAGACTTCAGCGGTATGATAAAAAAATCAGAAGATACAAAATGAACAGACAATATCCATTATCTATACTGCGTTGGTGAAAATCCAACGTCAATTTAAAAGGTCTGATATTTCCAATATTGACAAGCAAGAAAGTTGCAATAAATCGACTTTATTGTTGTAATGGTCCAGCCGGTTTTGTCCCACATCAATGGCTGCCCACTATTGTTCCTTCTATAATTAGATGACAAGTATAAATCTCATAAAAGAGGAGTAAATGATACCACAGAAAATTCTTGCATGAAATAAAGTGAATTCTTGGTAATAGTTAAGATCCATCTGGTCGATGTGTTCAGACTCCCTCACTATTATCCGGAACAGAAGGCAATTGATAAATCATAATAACAAATATTTATAAGCTTACAACCCATAGACATTGTTTTTTTTGCATGGAAACCCATAAACCTTCATAAATATACACAAAAATATATTATTGGTGAGCAGCACAATGACACAGGTTCATGTTGTGCTACTAGCAAATAAAGAGAATAACTCAGTCAAAACACACTGTAAGATTATTAAGTATATAGTGCTTATTGTTTTTACAAAGTTAGGGTTGTCGATAGTCATCATAATATTAGTGGCGGAGCATGAAACAAAACCAGGAACGGCCAAGGGCGGACCAATAGCTTATTTGGTGGGCCATCTTCTGTTATTGGGCCAAATCCAGATCAAAATTTCAAAGTCCAGGAAAAAGGACGGGCCATGGCCCTGTTTGGTCCCCAAAAGGATCCGCCCTGATTGTACCAAAAAGATAACTAAAATCACAGCAATAGATGTCATGATGGTAACCACACGTATCATAACCAATGGATCATCAATGAGTGCTCTTGAGCATAGCTGATAAGTTTTCCTAACTATACCAAAGTAGGTCACACCCGATAAATTCCATAACTACACCTAAAGATCATTAGACATCTGATCTGGTAGGTCCTTATTATGATGAACCCCAAATGGTGGATTACCATACTGTAGTTAACATGATCAGATAATCAATCTTCTGGACCTTAAATATTATTGTCTGATACTCGCAATATTTGTAACTTTATACTCATTAAATACATAATTGAGGGTTAAGTCTAAAACAACCCATGATATGTACCTTAACTCCGTATACTGATATATAGTATCACGTACGATGATGAATCGCGTTATATGCAAACCAGCAATTGACCCGGTAGTGCGATCTTTGTCTACGTGTACTGATCCAATATATCATGTATAAACAATCGGCCGGCTCCTATTCTGAACTCTATTTCCGTGTAGTGGTCTGATATCATACACATGCAAAAAAATGTAGGTTCAACAAAGATGACCATGCAGCCCCGCTCTATAACAAATTCAGAAAAATTGTGGGCTTTATTAGTTATGCATATTAGTATATAAATATCACCTGCAAATGACCAACCACCTAACGATCTAAAGACTAATTTTGCGTAATTATACTACATAGAAGATTCTTCCCAACTACATCAGGTAGCTTTTAATCTCAGATATAAACAATTGATTACGAATAAACTGTAGACCTGTCTGTAATCACAAACAGATGTGTGCCTTCCATAAAAAAAAACTGTACGAATTTGCAACAAAATATACTAAATGTATCAATGTTCCTGCTGACATGAATCAGAGTATATGGGGATAGGTAGGCCTCAGTAGTACGATCAAAAATCAGAAGATAAAAATGTAAGACACTATCCATTATCTAGACTGCGTTGATGAAATTCATTTGAAGAAAATCTAAAGTCAGTTTAAATGTTTTGATATTTCCAATATTTTCAAACAAGAAACTAACAACAAATTGACTTTATTGTTGCAACGGCCCAGCAGATTTCATGCCACATCAATGGCTACCAACTATAGTTAACATGATCACATCATTAATCTTTTGGACCTAATATGGTGGATGATACTTTTAATATTCGTAACTTTAGACTCCTACAATACATAATTGAGTTTTATGTCTACCAACAACCCATGATATATACCTTAATTCCGGAAACTGATATAATGTCACGTACGATGATGAACCTGCAAACCAACTATTACCCCATAATGTGATCTTTATCTGTGTGTACTGATCGAATATATCATGTACAAACAATCGACCGCAGCTCGCATTCTGAACTTTAAGTCCATGTGTAGTGGTTTGATATCACACTATATATATACAAACAATCGACCACAGCTCACAATTTAGGTTCAATACAAGTGACCATGCAGCCCCACTATATACTTGAGTATTCACAAACAATGTGGGCTCTGTTAATTATGCATATTAATATATTAATATCACATACAAATGACCAACTGCCCTAACGATTCAAAGATTAGAGTTCCTTAATTATACCTTGTAAAACAGTCTTGACAGCTACAAGAGGCAGCTCATAATCCCAGCTTTGTTTCTACGTACTGATTTAATAATCAAATACTCCCTCTGTAAAGAAATATAAGAGTGTTTAGATCACTAAGTAGTGATCTAGACGCTTATATTTCTTTATAGATGGAGAAGCAAATATGAGTGACATATTCATTTGTAACCTGGTGGTCTACTTTGGTTAAAGACGTTTCCCACGAAATTGCGTGGACACCATGCTAGTTAAAATTTAGCAGTAACAAAAAAATAACTTACTTCTGTTTATCAAAAAAAAAAAGGTCAACTAAGCATCTCGACAGTGGGATTGAATAGCCGGCTCGAATCAGAGTTCACACTGCCGCCCGCCCTAAACCAAACAGAACAGTAGGAGCGGGACAGAGGTCGCGGTACTATTCCCTATTCCCTATTCCTAACCCTTTATTCCCTTTTTTCCTATATCTGCATTAAGGAGTTGAAGCAAAAGAGACATCAACTGCGCAATAGCCTCAGATTAATGATAACGGAATTAATCCATCGAATTTGCAAGTCTTGCAAATTACTTGTAGCGTAGAGTCTGGACTCAACAACCACCTTGTTTATAAACTATAGTAGTGCACCCAGTGATCCAAGTGTTCCCACTTAACAATTCAGTCAAAACTTCATAGCTAAGGTCCTGACAGAAATTCTGAATGTGCAAAACACAAAAGCTATAATCATTTGTTTATATGAATAAAATGTAGATGTGTCTGTAATCACAAATAGATGTGTGCCTTACATTAAAAAATCATATGAATTCGCAACAACATATACTGAATGTATCAATTTTCTGGCTGATATGTATTAGTGTATATGGGGATAGCTAGACCTCAGCGGTACGATAAAAACAGAAGATACAAAATGAACAGACAATGTCCATTATCTATACTGCATTGATGAAAATCCAAAGTCAATTTCAAAGTTTTGATATTTCCAATATTCCCAAGCAAGAAAGTTGTAATGGTCCAGCAGATTTCGTCCCACTTCAATGGCAGTCCACTATTGGCTCCTTCTATAATTAGATGACAGGTATAAATCTCACTATAAGAGGAGTAAATCATACCACAGAAAGTTCTTGCATGAAAAAAAATTCTTAGTAATAATTAAGATCCATTTGGTCGATGTGTTCGGACTCCCTCACCACTATCCCGAGCAGACAACAATTGATAAATCATAATAACAAAAAATTATAAGCTTACAACCCATAGACCTTGTTTTTTGCAGGGTACACACAAAAAGACATTATTGGTTAGCAGCACAATGACATAGGATCAAATTGTGTTACTAATAACAAATAAAGATAATAACTCAGTCAAAACACACTGCAAAATTATTAAGTATATTGTGCTTAGTGTTTTTACAAAGTTAGGAAAGTCGATAGTCATCATTATTGTACCTAAAAGATTACTTAAAATCACACATACCATAACCAATAGATCATCAATGAGTGCTCTTGAACATAGCTGATAAATCGTCATAACTATATCAAAGTAGGTCACGACCCATAAATTCCGCAACTACGCCTATAGATCGATCAATAGACATCATGTTGATTGCCATAACTGTAGTTAACATGATCAGATAATCAATCTTTTGGACCTTAAATATCATTGGCTGATACTCGTAATACTTGTAACTTTATACACATTCAATACATAATAAAGGTTTACGTCCAATTAACAACCCATGATATGTACCTTAACTCTACTGATATATAGTATCACATACGATGATGAATCGCGTAATATGCAAACCAACAATTGACCTGGTAGTGCAATCTTTATCTCTGTGTACTGACCCAATATATTACGAATAAACAATAGGTCAGCTCCTATTCTGAACTCTATTTCCGTGCAGTGGTCCGATATCATACATCAAAAAAATTGTAGGTTCAATACAGATGACCATCCAGCACCGCTCTATAACATATTCAGAAAATTGTGGGCTCTATTAGTTATGCATATTAATATATCAACATCACATGCAAATGAGCAACCACCTAATGATCCAAAGACTAATATTGCGTAATTATACCACATAAAAGAGTCTTCCCAACTACATCAGGTAGCTTTTAATCTCAGCTTTAATTCTACGTACCGATCTAATAATCAAATAGCAAATATGAGTGCCATGATTCATTTCTGAGCTACTATATTCTTACAAAATAACATGACAATGCATAAATAATAAATTAAAGATGATTAAAGGCGTTTCCCGCACAATTGCATGGACACTGTGCTAGTTATAATTTAGAAGTAGCAAAAAAACTTACTTAGATTTAACATGGCGCGAAATCAGATATCCAGGAGTGGGTACCAATCAATTCTTGTTCTTTGCCTTTTGGAAGAATGTATGCTGGATAAGACTCTCTTTGAGCCTGTGAGGAATGACCACCGGCATGTCATCATCATACTCGAACTTAGCTACCAAATTGCCCTTCTTGTCATATTGCAGAAGATGGCCATAGCAGCTGACAAGCACGGCCCCCTCCTCGGAGACAACCTTCGCCCACCAATCACCTTGCTCCTGGAAGCGCCTGATTTCCATCACCGGCAGTTTGATCCGGTACTGGAACGCCCAAACATCGTGCTCAGGGTCCTGAAGCACAAAGATGGACATTCCAGTCATGCCATCCTTGCTAATGGACGCAGCAAGCTTGCCACCCAGGTCAAGCAAGTGCATAACATGGCGGGGGTTCACAGGCGGCGGCCTCATTTGCCGCGACGTCTCAGCCACTGTGTCAAACACCCGTATCCTGTGGTAGCGGACACCTGAGCGTCTCCTCCAGTGTATATGCAGGCTGCCATTGAGAAGGACCGGCGCGCCAAAGATGGATGGTTCCTCGGCCAAAACCTCGGTTAGAGGACAATCGACGCGCCATGAATTGTTGCTTCCCACTGTGAGGATGTAATACTCCTGACGACAGATCAACTCCCTGAAGTTGTTTCTCCAGTACATGACGCGAAACTCCCCTGAAGGTTGGTGCCGGAAGAGGGCGAAGATATTTTCTACGGGCTTGGCGTCCTGCCGGAGGGTAGCCCACTGGAGCGTGGCCGGATTGCAGATGATGTAGTTGCCGACGACGAAAAGGCCGTCGCAGGAGGCGACAATGCTGAAAGAGCCGCCGAATGGGAACTGGAAAGAGGGGCCGAGCTTCGCGGATCGGAGGTCCATGGCGTTGAGGCAGAATTCGCGGCCGGACCCGTCGGAGATTCGGCAGGACCTAATCAGGGGAAGCGCCGGCTGGCGGCGGTGGTGGTCGAGGAGGAACGCCGGGTCGGACGCGAGGCTCCGCCAGGAGCGGCAGCGGGTCACCGACTTGGCCGGGAGGCGCGGCAGGATCTCCTGCTGCAGGATCTCATCGGGGAAGCCGGCGAGCAGGTCCGGCCTTGCCCTGCTTCTCCTCCGCGGCACGGGCGTCCGCTCCGCTTCATCCTGGGCGGCCAGGCGCCGCCCGGAACGGAGGAGCATCGGCGTGGTGGTTTCGGTGGAGTCGGGATCAGCGGCGGCGCCCGGCGAGCCCTCGCGTGGTGGATTGGCGAAATGAAAACCCTAGCGGGAGACCCGGGGTAGTAGTCTGACAAGTGGGTCCACTGAAGCGTGTCCCCACATTGCAAAAGCTCACGCACCTGCACTGCACGATTGCAAACTCATCCGCACCCAAGGAATTGAGGATTTTAAAAAAAAAATGCTTCTTTAAAAGAAATTTAGAATTGTGATCCTTAATTTGGTAAATTTCACACATACAACCTTATCGTATCCAACTTCAACAATTACCTGGTTAGAGCATCACCAACTGACGCGCTAGTGCGCGCCGCACTAAAAACCTTTTACAACGCTGAAATAGCATTTTTTTAAGGCGCGGGAGGGCGTTGGCTCCAGCATGCGCTGCAAAATATGGCGCGCCGCTATAGCTCTAGCAGGCGTTGCAAAATCCCACGCGCGAGTACCGGGTGCTTGAAAAGATTTAAGCAACACATACGAAAAATATGAAAAAACACATAGATTAAAAATCATAGCATTGTTCAAGCCCAACATCACAAGCTAGTCCATACGATACAAATAAACTAGCTAAAAAGGATGCTACGATGCAAATATACTAGGTAATCGCGTCGATGATAAACTAGAACTATCCCTCGTCCTCCTCGGGGTAGTCCGACGATAGAAACGCGTCCTGGGTCGACGCAGGTCCCAGTTCGCACTGGGCTTCCTCCGGTGCCTTCCGCTCATGCATGTTCGCCCGATGCGCGGCTCGCTCCGCCCTTCTCTACGCCCAGAACTCGTTCTCGGCGACGACATCCCGCGGGAAGCGCTCGCGCCACATCAACATGGCGTGCTCATCCGCCTCGACGATGAGGATGCGGCGGTCCTCCGCGGTGATTAGGCGCGGGGGAGTCGTGAGTTCCTGCGACTGCTAGCGCGTCCACACGTTGTCGAAGTTCATCTCCGTCTGTGGCCTCCGCAGGGGCCGTGCCGCCGCGTCGTACGCGCGGTCGGCCTCGTGGGCAGTCTCGAATGTCCCGAGCACAAGTCGCGTATCACCGGAGCGGATCTCCGCGTAGTACAAGCCGGAGGGGCGGATACGGACGCCACATAAGCCAGAGCTGCTCCGGGGGCACGGAGGCATGGCAACGACGCGGGGAGAAGACGCGGCGGGGACGGCGAGGTGCTGGAAGCGAAGAAGAAGGCGAGAGGTGGTGAAGACATTGGTTGGCAGGCGCCCACACGCGGGTTTTATAAAGCACGCTGGACACCGCGCGCATTGCCACTTTTGTGTGCGCCTACCGCAGCGCGCCAGCCGGGCTCGCGCACAAAGCCCACGTTTTTTCCCCGCACATCAAATCTAGCGCGCCTATGATACAAATAAACTAGTCCATACGATACAAATAAACTAGTCCACACATAGATTAAAAATCATAGCATAGTTCAAGCCCAACATCACAAGCTAGTCCATACGATACAAATAAACTACTCCCTATGTAAACTAATATAAGAGCGTTTAGATAACTAAAATAGTGATCTAAACGCTCTTATATTAGTTTACGGAGGGAGTAGCTAAAAAGGAAGGTACGATGCAAATATACTAGGTAATTGCATCGATGATAAACTAGAACTATACCTCGTCCTCCTCGGGGTAGTCCGACGATAGAAACGCGTCCCGAGTCGACGCAGGTCCCAGTTCGCACTGGGCTTCCTCCGGTGCGTTTCGCTCATGCCTGTCCGCCCCGATGCGTGGCTCGCTCCGCCCTTCTCTGTGCCCAGAACTCGTTCTCGGCGACGACATCCTGCGGGAAGCGCTTGCGCCACATCGACATGGCGTGCTCATCCGCCTCGACGATGAGGATGCGGCGCTCCCGTCTCTGGTGGATGTGGCGGTCCTCCGCGGTGATTAGGGGCGGGGAGTCGTGAGTTCCTGCGACTGCTAGCGCGTCCACACGTCGTCAAAGTTCATCTCCGTCCGTGGCCTCCACAGGGGCCATGCCACCGCGTCGTACGCGCGGTTGGCCTCGTGGGCAGTCTCGAATGTCCCGAGCACAGGCCGCGTACCACCGGAGCGGATCTCCGCGTGGTACAAGCCGGAGGGGCGGATGCGGACGCCACATAAGCCAGAGCTGCTCCGGGGGCACAGAGGCATGCAACGGCGCGGGGAGAAGGCGCGGCGCGGGAAGCGAGGAAGAAGGGTGCGGCGGAAAAAAAAAGAGGCGATGAAGACAGCGGTTGGCAGGCGCCACACGCGGGTTTTATAAAGCGCGCGGGACACCACGCGTGTTGCTGCTTTTTCGTGCGCCTACCGCAGCGCGCCAACCGGGCTCGCGCACAAAGCCCACTTTTTTTCCCGGACATCAAATCTAGGGCGCCTATTGAAGATGCTCTTGTCATCAGCATCCGCAACAGCAGGAAGTTGATTGTTGTCGCCTCTAGTGTGAAGGGTTGTCCTTGCCGCTTCCAGGGATAGCACCATGCCGTTGCTGCCGGCAACATGCCCGTGGTGGTGGTCTAAGCAGTCGCTTAACATCGCCATGAAATAGTACGTCGTTTGCACCACCAACGACTCTAGTATATTGTTGACGCTACGGTACGACAATTCAATTTTACTCATTTCTCTTGGACGGCACTAAGCTTCATCACTTCTCTCCCACTTTTTTTCCGGCCACCTAGCCCCCCGCCCTTATCCTGCCATCCTAAGGGCATGAACTATGATAGCAGCACCAAATGATGCCCCAGTACACTCCATCTCAGGGACGGAAGATGAGACCACCGTTCTAACATTGAATACTCAATGCTGGCCACCATCTTAGTGGGACCCATCCTCTCTATTTTTTTCTTGAGCAAGGAGCACAAGCACGGTTATCCTGGACACTTTCCCTTCTTTTCCCTCTTTCTCCCACTTTTGTGGGCCAAGAGACGCGTTCTTCTGCAGGAACCCGCTTGCTGGGTCTACAAGCAGCGGGTTGATATGAGCTGGACCGTAAAATCCGACGTGGATAGCTGGAGCATCTTTCCAGAGTGAAGCGATGGCCATGCCCTAAGAGCATCAACAGACGTAGTTGGCAAATCCAGCCCCTCAAACGCCTGCTGACGCGTCCGGGCACGTCCACGAACACTGACCGGGCATCCCTTAGATTTGTCATTCTACATTCGTGTATCTCATATCGGGCGTCTTATATCTATTAGTAGAATGCTCGTACATTGCTACGGGCTACAGTGCGTACAAATTAATCAAACAAATGATTAACGTTGTTTTCTGCAGGAGATCCTCGTCCACCTCCCGGCCAAGTCCGCGCTCCGTTGCCGCGCAGTCTGCCGGCTATGGCGTCGCCTCGCCTCCAACCCCGCGTTCCTCCTGCACCACCACCGCCGCCAGCGAGAGCTCGCCCTAATCGGCTCCTACCGAGCCGACGATGGCGCCGTCAAGTATCCCCGCCTCGAAGCGCTCCTCAACCTCCGGGACGACGAGATCCTCCGGCCAGTCTTCGGGTTCCCGGAACTCTTCGGCTCCGGCTTCACCATCCGAGCATCCTGCGATGGCCTCTTCGCCGGCCACTGCATCTGCAACCCGGCGACGCGGCAATGGGCGCCCCTCAGCAGGAACCCGAAGCTCCGTGTTGACAACGCCGTAGCCCTCGATCTACCGGCACCAACCTTCAGGGGAGTACCGCGTGCTGTACTGGAGAACGCTTCCGCTAGCGGAGTGGCGTGCGGACCGTCCAGGTGAGGTGAGTACGCCGTCCTCACCGTGGGAGCCGACGACTCGAGGCGTGTCCATTGCTCGTTAACTGGGGAGATATGCTGGGGACCAGCCAAGCCATCCATGGCACGCAGCGCAGGTCCTTGTCAATGGCAGCGTGCACATATCAGGCTTCCGCTACCACCAGACCAGATACTGGTGTTGGACACCATGACGGAGACGTTCCGGGCCGCCTCTGAACCCCAACCATGTTATGCACTTCCTTGACATGGGCGGAGGCAATGAAGGTGAGATGACCATATTCACGCTGGAGAGCAGTGAGACTGACGTCTGGGCATTTCACCACCGAATTAAGCCGCCGGTGATGGATCTTAGGTGTTTCCAGAAAGCAGTGGGGTTGGTTTGCCAAGGCTGTGTCCAAGGAGGGAGACATGCCTCTCAGTTGCTATATATGGCCAACTGTTCATTGTGACAAAGGGGGCAATTTGGTTCCCAACTTCAAGTTTGATGGCATGCCGGTGCTCATTCGTCATAGGCTCAAAGAGAGTCTTATTCAGGAGACGTTTTTTCAGAAGAAGAATTATAATTGATTTCTGTTGACCATGTTGGGATCTCATTGTGCCATGTTAACTATAAGTTTTCCTTTGTGATCATTCACAATGATTTTCTTTGTTACTTCTGAATTCTTATTTTCTTGAGACTTGAACTACTTATGATAGAATCACTAATCTATATTTATATATACATAAATATTCTTCTTCTTCCTCGACCACTTCGTCTACTCCGAGTACCGTCGGCGACATTAGCCCCACGCCGATTGACGCTGCAACCGTCGTCGACTCCTTCTTTGTTGGCCTCTCTGACATCTCCGACATGGCGTACAGCTCGTGCAGGTCCCTCGTCTACGCATGCCCGGTGCTGGCAACACCGATGCGTGCCTACATCCACGACGTGGCCCCGGGCCTGGCAAGCCTGGTCGGCGCTTCGTCAACTTCGTCTTCGTACGTCTACACATGCCTGGTGCTGGCAACACCGACGCATGCCTTCGTCTACGATGTGTCCACGGGTTTGGCAAACCCGGCGCGACGCGTCGTTAGCAACGTCTTTTTTCAGGCGCACCAGTACTTCGACATCACTGCGCCCATGACTGACTCGGCGCCTCCTTGCGCCCGCGGCTCCTCGACGACTTCCTCGACACAGGATATCCCGACTCGACATCGACCATGGTGTTCTTCGTATGGCTACCTCGACCACGGCTACACCATCCTACGCTCTCGGTTACATCGACATCGGCACAAAGGGCTACTGCCTTGCTTGAGCAATCTCGTCGGTTTTCACTCCAGCCACGACTTCCGCGATGCATGCGTCGACCGTTATGACTGTGGGGGGTTCTGTCGGCTTGCCTTCACATTCTTCTCCAGTCTTACCATCTGCGTCACTACCGTTGTGACTGCGGGGGATGTTAAAATAATCGAAGTTTTAGGTTTTCCCTAAGTCAAACTAGCTTAGGTTTGACCAACTATGTAGAAGAAAGATGTACTAAGATCTACACAACCAAATATATATAGTACTCCCTTCACCCCAAAATAAGTGTCTCAACTTTGGTACAACTTTAGTATAAAATATATTTCATAAAGAATCTCACAACGCTAATTTATGTTTTAGTTGTTAATATATTTTTCTGTAGACTGGATCAAAATTAAACAAGTTTGACTTGGGGCAAACCTAGAACTTTGATTATTTTGTACCGGAGGTAGTACACTTGTTTATAACACCAGATTTGGCTGGGAACATGATCTGGGTTATCCTCAGCTGACAAAAAAAATCTCCTTATCACGTTGATAGTGGCTTCTCGGTGGTTACTTTTGAAAACCTCTGGAAAATTTCAAATAGAACAGAATTCTTCTACAGAAATCTTCTTCAACAGAAAATTGCTTGAGAAATGAGTTGGTCGATAAAAAGAGAATAACTAGATTTGCATGGGAAGTTGCATCATATTTCTGAAATCAACTACACAGTCCACACATAGCAAATGTTGTACTTACCACGTGACACATGTGGTAAGCAATCTAAACAATTCAAAAAAAAATTGTTGTACTTTTTTTTGCAGGGAAAACGTTGTAGTTGGTATTATATATTTTCTGTTTCGCTATGTTCTTTAGCTCCTGGAATTAAGGAAGTTAATTGTTATCCTTTCGGAATTTATTTTGTAAAATGAAAGATTCATTCTACCTTTTTTTTAGTAAAAAGATTTGTTCTAGCTTGTCCCTGCTGGCTGACCCCGTGGTGAAAGTGCTCTCACGGGCTCAGGACTACACGGATTCATACTTCTACCTGAAAATTTATGATGTACGGTTCCTACAAGTGTACAAAACGCAAAAAATCTAAATTTATTTCTCATGGTGCCAAAATCATATGTTGCGCTATCGTCTTGTTAAAATTGGTCAATTTGCAAATGTAGTTTTTTTTTTGTACCATGGAAACTGCAATTTGCAAATGTACTTTTTTTTTACCATGGAAACTGGAATTTTGCAAATGTAGCTCCTTATGAGGCAAAGGAAAACAATGGATTCTTATTAGAAGTTTAGAACACAAGTTTTATCCTTCGGACGAATGGCACGTATTTGCTTGTCAGCTTGTGACTGGAGATACATCCCCATTTGTTCAGAACCAAACAACTATACATTTTTGTTTTGCGCATCCAGAACTTATGTCAACTAATTTATGTATACGGTTTGTAGATGTTGAAGATAGCCTTAGTTATTTTGAACAGCAGTACAATCTCTTAGTGAACTGTTGTTAATCTACTCTTGTAGGAACACTTGGATAACACGGCGCATTATATATATATATATATATATATATATATATATATATATATATATATATTAACTACCTTCTATTCAGCGCAGACCTTTTGCTGAAATTTGCATGGATTAATTCCGTTATTACTCTTTATGCTGAGGCTCCTGTGCAGTTTGATGCCTCCTCTGTTTCAGCCATTCTGTAGATATTTGAATTACACGTCGGGTTAGTGTTGTTATGCACAGATATATTTATTTCTGTTGTTTGGAATTGTACTGCAGCCTCAGTGAAATTTCTTTCCAGTGCATCATGCTTTGAGCTGTATAAATGAGTTTGAGCTTAAGTTCCAGAGTCCTGATTCTTACTCTCGCTCTGTTTGCTGCTTTCAGGCAAAGGTGGAGCAGTGCAATGGTTGCCTATGTTCACCTGTTGTGTTCTCCACTACGATGCGTCCGGAAGATTAATCTTTATGTTCACCTGTTGTGTTTACCAAGCTAATCTTTATGTTCACCTGCTGTGTTCACCAAGCTCTGCGCGATAATCCTCGTATACGCTCTTATATTTCTTCACAGAGGTGCGATCGTTGCTTGTGATTCAACAGAAATTCCTGAAGGGTTTCAGCCTGTGTGGACTGGACTACAATGCACAGCAACGCCATGTGGGGACTCACCAATTCACAGCAAAAACAAACACGCAATATACTTTCACCAGGACAAAATGATAGTCCATGAAACACTGTCAAGAGAACAATGTCACAAATATATTTACCATGAGCAGTTGACCCACCACGACATTAACACTACACGACCCGGGCATGTCGACCAACGCGTCGTCAGCAGTTGACGCAGTCGATTTCATGAACTCCACTCTGCACGTAGTAAGCAACACAAAGCGCGACCAAGATCATCACAGGGATCAGTAGCCTTAGCACGAGCCACAGCTTGCTGCCATCGGTCGTGAAGAAAGGTGCCAAAGGCCACAGGCTGCGCGGCTTCTTGCTTGGCCCCTGGCTACTCCCGCGGCCCTCCTGGAAGCAGCAAATAACAATATGAACCAACTGTAAAAACGACGGCTAAAGTAATCTCCTAGTGACAAAGTGATAGGAAATTTACATCGTCTTCCAGCTTGCTCAGCTTGTTGATCATGTTGCCGTAGAATTTGGCATCCCTTCTCTCGTACTCCTTGACCTTCTCCTTTAACCTCCGATAACCCATCTTTACGTCCCTGAGAAAGCATAGGGAAAATTAATTACTTCTCCCAACAACCAGGATTCTTGGTCACCGGTGATCAAACACAAACAGTCAGTGTCATAACATTTCGTATAACAACATTAGCTACCCAGCCTAACAAGCTAGACCCTCACGACAGGATTTCTTCAAGTTAACTTGTGATTCAGTGTTTCTCTAGATACTAGACTACTAGTAGTACATCAAGATTCGACCGTATTCTGTGGCACTAAGACTAACCTGTTCTCTGGATCTATTTCCAGTGCTCTCTTGATATCCACCTCTGCCAAATCAAAATCAACAAGATGCATATGTGCCTGCGCCCTTCTGTACAAGGCCTTCACATTTGTGCTGTCAATTTCCAGGACCTGATCGTAATAGTCCATAGTCAGCCCTGATAACATCTCTTATTAGATATACTCAACTAGATGTTTGAGTTTCTGTGTACAATAATTACCTCAGTACACAGATCCTTCGCTTCCTTGTAGTCTTTAAGTTTCAGTTTGCATGCTGCCTTGTTGAGCTTGCAGCTCACCTTGAGTGGTTTGGACAACTGTTTCTCTTCTTCACTGAAGGAGCTTTCGTACTCTATGAAATCCAAAGCCTAATATAGGGCAGAATATATAAGGTGTCAGAATTTATTTAATGCAAGGCATCCACACTGCATAAGATGACGTTACACGATACGGTCGAATCATAACCTTTCCATATCTCTTAGAAGCCCTGGAATACTTGCCCATCTTAAACCACACATTCCCTTCATCTTTCTTCTTAGCAGCCGCTTCGATCTTCTCAGCATTATCCTTCAACTCCCAAGACTCCTTCTCCTACACACAATGACATGCAAGATTTCAGTTTCATCAGTGAGCCAGTGACCAATAATTATTCAGTCATACAGAGTCCGATGTTAGGACTGTACCTTATCAAAAGACACAAGTTCAACATCATAATAAACAGTTGTGTTAGGAGGAACAACAGCTAGATCCTGCTTTGTTTCATCCGGTCCAAACGCATGCTCTGGGGGAATAGTCACAAAAGCAACTTCTCCTTTCTTCATGCTAAGCACTGCTTTGTCAAGCCCTTCAATCACCTGATCCTCATCAGTCTTGAACTCGAATGGCTCTTCACCATCATGACCTTTCTTGACAAACATGGTGCCATCCTCCAACTTCCCAATAAGTTTCACTACAGAGTAACATTGCTACACTTAATTTAAAGGAGTACCATTCTAAGACTATTATGCAAAAGAACATTCAAATTATACCTTTGACAGTTGAACAATCTTTGGGACGATCATAGCCTTCACCCTCCTGGAGGATCTTCTTCAGGATTGTCTTGTCATTGCCTATCTCTGTGACTGTCTTCCAGGACACCAACTGAAGATCAATGTGCAACATAGCATTAGGGGGAACTGCAGCTTCGTCTCTAGAGGCTGGCCTGCCTTGCTCACCAAAGCCATCTGTTCACAGCACGTGACAGATATTAACTACACTACAGAGAAGAGTCCATATTTACAATAATATACACTCACATTGTGGTTTGACAGTAAGGAGGGCCTTCTCATTCTTCTTCATTGTCTTGACAGCTTTCGATATAGCAGGGCAGAAATGCCCTGAAAAGAAAATATTCCTGAGTGAGAAGATGCATTTGAAACCTCAAATTAGAAATTACAGTGCAAACATTCAAAAATCACAAACACTATACCTTCTTTCACAGTGAACTCAACGCCATCGGATTTTGTAACAAGAGTCCCGTCCTCAAGCCTTGCCTCATATTTAACTGCACCAAGAAACTGAATAAACCCAGACGGTCACTGGAAAAGCATTAAGGCACAACTGCAACGAGCAAGGTATGGTACCAAAAACTTCATCACGGTCTTTGGGATTCTCCCACTTCTCGCCTTCAGCAAGTATCTTCTTAAAGATGCTGCCATCTTTGCAGATGTCCTTGACACTTGCCCATGAGAGAAGCCCAACATCAAACTGCAGCGTCGCATTTGGAGGGATGACTGGAGGGGAGCCATCCTCACCATATGCAAGCTCTGGTGGGATGGTGAAAATAGCATTCTCGCCCCTCTTCATTGTTTTGATGCCCAAATCCCATCCCTTTATAACTTGGCCTGGAATTAGAGGTTCACGACATCATTTCACTTAGAAAACACTTGCTGATAGATGGAAGCCTAGAAATTTACAATTTAAAAACACACATGTTTATTGTTTGGCTTCCTAAGTGATGTTTAAATTACACTTTGTAGTTACTAGAAGAAGATGACTCACACAAACAAGTCTCATGAAACATACAGACACGTAAGCACAAAAACAGGAAACTTGAGCTATGCTTTCTGTACAACTAGCAGCCCCATGACACAAACAACATTTCTTGTTTCTTCAGCTACTATGTACCCACAGACAATATATGTTCAGCGTTCTTCCATCCAACCGAAAGCAAGTTAGCTTTAACAGAAAACAGGACTTTAGCATGAGGATAAGCTAAAGAGAAGAGGACAGATAACAATTATCGACCTAAATGCATCAAGCACAATCGTCCTGCTTATATAAGAAAAAAAAAAGACAAAAACAAATGCAAACAGCTAGGCTTCATCTCAGTTTAGCTGCTGAACCGTGATAACCTGTGCTTATATAGCAACTGGAAATCCTATTATTTCTCCATACGGAATAGTAAGGTGCATTAAGTTTGGTTAGACAAGCCTTGGACAAACAAACTAATGACCCTTGTCAATATTCGGTTTGTGTGATGCAGAATCACAATTCATTACTTATAAATAGGGATGAAATGCAAACGAGCACATTTGATTTCAAATCCAACAGTTCTGGTGGTTCAGTAGTCACGATCGAGTGCGTGAAGGGGGTATTGACCCAGGAAAACAAAATTCAGGTCAATCCCCACTCGAGCAGAACCACACTAAACTGGATCCTGATGAGTCCTCCCTCAGTCAGCTAGCGTTGTAGATGCCAGATTTCCTGCCAGTCTGCCTGCAGCTAGTTGTAAACTTGTACTCCTAGTATCAAATTTCCGATCCTAACCATCACAGGAAGAAAAATCGGTCATGACTTGCTACGGCCAGCTGAAAAAGATTCTACTGTCAGTCAGAGCAGTTCATCAGAAGCAGAGGAGGAGTTGACTTGACTGTGAGTCAGAGCATGGTGGTGGGTACCTCGGCCGAGGGTGAACCTGAACGGGGCGTCGCGGTCCCGGCTGGAGTCGAACTTGGCGCCGTCCGCCAGCGTCCCCGTGTAGTGCACTGCGGGACAAACGAAGAAGCGAGTCAACGCCCGAGTCAAGCCATCCACGCCGGAGAGGCAGCGGGGAGGGCTGGCTCACCTTCGACCTCGTCGCCGGCGCCGGGGTGCTGCGTGCCCTCCCCCTCCCTCACCAGCCGCTTCCGCAGCCCCTCCTTCCCGACCCCCCTCTCCTCCCCCGCCTTCATCGCCGCGACGGCGTACGCCTCGTCGATCTCCTCCTCCTCCTCCGCGGGGGCGGGGGCCGCGCCCGCGCCAGCGTAGAGGCTCCTCATGGCCTCCTCGTCCTCGTCGTCGCCGGATCCGGCCATGCCGCCGGCGGGCCCCGGGAAGCCGAGGCCGAGGAGGTCGTCCATTTCTGGCTTCTGCTGCGAGATGGGGAGTGTTCGCAGTGTGTAGGATGAGTGTGTGCGCCTTGCGATTTCCGAGACGGATGGAATTTTATCACCGCGTGCGAAAGTTGGAAGCACGTGTTTTTTTGGGG
>LR738715.1:882562101-882584528 GCA_902687465.1 Secale cereale | reverse complement strand
AGTGTTCTAGAGCTCTCGTCTCTTAATGCCCGAATAATGCTATACTGGATTTGCTGTTGCCCCATCCAACTAACTCAAAACTATTTTTGGATCAGTCGATTTTGGGAAAGCACGTTGCATAGCTCTGATGCCAAGCTAGGACCGGGACGATGCGGGGATGGTGGTTGATCAGTGCGCGGGGAGGGAAACACTTACCCGCGTTTCTTGCCTTCAAGAGACGTGCCAATTCGGAGGCATGACTCATAAATTTAGTGATGGCATACCTCCGAATGTCTTTGATCATTGTCCATCCACGACCGTCGAACCCTTTGCTAGTGTGGAACATATCGAAAATGCTAGTTCGACTGCCTATTGGTGCCAGAGCATCTAGTGTAATAGGCCGGGCTTCTCAAAAGTTACACTCATTTGTCGGATACTATGATGGTAAAATAGTCTTGGAGAGTTTATCGTGTCGACGAGTGCTTTTGATTCATTGTTAGAACCTCAAATATAGTATAAGCATCATAAAATTCATGTCCACAATTAGGCCCCGTTCGGCTTCACTCCACTCCACGGCTCCGCTCCGGGAGCGGACGGAGCTGTAGTGCAAAATCCAGGAGCCAGCAAACAGCCGCTCCGCAGATCCTAGGAGCGGTGGATTCCCGAACGGGGCCTTAGTGTATTATATCAAAAAATGTGGAATGTAGCTTATCATTTCTAAATCCTGGTAATTTTTGAAATAATATTGGAGTTTAAAAACTTGGTACGAAAATTTATGACATAAATTTATTGCGATGAATCAGTGGTCTTAGAGCATCTTCAGCCGCAACTTGCTAATATGGAGCCTCAAATGTCCACGGTCGCGCGCGGTTAGTTACCGGGCGTGTCCGCTTTGACACCTCGTTTGTATTTTCACAGCCATACCTCTCAAATTGTCCTCCCTATGGTCAGTCATTTCGTCGAACACATCCCGTGCGACATAACCAGAGCACGCCACGACGGCAAGCTGGCAACACGCAGTCTCAGCCCGCACGCACGCGGACACTACGACCAATTGGGCTAGCAAGACGACGCGCGCACGCAGACACCATGGCTAGTTTGGCTAGCAAGACCACGACGACGACACGGCCAGCTCAGCTTGCAACACGACGCAGCATGGTAAGCTAGGCTACCAATGACGGGCAGCATGCCCGCCGCGGCTGTGCGCGCCCATGACCACGATGCCAGCCAACTGGCCATGGTGTCGCGCGCCGATGACCACGATGTCGCGCGCCGATCAGAACGCGGTTGCGACTGCGGCGACCAACTCACCTGAAGGCGGCCTCCTACGCTGACCCCGTCGCCGTCACGTGACACCACCATCCCTGTTGGCACCGTTATATGCTTCCCACGAGAGTGACAAGAGGAAGTATTGGGTCGCTGCAGGTGGAACCATGTGGGGTGTCCGGGCGTGACCGGGCAGCGTCATATTGGATCCATATTTGAAATGGGTCTGTACGGCGGTCAGTTCTAATGTTTACGGACAATATGAGACGTCCGGCTGGGTCATTTTTTTTCACCGGCCACTGATCGGACGGACGTTTTGGGGTTTAGGAAAGAAATAAGGGGTCCGGTTGTAGATGCTATTAGTTAGTCAATCTCTAGCAGGAGGACATGAATGAATAAAATACAAGATAGGTTGGGTGCTTGTGGTTGAACTCGTACGAGTGATCATTTCCTTTCTTTGCCGATAGTTGGGAGTTGGCGGTTGAACTCATACAAGTAATTTTTTTTCTTTGCAAATAGTTGAGAGTTGGGGGATTCAACAACTGACTGTTGCTTGATGGGACATGGGTCATCTAAAAAGGACAAATAATACAGTAGGAGAAAACGGCTCAGGCTTTTCAGAAATTGAAGTATCATAATGCAAACCGAGCATCGCTGAGATGGTTAGGTCTCTTATGGTGGAACCAGCTCTCATCAGGGTTCAAGTCCTAAACATACTGGGATTGTAATTTTCTGTATGTATTTCAAGATTTTTTGCGATGTCCGTTTAATGAAAGGAGATGTTCCCGTTGACTATGAAAACACCTGTTGTCGATCCTAAGATGTTGTGCGGGCTCAGAATCTTGAAGATCAGAGCCGGCCCGACACCTGAATTGCAGGGTCCCCCACCAGGCCCAGGTCTCTAGTGTGTTGCGGTAAAAACAATCCTGTTGGGCCTAGGCCGAGTTCACGAGAACAGGGCCTGAGGCTGAGCGAACGGAGGCATCGCGGTAGATGGTAGACCAAGACTCCACTGGGCTTGTCTCAAAGAAAAAAAAAAACTCCACTAGGCACGACCGCACAAGAGAACGTAATAGAAACCTTTCTTGCGCTGTTGCATCGCTCATCAGACTACCCACAATGGAAGTAACATAGATGGTAACATCACACTTATCTAAGCAAAATAGATGATGTGGCATGTAATTAATGAAGAAAGAGAGGCATGTGGTAACATAGCTAGTTAACATCACACATATCAAGAAAAGATGAGTCTATAACATTATAAATAAAGTGATGCATGATACAACACATATGTTACTACCCACTGCGGAGGTAGTAACATAGGCTAGTAACATATGCATGTTACTACTCTAAGTTACCTCCCACTGACTAGTCTTAGGTTGCAGCCGACCCGCTTGACGCCTCATCACGGCCGCCCAGATTCTGCCATGAACATCAGCGCTGCCTCCTGCCGCCCCGCTCCCCGCGCCGCAACCACAGAACTCCATCGGAGAGGCAGCCACACCCACTCCTCAGTTCCCACGCAACAAAGAGAAGGTAATGATTTTACCATAATTTTTTTGAGGATATTTGACAGAGATTTTATTGGATTGATCTAGTTTGTTCATGTCTTTGTGGAATTTTCAATTGCCTATTTTCCTTTTAACTTCAACACAATCATGTCATCTACGAAGATGTGCATCTGATTGTGATAAAAGTGGAAAACATATACGACATGAGTTGATAGAATCACAGGAAGGAATTCATTGATTAGTTTATAAGGGAACAAGCACTTCAAGAAATCAACTACCATTCCGCGGTAGTTGCTGCAGAGCAATAAATGAATTTTAGTCTAGAAAGATCGGATCCTAGAGAAGAAAATATTGCCATCAACATGGATGATAACAATGTGATGTGAGTGACTATGATCTCATGTTTAGTTCATTTGCTACATAATCTGCTAGTATAGACGAGGAACCTATTTTTACTAATAAAGAAAGAAATTAGGGTAATCTTATGATAAAGAAGGGACATTTTATGTATAATGTATGTATTGGATCGTATTTCCATATTTATAGTAGAGAGAATTTCTTATTTGGTCCTTTCTTGAGATTTGCTTCCCTTTTGACCCTAGAAGTTGTTTTCTTCCCTTTTTGACACTTAAACTTGATTTTCTTCCCTATGTGACAGTTCCATTAGTTTTGGCCAGTAACGATGTTAAGTCTAACATGAAAAGACTATTTTACCCCTAGTGCAGCATGTGACCAGCTTATTTGCATGCATACACACTTGTAGCATATAAATTTGTATAGATTGATCTTACATGTGATAAATTAGACCGCGGTGTGCCGGCGTACACGAACCCATGGACAGCTCGAGCGAAACAGGGTCGGTTGACTCTAGATGGCTCCGGTTGGTGACCCGTGAACACCTTGTGTTGGATTTAAAGCTCTAGATCAAATCACACTGCTAGCTAGCTTTGCACGTACACACTGCTCTTGCTTGAAAATCAATCAAGCTGCTACTGCTTGCCTGTGCTAGCTTGCACGTACGTATTGTTTCTGGAGGATACGAGCTAGCGTTCTAAGGCCAACCTGATGTACAGACATGGCCGACAGCCTCGACGCCGCTGTGCATGGAAGGTGGCAGCGGCCTCGGCGCATCCACGATGCACGAGAGGAGGATATGGTCGGCCGCTTGGCGGGCACGGGGAACTTCCAGTCAGCCCTGGCCCGGATCAGTGTGATGCCCTCGTGGCACACTTCCATCAAGGTGATTGATTCTAGTTGGACGTGTACACTTTTCTACAAGCCAAAGCTAGCTTGCTGTCGATATCTCTCTTGATCGATTTCGGGCGACAAACGGAACGCAGGCACACGTGAATCGCCGTCTTGCCACAGACTCATCTGTGTTGAATTGTTTTATTTCACAACTCCATGATGTGATACAAGTTATAGGGTGCACACATATATGTTGTAGAAGCTAGCTGCCTAAGAGCATCTCTAGCAGACCCCGCATCCCACCAACCCGCAAAATGCGTTTGCAGTTTGCTGAAAAACGGTTTTGCAAGCCGGCGCGGACGGCCACAGCGGCAGACCCCGCAAAACGGACCGTATAAAAGGATATTGGCGGAATATGCTTTTTTACAGGTCTGCTTTGCAGGATCTGGTCTGGCGCCGCTCCCCCAGGCCCGCAAAATCTAAATTTACACCTCAATTTGACACAATATGTGAAATTTAATTTTATAATTTTGACCAATATGTGAAAATTAATATCACTGAAAGTTAATGAAAATGTGGGTGCACTGTTTGAGCAATTTTTATAATTTTGTATTTTTTGTAGAGAGCTTCTCAAATGTTATTTGTCCACCAAACTTTGCAAGCCCCTCTAACATTTGTTGATGATCATTTTGACAAAGTTTCAGATTTTTTTCAAAATGTTTTGATATGTTTTCTTTCGTGGGTGCATCGAAGGTGGGTGCAGCCACTACTTTCCCTTCAAAAGATTTCTAACAAAATATCACGCTGTAACGCGTGGGGTATCAACTAGTAGGATCAATGCAGGAGCCTCGCTATTGCTTTGCCACCATCAAACTTTTATATCAACATTGGTGGTACCAATTGCTATGTCGAGGATCAAAGGTTCTTCCTGGCCTGGCTCCCTGCCAGCCAGGTGATCGTGCATGAAGACCGGACGGAAGGTTATCTTATTGGCTGCCGTACGTGTCTAGGAAAACGCAGGGAGCTGCAAAAGGATCAATACAGCATTGGCGAGCACGACGGCAGTAGTCTGACCAAAGGATCTCAGCAAGACAAAGCGAAGGTTCAATGTGGCATCTGCGACCCAGGAGTTGAGGTGTCGCGCCGCGTCCAAGGGCGTCTCCGCTGTCTATGTTTTGACAAGGCCTCGCGGTAAGTCGGTTTTTTAACGGCAGCCTGTCAGGATAATCGGCAAGGATCCCCGAGATCGTCACGGGAGCACGTGCAAGAGTTGATTTTATTGTTCTCTTTCAATGGGTATCTATTGTTCTCTTTTTCAATTTTGGATGGTTGGTTCATCGACAAGGAAAGCTTGTCAGTAGTTGTTGTGCTTTTGTGGCATTCGGTGCTGGTCTAGACCCAGTTAGACTATCTGCTTAGCAGAGACTCCTTCATGTTGTGTCATAGAAGTTGTAAGTGTGGGTGTGAAGTTTCAACTGCACTTGTTGTTCACACTTCACAGTAAGCTATAGTCTCATGTACTTGATATTCTACCTTCTATAAAAATGTGATACGCCCAGGTGTACTCACGGGGAAAAAATTGTATGGGAGCTAATTGTGTCAGTTCCCGTGAATCCCTTTTTCTTAATCCATTATTTATTTAATTTTTCATTAAACAGAATTAGCTAAATGGCTTAGGGCCTACCATTCAGTGACACGTGTCACAGACGGGCGGCGAACCTGGATGCGGGGTAGCCGCCAGCGTGGGGCAACGTGAGGAGGCGTGACTGCGGGAGGCGGCATGGCAAGGTTCCGTCAGGGTGCGTGCTTAAGTTTCGGGAGAGATATGGGATCAAACCTTGACGGTGCCTCCGAGAAGGGGAACGACACTAGCTAGGCTTCGTCCCCGCCTTTCTTGGTGGCAGCGCCGCTTTCTACAGCGACCGCTCCTGTGTCAACGAGGTGGAGAAGGGGAGTTTGGTGGCTAGGGTTGTGTCGCCACCCGTGTTCCCCCAAGCAGAGCAAAGCGTTTTACCAGTTGCTGACGTGGATGATTTACCAGTGTATGTGTGTGTACAAGGCCACTCCTTTTCGTTTTCTAAGTTACTTCCATGACACTAGAATTGTTCTAAAATAGAGGCACTGGATATATGCTTCTCACCTATTGAACTATTGTCAAGCAGAATGCAAATGTTATATTTCATAGCATATGGATTGAAAATTAGTATATGTCATTTCCTATTAATTTAGGAAGATGTGTTTGTTTCCACTGTGATAATTAGCATTTGCAGCATTTAATACATACCATTTTTTTGTGATTTTAACAAAAAAATGCATAACCAGTTGATAGTTGTTGGTAAGAGCCGACCATGTTGTGTACAGTTCTTCAATTTATTAGATATATTGTGAACATATCTCCATCGTTTCCCTGAATGCTTCTCTCTCTATATATATATATATAGTGAACAGCTGATATGGCTTTGTTAATACTGTAGTTTCGGTGGGGCATGTGCTGCAGAGGGCGACCACAGCTTGGTTGTAATTAAATTCTTTAAAGCTTCGTGAAGCACAGTAGCACAATCTGGACAGCAGCCAAACGCAAATAATTCAGGCTAGTCTTGTTAGGAAATATTTCCATTCTTCTTAGGCCCGATCCAGGCAGCTCATTTCACCAGGTATGGTCTCCACGACGTGACCCAAACTGACCCTACGTGCATGCTCTCACGACTCTCACTGGAGCGGGGAGCGGATGAGTAGCAGATGACGGAAGCGGCGCTCAAGGTTATCCCAGACTGGTGACCGCGAGCGCCACTGTGCTCGAAGGTGGAAGGCCGCCGTGTCATTTGCTGCCACGATCATGTTCCTATTCAACTTCACAGTAGCTACCACTCCGACCCGCTGCAACTCGTCTTGGTCATGCTCGGCGGCGGCCCGACAGTGTGTGGGCCTTTGTTCACGGCTCGCGCTGGGACGAGGTTGTGGAATGAAGAAGATTTGGGATGCAACTCACATCTATAGAACTACTAGTAGCATCGAACTGTTTATATACACGTATACGTGCAAGCTCACGTGTACTCAACTAATTATACGATCTACTAGCTGGTAGCTGAGAGGATTAAGGAGGTGGGAGCTCCTATGGAATGGTCCAGTTTGTTACATGCACAACAAATAATGTGAACAGCGACGCTGGTGCACCTCTCCAGTATGGTTGCCAGTGACGCCATAGGAGCTCTCCCTAGACTGGATGGAGACGATAGCTCAACATCTCCGCGGACATGGCAGCAGCGAGTGCGCACCGGAAGGTTTGGGAAATTGCATAGGACAATGAGGTGCCCAGCGTGCTTCTTAACGCCATGGCAACGCACTAGAGCATGCGTTGCTGGTCATGGCGCTCATGGCCAGCGAACTAGCAGGTCTAACTACCTGCTCGGCGGTGGGAGTTCTCCCTAGAGGGATAAGGAGGTGGGTCGTGCCCAGTGCGCTTCTGAAGGCCATCGTGCCGCAAGAGAGCATGTGTTGCTAGTCACGGCGCTCATGGCCGGCGAGCTAGCAGGTATGAGTACCTAGAACAATTTTCGCGCCTCCTTTGATATGTTTCTGGAATGGCGCAAACAAGGCAGATCATGGCATCACACATGTCGGTCCACGAGCCAACGTTTTCTTCTATAAAGAAATAAAAGTAGAAGAGATAAAACAGAAAAAGCGAAAGAAGTTTGAGTAGAGCAACACGAATAAAGAGAGCATTGGTTAGGTGTTGATGCATAAAGGATGTCACCTGGTACATCATATCCTCGACAGGAGCATAGCCTAACGTCGGCCATTTTGCTTTCACCCAATGGTTTCCTCATGCCTGCATCTCGCATTCTAGGTCTGGTAGAATCATACGCATCCCTACATCTCACAAAAAAGTATTTATTTTGAGTGGTGCCATGCCAAGATGTCTTTAAAAAAGATAGATGAGAAAAAGGTGCTCTTACAAAGAAGAGAGATCTGACCAAACAGTCACTCAACATCATCCTTCCACTGGTTGAGTGTGAGAAAATTTTGCTTGTTTGTGAAACCGATAATGATGGTGATCCTTCCAACCATCTGCAGACATAAAATTGAAGGTGTGAAATATCAACCGAAGAAGTCATGTATGCGAGAACAAAAACAACAACCCGAAAAATAATAACTGTCCTTAGCAGAAGCGAATAGTTTTAAGTATTCAGATCCAGTTCTGAATTATGCCGAGGATAACAACATCATTCAGAATAGATAAACTAAAATCCTACAAATACACGCGCACTTGAAGATATGTGAGGGCGGTCTTTGGCTACAGATCATTCGTAACAAATACATGCGTGGTCAACCTCTACCCTTTTGCCAGAGGGCGGGAGGTTCCCAGTTCTAGCAGTCCACCATCCACCTGCTACGGTCCTCCGGATTGGAACTTCCATCATTGTAGGAATGGGATCAACCGCATTATTCTAGTTCGATAGATGGGCGGGCGAGTCTCCCTATGCGGCTCGCTTCCCAGATTTGTTCGGCATCGCTCTAGACCCTCGGGTAACCTCCCAGCCAGTGTCGGGCACGTCCTGGGGGTGGGTGGGGCTTTAGTTCGCGTCACGGGCGCTTGTTTCCAGCCATGGATGGAGGGCGTGGACCACGCTTGTTCTCTCCACCCACCATCTCTCTATATATACAAGAAAGAGTGAGGTGTCCGCGTGCGGGGTGCGCGTGCGACTTATGACCTTGTTCAACTATCTTTCCTTGTTGAGTAACTTATATGCAATCAACATTTCTCACACTAGTTAGACGATGTGCAACCACAAGTGTAGTTCTGTCCACCATGATCCTATCTAATGCCTCTTGATCTATCCTCTTGGACTCCACATCTAATGCACTAGTAGCATCATCTAACAAAAGTATTTTTGGATTTTTAATGATTGCTCTAGCAATTGCTTTTGCCCCCCTGAAAGTTGAGCACCTATGGAATGGTCCAGTTTGTTACATGCACAACGAATAATGTGAACAGCGACCCTGGTGCACCTCTCCAGTGTGGTTGCCAGTGACGCCATGCGAGCTTTCCCTAGAGCGGATGGAGACGATAGCTCAACATCTCCACGGACATGGCAGCAGCGAGCGCGCACTTGAAGATATGTGAGGGTGGTCTTTGGCTACAGATCATTCGTAACAAATACATGCGTGGTCAACCTCTACCCTTTTGCCAGAGGGCAGGAGGTTCCCAGTTCTAGCAGTCCATCATCCACCTGCTACGGTCCTCCGGATTGGAACTTCCATCATTGTAGGAATGGGATCAACCGCATTATTCTAGTTCGATAGATGGGCGGGCGAGTCTCCCTATGCGGCTCGCTTCCCAGATTTGTTCGGCATCGCTCTAGACCCTCGGGTAACTTCTCAGCCAGTGTCGGGCACGTCCTGGGGGTGGTCGCCTGGTTGACGTCCACGCCATTACACGTCTTGTCTAGATGATGCCTGTAGTCCGCCTGGAACATGTTTGCTTGATGTCCTCGCACCTTATGCCCGGAGGTGCTACATAAGCAGCCTGGTTGTAATTAAATTCTTTAAAGCTCCGTGACACATAGTAGCACAATCTGGATAGCAGCCAAACGCAAATAAATCAAGCTAGCCTGGTTAGGAAATATTTCCATTCTTCTTAGGCCCGATCCAAGCAGCTCATTTCACCATGTATGGTCTCCACGACGTGACCCAAACTGACCCTACGTGCGTGCTCTCACGACTCTCACGGCAGCGGGGAGTGGATGAGTAGCAGATGACGAAAGTGGCGCTCAAGGTTATCCCAGACTGGTGACGGCGAGCGCCACTGTGCTCGAAGGTCGAAGGCCACCGTGTTATTTGCTGCCACGATCATGTTCCTGTTCAACTTCACAGTAGCTACCACTCCGACCCACTGCAACTAGTCTTGGTCCTGCTCAGCGGCGGCCCGATAGTGTTTGGGCCTTTCTTCAAGGCTCGCGCCGGGACGAGGCTGTGGAATGAAGAAGATTTGGGATGCAACTCACATCTATTGAACTACTAGTCGCATCGAACAGTTTATATACACGCATACTTGCAAGCTCACGTATACTCAACTAACTATACGATCTACTAGTTGATAGCTGAGAGGATTAAGGAGGTGGGAGCTCCTATGGAATAGTCCAGTTTGTTACATGCACAACGAATAATGTGAACAGCGACGCTGGTGCAGCTCTCCAGTATGGTTGCCAGTGGCGCCATGCGAGCTCTCCCTAGAGCGGATGGAGACGATAGCTCAACATCTCCACAGACATGGCAGCGGCGAGCGCGCACTGGAAGATATGGGAAATTGCGTACGACAATGAGGTGCCCAACGTACTTCTAAAGGCCATGGCTCCACACCACAGCATGTGTTGCTGGTCACGGCACTCATGGCCGGCAAGCTAGCAGGTCTAACTACCTGCTCAGCGGTGGGAGTTCTCCCTAGAGGAATAAGGAGGTGGGAGGTGCCCAGTGCGCTTCTGAAGGCCATGGTGCCACAAGAGAGCATGTATTTCTGGTCACGGCGCTCATGGCCGGCGAGCTAGCAGGTATAAGTACCTGGAACATTGTCCGCGCCTCCTTTGATATGTTTCAGGCATGGCACAAACAGGGCAGATCATGGCATCACACACGTCAGGCCACGAGCCAACGTTTTCTTCTATAAACAAATAAAAGGAGAAGAGATAAAACAGAAAAAGCGGCAGAAGTTTGAGTAGAGCAAAACGAATAAAGAGAGCATTGGTTAGGTGTTGATGCATAAAGGATGTCACCTGGTACATCATATCCTCGACAGGAGCATAGCCTAACGTCGTCCATTTTGTTCTCGCCCAATGGTTTCCTCATGCCTGCATCTCGCCTTCTAGGTCTGGTAGAATCATACGCATCCCTACATCTCACAAAACAAGTATTTATTTTGAGTGGTGCCATGCCATGATGTCCTTAAAAAAAGATAGATGAGAAAAAGGTGCTCTTAGAAAGAAGAGAGATCTGACCAAACAGTCCCTCAACATCATCCTTCCACTGGTTGAGCGTGACAAAAATTTGCTTGTTTGTGAAACTGATAATGATGGTGATCCTTCCAACCATCTGCAGACATAAAATTGAAGGTGTGAAATATCAACCGAAGAAGTCATGTGTGTGAGAACAAAAACAACAGCCCGAAAAATAATAACTGTCCTTAGCAGAAGCGAATAGTTTTAAGTATTCAGATCCAGTTCTGAATTATGCCGAGGATAACAACATCATTCAGAATAGATAAACTAAAAATCCTACAATTGGGCGGTCCAAATATGTGTCGCTTCGGTTTTCCCATTTTGCAACAAAAGTATAGGCCTCAATGTGGTTTCTTTCATGTGATTAAATCATATGTGAGTCGCATGTATTTTCTGACCCATGGTAAAGTTTGTGCCAGGCCTTCTTTCCTCAATATTTGAGTAAAGTTTTTCTGGCCTGTCTCAATCATCTTGCAGCATATCATGAAGGTTGATAGCTACATGTATTTCTTAAATGTCAAGCTTTGCACATAGGACTTGGAAGACGTAACTAAGCTACCTCTGTGATGAGAACTTGGATTCGGTGTCAATATACACAGCTTTACAGTTGAAGCCCCCTAACATTAAATCTATTAAGCTACGCGTGAAGGCCGACCAACTAGCTATGCCACATGGCGCAAGCTGGCTGGCCGCGGAGAGAAATCTTTTGAATTTTTTTATATGAAGGTGTGAATTACATTTAAAATGTATTTTTTTAGATGAAGGTGATGACCTCTCGTATTTTTTAAATGGAGGGTTCTGTACTAGCTGGTGGGCTGCGGTGGCATTTTTTCTTTTTACTTTTTTAAGATGAAGGTGAGATTTTATTTAGACAGAGACGAGGACTCTATGTATTTTTTTTAAATGTAAACATGTGCAAAGCTTTCTCTTAAGCGGCGCCACATGATGGCGCCCCAACCTTAAACTTGCTAATGGTATCTGCTTCAAACAAAATTCCAGTGTTTAAAAACTATAATACAGACTAATTGTAGGATAAAACAATAAGCCTCAGTGCAGCAATCAGCCCCCCACCCCCACCACACACACACACAACAAACTAGTAATGAAGTGCTAGAAAACATAATTATACTCCATCTCTCTCTCCAACAAACTCGTAATACAGTCAGTGTACTAGAAACAATAGATCAGAATTATTATTTAAAATTTTAGTTAAAAGTAGGCTCTGTACATGAGTAACATAAATTTCAAAGGCGTCAATAATTAGATCAGAACTATTTAAGTTGTCGTCTCAGGTTTAGAATTGAGGTCTACACAGTCAGAGTTGACATTGAATATTTTCAAATATGAAATTGGTGTTTAATGTTTCTACCTACTACTTCGACAATTTCTTGCACGGGACAACTAGGCAAAACAAGGAAAAATACAAGATTACGTATATTCATTGTGTTGTTGCCGGTGCCTCCAATGTTGTACCCTTGCAAGGTGAGCCATCGAAACTTGAATTTGATTGATCTTCTTCTACCTCGGATCTTTCCCGGCGTCAAATTTCACTCTCAAAATTTGGTCGTATGACGCTAGGCGCCACAAAGGACATGAAAAAGCGAGGATACCACAAGAAATGAATGGACTTCTGATCTGATTAATCACCACAAACGTGCGGTTGTGAGCTACCAAGATGGTAGTGTTAATGCTAAAATTCTTTCTTTTTCAGAAACTAATGCTAAATTTCTAATCTCTACATGTACGTGCAACTGAACACGCGGGCTTTGAAAACATGTTAATTAGGCTGTTAATCATCCACAACATGTTCTCATACATGCCGGTTGGTGCTGATGGGTGAGGGGGGGGGGGCATAAAAGCCTGTTATTATAATTCCTAGACCAAACATTGTTGCTCCAGCTAACGTACGCCAGATTGTTAGGCAGCTTGGAGCTGATAGGTGTGTGTGGGGTGGGGGGCATAAAAGCTTGTTAGTATAATTCCTAGACCAAAAATTGTTGGTCCAGCTCCCAACACAAAAAAATTGTTGTTTTAATTGTTCTAAAATTTGGTGATCTTGAGAAATAAGTCATTATTCACTAGTATATTTCCTATTTTCTACATGAACCTTGGACTTCAGTGTTATAAAACCTTGAGAAATTTCCAGACAATGGGAATCAACTATAAACATACAAAATGGGCAAGGACACTCACATGAACATACGAGGCAAAAAAAAATTATGTTCTTTTAAAGATGAGCAAAGTTAGTCAAATGAAATCGAAATAATAATTTGTCTTAAAAACAACCATAAACCAAGTACATCATGAAAAATATATGAGAAGATCATAATTTTCTACTTAATTATGATCGCTGATAGAAGATGAAGATGCGAAAGAAATCCTGCAATGCATATAAATAAAGCATTATTGTCTAAATTAAACTTTCTTTTGACCAATCAATGAAGAAACCAAAACGTTTTGATGTTGCAAAGAATAAAATAGTACAATAAAATAATCTCAGAACAAATAATTGCAAATCCAATGAAAAATTCAAACAACTCCACTCCAAGGTCAAGGACCAAACATCTAGAAAAACAAAAAAACAACTAAATGTAGAATGAACCGTTTAAAAAAAAATGGACTGCGCAGGAAAAATATTACTAGTCAATCATGCCTACTAGTTACCTCCCAACATTGTCTTTGACTCTAATGAACTAGAAGGTAAAATGAAATGACTACACAACCCACTTATCCATTTAGGTGATCCTGGAAGATACAAGAAATAACCTTAATCCCAATATCAAATTGGCATCAAAACTAGGATTTAAAAATAAAAGTAGACTTCATCGGTGCCTATTTAGAGGAAGTTTTAAAGGGATGACATGACAATGGTAGAAGATCAATACGGATAATTAATAAAAGGACAATACAAATCTTGACTGAGATACATGGTTGAAACAGAATTATAGTGATTATATTGTAAGAATTTTTCAATAAATTGTTAGTTCATACTCCCTCTGTCTTGAGACACTAATTTTGGAATGGAGGCCAGGTAATAATGTTATGTATAGCTTTGGGAGCACAACATAATATAAGACAAATTAAGGATATATTTATTATGATATATGCATGGTTTTAGTAAAGCAGAAGTTCAGATACATATGTTTTTTACAGAAAATTATTACAGAATTGTTAGTTTTCATCTTGACATAATCTTGTGTGGAAGTCCTTGTGTGCCGCATTCTAGGTGTGTGTGTATGTGAGAGGCATACTAGAAGCATCTACATTGCAAGGAGCCAACATGCTATGTGAAATGGTGAGGTGTGCGAGGTGCAGGCCTGACGATCTAATAAAGAAGGGCAACGGCGTTGGTAATTACATTTAGCAAATAAAACTAGGTCAAATAAGAACAATGAATAGCAGGAAGCAAGAAGTATGTGCTCTCTTATAAGAAAATAATGTGGACCAAGCCTATTGGCTCAATTATACATATTACTGGAAAAACACACCTCATTGTTAAAGCTTTAAAATCATGGCAATACAAATGCATTTTATAACCAACTAAAGGAAGCAATGAAGAAAGGATGATGCACATATTATTTTCCACTAATCTTCTACAACAAATACATGCCAGTTGTCCCATAATCATCGACAAGAACATACCTAGAACATGGGATATTGTTGTTTTCTAGCGACTTCCTAGCTGCATCTCTGCCTCCATGTCCACCAGAACCATCTGCATCACAAGGTTAACAAAAAATAAGGGGGTCTCTCGGGTGATCTATGCATGTGGTTTTTCTAGTAACCTTTGCTCTGAATCAAATACTTACCATGACCATGGCTTGCCCATCACCCATCCTGGCAGGAGCATATCCCATAGCTGACACAAAGCCCAGTTTTGTTGTTGCTGTGATGATTGTGCAGAAGGGTACTTCTTGCCCAAATCTCTGTCTCAGAGTCCATTAGAACCATCTGCATCAACACGTCACCAGGTCCAAAAACCACATCAGTTTGAGTGGCTCCATATGAAGATTTCCTTCAAGAAAGTTAGTAGATATAGAAAAGGAATGATCTTAAGGCAAGGGTGGCATTACTACAGACAAGTATTAGACGAAGGCCACATGCATGGTCGAGGTGCCGAAGATAGGGGCCACCGCACATGTTCCGCTGGCCATGAAGACGACATGGCCAGCCGGTTGCTCGACGCCGGACTATCTCCCCGTTCCATGCTAGCCGGGCACTGTTTCATCGGCATGGCGTGGCGCGGCCTTCTGTGTATGTCGTAGATTAAAAGCGAGGCTTTGGATTGAGAAGAAAGGCTGAGCAATGTGTGGGTCGAGTCAGATCGAGAGGGGAATTTATAGAGAGAAGACCGAGTCCGGCTTGGATAGCGGTGAACGAGCGGGGGACGCGGGGAGACGTCGGATGGATAGCGATCCGCGTGAAGCACGCTAGAGGAGGCGAGAGCCGACGGATCGTAGCGGGTTTGGGCGAGGAACGGACTGTGCGCCGGGAACGAGGGGGCGGGAATAATGGAGGAGAAGGAGGCGGCGCGTGCATGCAGGAAAGGATTAAATTGGAGGCGTTGGTTTGGGAGAGAAGTAAATTAGCGCCTGGTTTCGAGGTGGAAGACGGCACAATTAAAGGAGGATTTGTAACAAGGTTGATTCACCTAGTTTGGAAAGCGGTACATAAGGGGTCGGACTAGGATTGATTCCCACACGTCACGATTGATTGATTCATTTACATGCGCATGCGCATGGGAAGTTTTTTTTTTCTGAACCTGGAAAATGGAAACAAATGTTCCATAACTCTATGAACGCCCTCACACAAGCCTCCACCTGAATTCAGCTGAATTTAGCATGCAACGCCCAGATGATCAGACACTGCAAAAATGGCTCATTAGAGAGCAAAATGGGAACAAAAATGCCTCCATGAGCTGCTTGGATGACTTTAACGCAGGAGCACATGCATACATACATGAGCTTTTAAATTTCCAGTCTTTGCATGTTGATGAACAATCTACTGTTCCAGGAGGAAATCAATCTCAGGCACCATGACAAATTCATCAAAACCCCAAAAAAGGCACCAAATCCGTATACAAGAAAGCGATCAGCTACAACCAAACCCAACACCACAGGTTCGTACATGCATGGTCATCTTTACCAAAAGACTCTCACTAACATGTTACAACAACTCCCACCACCTGAAGGTACAAGAAAAATGACAAAACGCCCAACTCCAGTGCTCGGCTCAGCGACTCCGGCCAAGGGCTTTGATGTCTTCGACGGTTGGCGATGACGGACTCAAAAAGTTGCTTCGTCTCGCCCAAGGGCTTTAAAGTCTTCGACGGTTGGCGATGACGGCCTCAAAAAGTTGCTTCGTCTCGGCCAAGGGCTTTGATGTGTCTTCGATGGCTGGTTCCGAAGGCCTCAAAAAGCTGCTTCATCTCGGCCAAGGGCTTTGATGTGTCTTCGATGGCTGGTTCCGAAGGCCTCAGAAAGCTGCTTCATCTCGGCCGAGGCACCATAGAATCCTTCGTTGCTGCAGTAGAAACATGACACGGTCAGTATCATGCTTGATGGGTTCATTCCTGCTATTCCACAATGCCCAAAATGACAAACCACAAATGATCCCTGGTATCATATTTCAGCTAAGAAACTGTGTCTTGTACAGAACTAGGTGTCCAGGTTCCAGACTAACAAAATACCAAACATAACTGGAGCACATACATTATATAAGATCATTTCCAGAATCAAGGGCCGGAGCGAGGGGGTGTGGTGCGTCGCCCGCCGGAACTCGGCGGCGGGGAGGAAGGGCCGGAGCGAGGGGGTGTGGTGCGTCGCCCGCCGGAACTCGGCGGCGGCGAGGGGAGCCGCGGGGGAGAGGGAGAGAGACAGGCGGGTGGGAGACTGGTTTTCAATGGAGTATCTTTCTTTTTCTCTTCTCTTTACTCTTGTTTTGATTTTGAGAGACAAGCGCGGGGCGGCCAAAAACCTCATTTGGTCGATTCACACCGTCTTTGACAGATCTCGTTCGTCCGTCCGTCCGTCAACATCCGACGGCCCGCGGAATCAATCGTGAGTGAGCGGGATGGATCCGTGGAGCGGTTGTCTGCTCCCTCATTGGCCGGCCGCGATTACCTACGGATCGATCGTGTCTCCGGGCAATCACAACAACCGTCCATCATGTTCGACGGCTCGCCAATTGGAGGATTTTGATTTCGGTCATTGATTGGTCGATGCACATCGTCACCGCCGGCGGCCTTAAAGCTATGCTCGCCCGGCGTCAATGCCATGTTGGGGGTGACGTCCGTGCTGTAGTGTTTTGGTGCGGGATGTGGCGGTGCTCCGGATGCCCGCAGCTTTGTTTTGAATGTATGGGTTACCGTGTTGCAGGCAGCGTTCGAGGGGTCGGGGTGATGGCGTCGTGCCCGTTTTGACACTCGTGTTAGCGTGTGACCATGCCTCCGGGCACACTCGCCACGTGCCGCTGGGGTTGGGGTGATGGTGCGACGGGCTGTATCGGGGCACGCGTCGAGCCACATAGTCACATGTGGCATGGCGGATGGATTCGATTCGTCGGGAATAAAATGGAGAGAATTGAAATGCCTTATATTTTTCTTTCTCAATCATCACAAAAAAGAAAGGAAATGAAATGAAGCAGAAGAAAAAAGCGATCAAGGCAGATGGTTATTTTGGCTGTTGAATGAAGAAAGAAAAGAAAAAAAGAAGGCGTGTTCAGCAGTGGTTTTGATTAGCCAGCGAGGAAATGTGTTGTACGTACGTACGGTGCGTATATGTTTTTCCTTTGGTAAGTGTTTAGAGCCGGGGCGCCCGCCGAAACTTGGGCCGGTCGCCCCGCTAGCGACGCGAGAAGGCGGGGCCACGCGTCCTTAAGTTCGAGCCCTTGCTGCACCGCTTCAGTTTTTTATCCTTTTTCCTTTATCCCGTCAGCTTCCAGTGTTTTCTTCCTCTTCCCAAAAGTGCATCTCACCTCAAAGCATCCAACACCATGGCCATGGCCGAGCTGCCGTGCTTTACTTCCAGCTTGAGGCACCACACTTAGCAACAAATCAGGGGCCACATGAGCTGCAACCGGCGTTATTTTTTGCTGGAACCGTGGTAAAATTTTGCTTCAAACAATTTCCCTAAATTTCGAGCGCTTCGGTTGTTTTGCTGGAACCGGCGTTATTTTTTGCTGAAACCGTGGTAAAATTTTGCTTCAAACAATTTCTCTAAATTTCGAGCGCTTCGGTTGTTTTGCTGGAACCGGCATTATTTTTTGCTGGAACCGTTCTATGATTTGCTTCAACTGTCTTTTTAGGTGATTTTGCTAGAACCACAATTACAACCAACAAAAATTGAAGCTGGTTGTAGCAAAGAAGAGAACGGCATCATTTTTTTACATTGTAGCAAAACACGATGGCGGTTGTAGCAAAGTGCGACGCAGTGGTAGCAACATGCGACACCGGTTGTAGCAAGGGGTGCCTTGCTGCTGAGACCAGCGTCTCCGTCGTCACTGTAGCAATTCAGAGAAAAGCTGCAACCGACGACGAAAAAGCTTCAACCAGCTTCCGAAAAAGCTTCAATGAGAGAACAGTGAGCTGAACAATGGCGCGATATGATAGAGCGTTGCTGGAACCCCATCTGGCGCTCGTAGCGCTGCTGGACCACGGAGAGCTGCAAGGCCACCCAAACGACAGCGGCGAGCGGCGGCCTCTAGGACAAGCAGCGAGCATGCCGACGACGAGGACGGCGACGGCGAGCGTGCAGGAGCTCGTGGGGTTAGCAGCAAGCGGCGGCCTCTGCGACGAGCAGCCCGACCATGGGGACGGCGACGGCGAGCGTGCAGGAGCTCGTGGGGCTAGCAGCAAGCGGCGGCCTCTGCGACGAGCGGCGAGCAGCCCGACCATGGGAACGGCGACGATGAGCGCGCAGGATCCCACGGGGCTAGCAGCAGGCGGGCCTTGTGTGCGAGATGGAGGGGATGGGGCGGGGATGGAGTGCTGGGTGAGCTGCGAGAGGAGGAAGAAGGAGCAGGGAGGAGATCCAACGACGCGGGGGGCTCCAATCGAACGGCTACCCGGTGACCGGCCGAAATTAGGCCGGTGCACCGGCGCCTATCGTCGCCCTTTTCCTTTGGCGTGCGTTTGCTGTTTTGAAGCGAACGAGTAGCGTTGCCTAAACAAGCATCTCCTCACAACATCTTCTCACTAGCTGATTTTGAAACGCAACATATATTATTCGTGTCCCTTGAAGAGCAAACAACTGTATCGGTGTCATACTGGTAGCAAAAGAAACAAAATCAGAAATTCACCTTCATGTCGCCGCTACCAGCGTCAGTTATAACCTCACAATGCAGCAGCTAAACCTTACATTTTATGCAAGAATTTGGCATACTGCAGGTCGCCGCAGGGCTAGCTTGTTGATGTTTAGACCTAGAGAACCTGACTAGGGGGCAGTACTAGCGGTAGTTAATGGTGATTGGCATCTTAGGCCTCTCCTTTGATGCTCTTGTAACTTCTCTGTATGTTGTTTCCCCACACCCCCACATTTTCAATGAAAAGCTGCACTGACAGCATTTTCGTCAAAAAAAAAAACCTTACATTTTTAGAGTCAGCAAGTTGTCATACTGGTAAAGCAATGTTCCAAATTTCTGCCATTCCCTGCATCCAGCAGACAGGAGTTAATTAGAGTCAGCAAGTTGTCAAAAAATAAATTGCAGCGCCATAGATAAATTTCTCCGATTTTGAATAGTAAATGGATGTTCTGCCTCGAGGTTCCAGTGTACCAGTCATACTATTTTGCAAACTATGGAATTTTTTGTACTTGGAATTATTGGAGTTTCCATATTTTGCTTTTATTCTACTCCTACTAGTCTGTTGCCTTGAGGTTTACGAGGTGGCTGACGGTTTGCCTTTGCAAGAACCATTCTTCTTCCCACAACTTTCATTAGGGCATGTACAATGGTTCTATCTTAAGGATGCCACGTAAGATAATTGATGAGGTGGAGGAGAGAGAAATCATAAGATAAGGTTTGTCCTATCTTATTTAAGAGAAGACAAGATATGATATCTTAACACAGTTTGTCTCATCATGTTTTTAGGAATAACTAATTATTGAAGATAAGGCTAAGGAATGACCCATTGTAGACTTGTTTTTTTTGTCATCTATAATTTACATGCAAAACTTAAGATAAGACTATTTTATCAACCATTGTACATGCCCTTAGGCGCCCAATGCGCCGGTTACAGTGCTTTCGCTATAAGGCGCTCAGCCCCCTCCTTTCCATAAATTTTGAATGGGCCGACATACCATCTTAGAGGCACCGGTGGGAAGTTTCCGACCTACCATTTTACATATCTGTAAAAGGGGCGTCGCCCTCCCGCTAGGGCGGCTCGGGTGGAAACCCCAGCCCCCGCCGCCGGGCACATCCAATCTCCTCCTCCCCTCCGCCGCCGCTAGAGGAGGTCGCCGGGCGAAGCCCCAGGTAGCTGATGGCGGCGGCGGAGGCTCTCTTCTTCCCTCCCGTGCCAAATCAGGTGAGGCGGGTCACCCATGGCAACGCGGCGGCGCATCCAGGCAACGGCGCAAGGCGGCAGCGTGGTGCTGGGCGGGGACGGCGGAGCTGCTAGGCTCCGAGGAAGATCTGGTGGCGCCGGTCGTTCGATGGGCTCGCGGTGTCATGGCGGCCTTGGTCGCGGTGGCCGACGGCTCGGCCTGTCGACGGCAGCTTGACCCCGGGGCGGCGGCCCTGGAAGGTGGCGGCAGGTGAAGCTCAGGCTTCCCGCGACGGCATGGCGTGGTGCTGTCCCTATCCAAGGCGGATCTGCATCGCCGATCTCGTGGTTTTGCCGCGGATTGGTTCAGATCAGAGACGGTGATGAGTTTGTGCGATCATCTCGGCGGCTCTCGCGGTTTGGCGAGGTGGGCTGAGAGCCCTCTTCCCAGGCTCCAGTGGTGGCGCACTCAGGCAGTGGCTGGTGCGTCAGGGCTCCTACGGTGGCACTGTTGTTGCGGTTGGTCGCCGGATCTAGGCGGCTAGATCTGGGGCTTTGAAGGCGGTCGAGACAGTGCATTGGTTGTCGGGTGGATTTCTTGGGACGGATCCGGGTGAAAACTTGGTCTTCGGTTGTTGGCCGAAGCCGGTGATGACGATGCCCTTATCATCGTTTCCTTCGTGAAGGCATCATCGAGGTGAAGCTCCCAACCCCACCCAATACCTCCGGGGGAAACCCTAGATCAGCTGATCAGATGACGGCGGCATTCATGTGTCGTTACCCCCTTGGGGGCGGCATTCTTGGAGAGGCACTCGGGCTCGAGGGACCAGCGGATGGCTTCTTCGGTTGAGCGGTATTTATTTCTACATATTCATGGCGGCGGTTCTCGGCGGCATGGAGCAGCGGAGGCTTGGCGTCAGCTGTGTGGCGATGGACATGCGCAGGAGGTCGACGTTGTCTGGCGTCGTGGTGGCGTCGATGGCAGAGAGGCCTGACAAGGTCGATGCGTCAGTACATGCTTTGAGGATGGATCGAGGGAAGACGGAGGTGACGGCACTTTACAGCGTGTGCGTGTGGTACTCACCGAGAGTGCGCCGGACCGGAGCGTTACCCAGTCCCGCCTATGTGGCTTGGATGGGGCATCCGGCGTTTGTGCGATGTCTGTTTGGTATTTGGCCCGGACATTCGGCACCCCTTCATCAAGAGGAGAGGAGTAGCGACAGATGTCGTCTAGATGGTGGCCTCGGACTTACTGTTGTATTTCTTTGTAAGGTCTTTGTGAATAATAAATAATATGGCCGCATGCATCTCCCAGATGCAGAGGCCGGGGGTGATTCCTCCTTTTCTAAAAAAAACCATCATGAAGAACGACGGCACAACCAAGATGCCGCCCATTATCAACATCGTCAGGCCGGCGCAAGGAGAACGAGGGCGCGCAGGTCATCGTCACCGCTTGCATCCACTTCGTCATGACGGCGCCATGGTGGACGATGACACGGAGCCTGCCGAGATGTCGCCCACTTCGTCACGACGTCGCCGCCACCGCTCGCGTCTACTTCATCACGACGGGGCCGCGGCAGACGACGACATGGAGCACACCATGATGCCGCCCATCGTCGATGTCATCAAGTCTAGGCCGCGGAGGTCGAAGCCGTGAAGTTCACCGTCACTGCTCGCATCCACTTAGTCATGACGGCGCCATGGTGGACGACGACACGGAGCCCGCTGAGATGTTGTCCACTTCGTCATGCTGATGCCACGGAGGTCGAAGCCGCGGAGGTCACCGTCACTGCTCTCATCCAGTTCATCCTGACGGCGCCATGGTGGACGATGACACGAAGCCCGCCGAGATGTCGTCCACTTCGTCACGCTGACGCCACGGAGCTCGATGCCCCGGAGGTCCACACCACGGTATCCTCCCCCACTCATCACCGCTCGACGAGGACGACGCGTCGTCGGAGCTCGTCTTCACCAAGCCCGCGCCATGGACGCTGACGCCACCGAGGTCAG
>LR738715.1:882531091-882557937 GCA_902687465.1 Secale cereale | reverse complement strand
GGGCTACATCACACAAAAGACATGTGTAACTTTTTTGACATCATCTCTCATAAATCGATAAGCGTAGGGTTTTGCCAAAAACTGGAAGAAGAGACTGTTGTCATACTATGTGGTGGAGTTTCAAGCTGTAGAAATGTAGAGTTCACGGACAAAGGGGTGAATCAGGAGCCCCAGACCATGCAGGAGATGCGAGAGGAAGATGATGCGCTCACCAAAGCAGGGTTGCAGTACCCGGACCGGCGTAGGTTCTTCTGTCGGTCTTTGAACCCCGGGAGGTCGAGGGGCGGCCACATGGCAGATATGCGTGCTGTTAGAGTGCCCCAATCTCATCCTTGGTGATGACAGAAGGCCTCCATCGCCCCTGTTACTCGAGTCCTTATAACTCCCGGCAGCAACCTTCTCGCCACACTTCATAGCCTACTGAAAAGCCCATGAGTACATCCATGTGTGGGGCTTGTCCGACTATGCGTCAAGTTGCGAAATCGGCCGCGCACACCCAAGTGGTGTGATGTCTACACACGCTTCTACTCTTGTAGACTATGTTGGCCTCCAAGCGCAGAGGTTTGTAGGACAGCAGCAATTTCCCTCAAGTGGATGACCTAAGGTTTATCGAACTCAGGGAAGTAGAGGTTGAAGATGGTCTCTCTCAAGCAACCCTGCAACTAAGATACAAGAAGTCTCTTGTGTCCCCAACACACCTAATACACTTGTCAGATGTATAGGTGCACTAGTTCGGCGAAGAGATGTTAAATGGCAAGTGATATGGATTGCAAAACAAAGTAATATAAATCTGTAATAAAAAGTGCAGCAAGCAAACAAGTGGTAAACGTGAGCACAAATGGTATTGCAATGGTGGAAACAAGGCCTAGGCTTCATACTTTCACTAGTGGCAACTCACAACAACATTAACATAATCGAATCACATGATATTTCCCATAAAACATGCAAAGGGGACGCACTCGGAGGTCATTCCCTCGTGGTCAAGAGAGGACGAGAATTATGTAGGGCTACAAAAGCACACCTCAATGTTCGTAGTTCTCAATCTAAGGATTTCCCAATGTCACCGCGGCCATCCAAAGAGAGTCCCACAATCACCACAACATATCTAAAGGATAGTCAAAGACAAGCACCAAGAGACTCTCAATCTTCAATCAACACACAAGAGAGGAAATCACTCATGAAAATACTTTTCTAATCCATGTCCAATAGACCGCTGTCACCTTGGTCTCGGGGATTATACTAGATAAAGACAAGTGAGTACATCAATCCAATACATAGAGGAAGGGGAAATATCATGGGATCACCCTAGATTAACATAGCCTATGATCACAACGAAGATCACATCATGGGAGAGAGAATTGACCACATAGCTACTGGTAAGAACCTCAGCCCCGAGGAGGAACTACTCCCGCATCATGGAGGGAGGAAGCAACGTCGATGGAGATGAATCCGGGGGCACTTCCCCATCCCGGCAGGGTGCTGGCGCAGGAATTCTGGTCCCCTGAAGCTTAATGGCGATGGCGGCGGAGATCGGAATCGCGTCTGGAGAAAAGGGGTCTGGAATCAGGGTTTCCTCGACGGATGTTAAATATATGCCAAAGGGGGGCATCAGACGAGGCTCGGGGGGCCCAGGGGCCCCCCCGGCGCGGCCGGGGGGGGGGGGGCCTGGGCAGGCCGCCTGGAGCCCCCGTGGCCCCCCTCTGGCCCTACTTTGGCCGCAAGGAAGCTTCCGGAACGCTGATTTTTTATATAATTTTTCCGGAATTTTTCTGGCAGTTTACGTGATGGGAAAACCTGAAATACAAAAACAGCAGAAAACAGAAACTGGCACTGGGGTGCACTGAGTTAATAAGTTAGTCCAAATATGATCAAAAGTGTATGGAAATGTATAAATATCATAGCAATATCACCCAAAAGAGGCATGGAGCAAGCAGAAATTATAGATACGTTTTGGACGTATCAACATCCCCAAGCTTAATTCCTGCTCGTCCTCTAGTAGGTAAATGATAACAAGTATAATTTCTGTGGTGACATGCTATTAACCATATAAGGACTTTTCAGAGTCGCATGACAAAAGCTTACTGAGATAATGAGTCTGTAGTAATTAAGTTGCCTCATGAGAAAACCACAAAGAACTGAAAGTTTTACAATATGATACTGAAACACTCAATAAGATTTGTAGTGAGCATGGTGTGCAAATATGACAAAGTGATATCTCGCTTGCCCCCTTTAGTGAAGCAAAACATAAATGCAGGGGCACCTCCAAGGTTTAAGTGATGACTAGATACAATCATTTCAAAATAAACGATATCACAATCATGCAAAAGACAATGCTACTTTGGGACAATGCACATTACACTCAGAATGACAATCATGCTCTCAGTAGTTGGTGCTTTTTAAAGAAGGTGGAGACTCTCGAACCGTGGCTTTTGTTGGCAAGGTTGAAAACCCGTAGTCGGAAACAAAGACAAAACATGTACCAGAGCTCTTGGTTTTAAAAACAGAAGTAATAATTATTTTTTTAGATCATGCATGTTTCGTCAACGAATGCTAGCAGACAACTCAATCACTTCTTGAGATGGACAAGTTTCGAGGAACGGCTCCCGAATGAGGACGATCACATCCTCTTAATCTCCTTTGTTTATCACTGCCAAAGTTTTCTGATTTCTCATGAACAAAGCGTGAAGGAGGGTTTGTTTGTTATATTATCTTTTTGAGCCGGGCGCACTCAATGCCAGTTCCTTCTCGTATTATGGGTTTGCACATTATACATGCAATCCCGGGGTGAAGCTTGTCCAACTTAAAAAGATCATGAATTAACTACTACTTCCTCATGAACTTACAACAGAGGCACAAATTAGGAATGATTTTTTTTGAAAGCCTCCGTTAGGAATGGCAGGTAAATACCATGTAGGAAGGTATGGTGGACTCATATGGCATAACTGGTTTAAAAGAATTTGGATGCACAAGCAGTCAGTCCGCTTAGTACAGGCGAAGGTTAGAAAAAGACTGGGAGCGACCAACTAAGAGAGCAATGACGGTCATAATCATGCAGAGCGACAAAGCAACATTGAATCAGGCATGGAAGTTATATCGCTACTCAGAAACAAAAGATCATCAAGGCTTGACAGACTTTCTTTACAGACTTAAATATGCGTGAGCATACGCCAAGTCAATCAAAATAAATTCTTGAAGGAAGATATTACTAAACCATACCACATCATAGGCAAACAAATCATGTTGGTACTCCAATAACACATTGGGAACCCCCCAGCTATTTGAGACTAACCATAAGAAAACATGAACTACTAAGCACCATTATGCACGTAGCATCTTTATCATAGACATACCAACCAATGCAACGGAAGCAAACTCTCTTAATAAGATAAGCATGATAACTAAAGAGAGTTCAAGCAACCAACTAAACAAAAGCTCTTTAGAAAGATAAGCATGAATACTAAGAGTTGAACATGATAGTAGCTATTAAAAGACAAAGAACACACACAGCAAGGATATACATGAAAATTCTATGTTATGTTCTAGGTAGAAGTGGAGCGTGTTTCTCTCCCACATAAAGAAAGCTGAGTTCCGACTTGTTATGAAAAGCTAAGGAAAACTAAAAAGGAAAACTAAAAGCAAGACGCTCCAAGCATAGCACATAACACATGAAGTGATAAAAATATAGTGGAACGAAAGACGAACTGATAATGTTGATGGAGAAGGGGATGCACGGGGGCATCCCCAAGCTTAGACGCTTGAGTCTCCTTGAATATTTCTTGGGGGTGCATGGGGGCATCCCCAAGCTTGAGCTTTTGACACTCCTGAATCTTTTTATCATCTTCCCTCGCACACTTGAAAACTCCCTTCATACATAACTCATCATAATCTGATTAGCGAGGTTAGTACCCATAATAAAATAATTGTTCCTTGCTGGAAATAAAGATATTCTTGAAGGTCTACTGTTTCTCAAGATTGCCAAAAGGTTTTTGCAAAGAAAAAGCAAGCTCTAGGTTTGCAAAATGAAGGAAAGGCAAAACAGGACAGAATCTGTGAAAAACAGAACAGCAGGTAGTAAATGATTTTTTTGTGGAGCCTCTGCTTCAACCAGAGAGTTGCGCAGCACAGAAAGATGTTTTTGTGGAGCCTGCAGCGGTTGAAGAGGAAGCCAATGATGATGATCAAGAACTTCTGATCAAGTTACTACCGAACCTCGTAGGTCGACAAGGGTACGCACTGCACCTGAGTGGTAGAATATACAGGAGTAATATGTGAAACAATATTCTTGAGCGTCGGCCATATGACTAAGCGAATGTTCTATATTTCCAGTTTCTCTCTCTCTCCCTCTATCTGTGTGTGTGTGTGTTCTGATCCATTTTCTGCACCTCAACATACAGATCAACATCTGTGTGTGCTGCGGCTTGGAACGGACAAAAAGGAGGAGGTCGATTGAAATTATGGAAGAGCAAGGGAGTCTGGAAGAGTTGTATTGAGTTGATGACCAATTTAAGAGCACAGTGAGAGAGCCCGAAGGTAAGAACACAGTTGATGACCATATTTGGTTCCTCCTGTTGCAAACAGTGGAAGTCTTTTAGTGAGCATATATTAATGACAAACTTCTATGCTACTGATTCTTTGATTGCTTGTTCCCCTTCTTCCTTCGCTGTAGGGCTTGACATGAATAACACATTGGAGGACCATTTACGACACCTTCTGGTGCAAATAGTGGAAGTCTTTAGTAAATATATATTCACGTGGAACTGAAATTCAGACAACCTTAGATGAATATTTTTGTACTGAATCCTGAATCTTCACTGTATTGTTATCTTGTATGAATGTATATGCTAAACCAGAATTACTACATGACTTAGCATTACCTGCTTGATCAAAACGTTGGGACAGACACCCTCGCGTCAAGGCGCGGTTCCGATCATCCAGCTGCTCCCGGTCATCCGGATTGGGACTTCCATCACAGTAGGAACCTGATCAACCGCATTATTCTGGTTCGATAGATGGGCAGCCAAGTCCCTCTACGGCTCGCTTCCCAGATTTGTTCGGCATCGTTGTAGACCCTTGGGTCTTCGTGGAGATGGCCCTTATTGACTTAGGGCGCCTCGCATTCAGGCAACCATTTGGTCCCCCGAAATAGATGGTGTGGCATGAACTCTTGGACATCGTTGCTCTTCACGGGCCAGACCTTGTGCGCCCCACAGTCTTGTTTCCTGCCGCCTAGAGCCTTCGGGAATCTTCTCCACCAAATCCCTATGTCGGGCCATCACCCCCACTCCAGCCCCTGAGCCACTTGTGGCTGTCTGGGTGATCGGACTTCCTCTGGAGATCAAGATCTTCTTGTGGCAATGGATCTGTGGATGAATGCCGTCCGGAGTGGAACTGTTAACACAGAATGGCCCAGAGACGGGATGTGCCCTCTTTGTGGGTCGGTCGAGGAGTCCAACAATATCTTCTTCTCTTGCGTCTCAGCCCAGTTCCTCCGGAGCTGCCTCGGCGAGACGGTTGGCGGTCGTTGGTGCAACACCAACTGCCCGGACCTCCTCGCCGAGATTCAGGCATCACCCCCTCCCCCTCTAACCTCCACATTAGGTGGCTGGTGATTGGGGTCCTTACCTGGACGTTGTGGACGGTCCGCAATAAGCTTGTGATACAACGCGTTCCTCTTCGGCGTGCAACTCACGCTATATTTGAAATGTGTGGTTACTTGCAGCTTTGGCGGCCGCTTAGCCGCCCCGGGATAATGACGACGTCAACGACATCATTGCTAATCTACGTGCGATGGCTCTACGCCTAGCGCCACCGCTCCCTCCGCCACGTCCCGAGCCGGATTAGATCTCATGGCTTTATTAATGCTGTAGTTTCGGTGGGGCATGTGCTGCAGAGGGCGACCGCAGCTGCAGAAACCGACGAGGGCCCTCAACTTCATCTCTCTCTCTCTCTCTAATACTTCCACCAAAGTATAAGTATTTTTGTATGTAGTGTAATTTACACAAAAATATATTCTGTTCAAAAGGAAAAAAAACTTTAGCTACCAAAATAATTACTGACCTTCACCTCTTTGGATGGAAAGATTTAGAAAAGAAGAACCAGGGAAAAAAACAGAAAATTTAGTGTCCATTTGAACCTGTTTGCTTGATATCCTGGCACCTTATGCGTGGAGGTGCTTCATAAGCAGTCTGGTTGTAATTAAATTCTTTACAGCATCATGACGCACAGTAGCACAATCTGGACAGCAGCCAAACGCAAATAAATCAAGCTAGCCTGGCCAGGCAATATGTCCATTCTTCTTAGGCTCGATCCAGGCAGCTCAAAACTGACCCTACGTGCGTGCTCTGACGACTCTCACTAGAGCGGACGATAAGCAGATGACGGAAGCGACGCTCAAGGTTATCCCAGACATGGCGACGGCGAGCGCCACTGTGCTCGAAGCTGGGAGGCCGCCGTGTCATTTGCTGCCATGATCATGTCTGCAACTCGTCTTGGTCCTGCTAGGCGGCGGCCCGACAGTGTTTGGGACTTTCTTCACGGCTCGTGCCGAGATGACGCTGTGGAATGAAGAAGATTTGGGATGCAACTCACATCTATAGAACTACTAGTAGCATCGAACAGTTTATATACACGCATACGTGCAAGCTCACGTGCTCAACTAACTATACGATCTAGCTGGTAGCTGAGAGGAATAAGGAGGTGGGAGTTCCTATGGAATGGTCCGGTTTGTTACATGCAAAACGAATAATGTGAACAGTGACGCTGGTGCACCTCTCCAGTATGGTTGCCAGCGACGCCATGCAAGCTCTCCCTAGAGCGGATGGAGACGATGCTCAACATCTCCACGGACGTGGCAGCAGCGAGCGCGCACTGGAAGATATGGGTAATGGCGTAGGACGATGAGATGCCCAGTGCGCTTCTGGAGGCCAGGGCGCCGCAAGAGAGCATGCGTGCTGGTAACGGCGCTCATGGCCGGCAAGCTAGCAGGTCTAACTACTTGGAACAAGTTTCGCGCCTCCTTTGATATGTTTGTGGGATGGCACAAATAGGGAAGATCATGGCATCACATAGGCCGGGCCTCGAGCCAACGTTTTTCTTCCATAAACAAATAAAAGGAGAAGAGATAAAGCAGAAAAGCGGCAGAAGTTTGAGTAGAGCAAAACGAATAAAGAGAGCACTGGTTAGGTGTTGATGAATGCAAGATGTCACCTGGTACATTATATCCTCGACAGGAGCATAGCCTAACGTCGGCCATTTTGCTCTCGACCAATGGTTTCCTCATGCCTGCTATGAGCGCCGTGAAAGGTCTGGTAGAATCATACGCATCCCTAAATCTCACAAAAAAAGTAAGTCTTTATTTTGAGTGGTGACATGCCAAGATGTCCTTAAAAAGGATAGATGAGAAAAAGGTGCTCTTACAAAGAAGAGAGATGGGACCAAAGAGTCACTCAACATCACCCTTCCACTAGTTCAGTGTGAGAAAATATACTTGTTTGTGAAATCGATAATGATGGTGATCCTTCCAACAATATGCAGACACAAAATAGAAGATGTGAAACAACAACCGAAGAAGTCCTGTATGTGAGAACATAAACAACAACAACAACAAAATCATTACTGTCCTTAGCAGAAGCGAATAGTTTTAAGTATTCAGATCCAGTTCTGATTTATGCCAAGGATAACAACATCATTCAGAATAGATAAACTAAAAATCCTACAATTGGGCGGTCCAAATATGTGTCGCTTTGGTTTTCCCATTTAGCATCAAAAGTATAGGCCTCAGTGTGGTTTCTTTCATGTGATTAAGTCATATATGAGTCACATGTATTTTCTAACCCATGGTAAAGTTTGTGCAGGCCTTCTTTCCTAAATATTTGAGTAAAGTTTTTCTGGCCTTTCTCAATCATCTTGCAGCATATCATGAAGGTTGATAGCTACATGTATTTCTTAAATGGCAAGCTTGGCACATATGAGTTGGAATATTTAACTAAGTTACCTCTGTGAAGAGAACTTGTATTCACTGTCAATGTACACAACTTTACAGTTTAAGCCCCCTAACATTATGTTCAACTTGCTAATAGTGTCTGCTTCAAACAAAATTGCAAAGTGTTTAAAACTTTAAAAACTGTAATGCTGACTAATTGTAGAATGAAACAATAAGTTTCTTGGGAGAAAGAAAGTGGCTTTAACTTGACATATCAATTTAGCATAGTACTTGGGATTCAATTTAGACAAAAAAAACTATCAAGTGACCAACATAATGTCTCTAGACCGAACACGATTAACAAAAGCATGCATTAATAATTTATTTTATTAACATAAACGGAAATTGGGACTAAGCCTCAGTGCAGCAATCAGCCCCCAACAAACTCGTAATGAAGTGCTAGAAAACATAATTATACAACCACTTCTCCATCTCTCTCTCCAACAAACTCGTAATACAGTCAGTGTACTAGATACAAAAGATCAGAATTATTCTTTAAAATTTTAATTAAAAGTAGGCTCTGTACATTAGTAACATAGATTTCACTAGTTACCTCCCAACATTGTCTTTTACTCTAATGAACCAGAAGGTAAAATTAAATGACTACACAACCAGCTTATCCATTTAGGTGATCCTGGAAGATACAAGAAATAACCTTAATCCCAATATCCAATTGGCATCAAAACTAGGATTCAAATATAAAAGTAGACTTCATCGGTGCCTATTTAGAGGAAGTTTTAAAGGGATGACATGACAATGGTAGAAGATCAATATGGATAATTAAGAAAAGGACAATACAAATCTTGACTGAGATACATGGTTGAAACAGAATTATAGTGATTATATTGTCAGAATTTTTCAATAAATTGTTAGTTCATACTCCCTCTGTCTTGAGACACTAATTTTGCAAAGGAGGGCAGGTAGTAATGTTATGGATGGATTTGGGAGCACAACATAATGTAAGACAAATTAAGGATATATTTATTATGATATATGCATGGTTTTACTAAAGCAGAAGTTCAGATACATATGTTTTTTACAGAAAATTATTACAGAATTGTTAGTTTTCATCTTGACATAATCTTGTGTGGAAGCCCTTGTGTGCCGCATTCTAGGTGTGTGTTTATGTGAGAGGCATACTAGAAGCATCTACATTGCAAGGAACCAACATGCCATGTGAAATGGTGAGGTGTGCTAGGTGCAGGCCTGACGATCTAATAAAGAAGGGCAACGGCGAGACACTTGGTAATTACATCTAGCAAATAAAACTAGGTCAAATAAGAACAACGAATAGCAGGAACCAAGAAGTATGTACTCTCTTATAAGAAAATAATGTGGACCACGCCTATTGGCTCAATTATACATATTACTGGAAAAAAACACACCTCATTGTTAAAGCTTTAAAATCATGGCAATACAAATGCATTTTATAACCAACTAAAGGAAGCAATGAAGAAAGGATGATGCACATATTATTTTCCACTAATCTTCTACAACAAATACATGCCAGTTGTCCCATAATCATCGACAAGAACATACCTAGAACATGGGATACTGTTGTTTTCTACCGACTTCCTAGCTGCATCTCTGCCTCCATGTCCACCAGAACCATCTGCATCACAAGGTTAACAAAAAAATCTTTAGTTTGAGTGTTACCATGCCAAGATTTCCTCGCCACAAAATAAGGGGATCTCTCGGGTGATCTATGCATGTGGTTTTCTCTAGTAACCTTTGCTCTGAATCAAATACTTACCATGACCATGGCTTGCCCATCACCCTTCCTGGCAGGAGCATATCCCATAGCTGACACAAAGCCCAGTTTTGTTGTTGCTGTGATGATTGTGCAGAAGGGTACTTCTTGCCCAAATCTCTGTCTCAGAGTCCATTAGAACCATCTGCATCAACACGTCACCAGGTCCAAAAACCACATCATGCCTACTAGTTACCTCCCAACATTGTCTTTGACTAATGAACCAGAAGACAAAATAAAATGATTGCACAGACCAACTTATCCTTTCAGGTGATCATAGAAGATACAAGAAATAACCTTAATCCCAAAATCCAATTGGCATCAAAAATAGGATTTCAAAATACAAGTAGACTTCATCGGCGCCTATTTAAAGGAAGTTTTAAAGGAATGGCATGACGATGCTGGAAGATCAGTATGGATAATTAAGAAAAGGACAATACAAATCTTGACTGAGAAACGTGGTTGAAACAGAATTATAGTGATTATATTGTCGGAATTTTTTTAATAAATTGTGAGTTCATACACCCTTTGTCCCAAAATAAGTGTTCAACTTTGTACAAAAGTTAGTACAAAGTTGTAGTAAGATTGAGACACTTATTTTGGGACGTAGGGCAGGTAGTAATGTTATGTATGCCTTTGGGTGCACAACATAATGTAAGACAAATTAAGGATATTTTATTACGATATATGCATGGTTTTACTAAAGCAATAGTTCAGAAATAGTTCAGATATATACATATGTTTTTACAGAAAACTATTCCAGAATTGTTAGTTTTCATCTTGACATAATCTTGTGTGGCAGTCCTCGTGGGCCGCATTCTGTGTGTGTGCGCGCGCGCGCGTCTGTGAGGCATACTAGACGCATCTACATTGCAAGGAGCCAACATGCTATGTGAAATGGCGAGCTGTGCGAGGTGCAGGCCTGGCGAGCTAATAAAGAAGGGCAACAGTTGATAAACCTCTCATGTTTTGACAGAACGAGACACTTTGTAATTACATTTAGCAAATAAAACTAGGTCAAATAAGAACAATGAATCGCAGGAACCAAGAAGTATGTGGTCTCTTATAAGAAAATAATGTGGACCGGGGCCTATTGGCTCAATTATATTAATGGAAAAAAATACACCTCATTGTTAAAGCTTTAAAATCAAGACATGTAGCAATACAAAGGCATTTTAACCAATGAAACGAAGCAATGAAGAAATGATTATGCATATATTATTTTCCACTAATCTTCTACAACAAATACATGCCGGTTGTCCCATCATCCTCGACAAGAACATACCTAGAACATGGGATACTGTTGTTTTCTAGTGACTTCCTAGATGCATCTCTGCATCCATGCCCACCAGAACCATCTGCATCACAAGGTTAACAAAACAAATCTTCAGTTTGAGTGGTACCATGCCAAGTTTTCCTCAACACAAAATAAGGGGATCTCTCGGGTGATCTCTGCATGTAGTTTTTCTAGTAACCTTTGCTCTGAATCAAACACTTACCATGACAACGGCTTGCCCATCACCTTTCCTGGGAGGAGCATATCCCATAGCTGACACAAAGCCCAGTTTTGTTGTTGATGTGATGATTGTGCAGAAGGGTACTTCTTGCCCAAATCTCTGTCTCAGAGTCCATTAGAACCATCTGCATCAACATGTCACCAGGTCCAAAAACCACATCAGTTTGAGTGGCTCCATATGAAGATTTCCTTCAGGAAAGTTAGTAGATATAGAAAAGGCATGATCTTAAAGAGGGCGGACCAAACCGAAAGGATGGCATTACTGCAGACAAGTATTAGGCGAAGGCCACAGGCATGGTCGAGGTGACGAAGATAGGGGCCACCGCACATGTTCCGCTGGCCATGAAGACGACATGGCCGGCCGGTCGCTCGACGCCGGACCAGCTCCCCGTTCCATGCTAGCCGGGCACTGTTTCATCGGCATGGCGTGGCGCGGCCTTCTGTGTATGTCGTAGATTAAAAGAGAGGCTTTGGATTGAGAAGAAAGGCTGAGCAATGTGTGGGGCGAGTCAGATCGAGAGGGGAATTTATAGAGAGAAGACCGAGTCCGGCTTGGATAGCGGTGAACGAGCGGGGGACGCGGAGAGGCGTTGGATGGATAGCGATCCGCGTGAAGCACGCTAGAGGAGGCGAGAGCCGACGGATCGTAGCGGGTTTGGCACGGAGGGTGCGCCGGGAACGAGGGGGCGGGAGTAATGGAGGAAAAGGAGGCGGCGTGTGCATGCAGGAAAGGATTAAATTGGAAGCGTTGGTTTGGGAGAGAACTAAATTAGCGCCTGGTTTCGAGGTGGAAGACGGCACAATTAAAGGAGGATTTGTAACAAGATTGATTCACCTAGTTTGGAAAGCGGTACATAAGGGGTCGGACTAGGATTGATTCCCACACGTCACGATTGATTGATTCATTTACATGCGCATGCGCATGGGAAGTTTTTTTTTTTCTGAACCTGGAAAATGGAAACAAATGTTCCATAACTCTATGAACGCCCTCACACAAGCCTCCACCTGAATTCAGCTGAATTTAGCATGCAACGCCCTAGCCATATGCTCCAAGAGGCCTGAATTCGCCTTGTTTCTTGCAGATCATTTAAAATCCTGGATGTGCTGCTTAAGTGTATGCTAAATATCATCAGTGGACCTCATCTTACCACCTGAATTCGCCTTGTTTCTTGCATACCACCAAGGGAAACACTTTCTATCTACAACGTCAGACCACTCGAAGCAGAGCATATTTTGCAATGAAGGAAACAAAAATCAATTTGTTTGTAAACGAAGCAAATAGATAGACAACATTACAAACAAGGATTTGTTTCCTAAAACGAAGGAAGAATCATATCATAAGGAAAGGAAGGCAAGGCTGCCGGAATTGATTTGTTTCCTTGGAATCCAAAATCAGCAACCGTGAGTGATTTTCGGAAGCACTTAAACCACAACGTCAATTGGATTCTCCACATTAATTAATTGTTTTCTGTTTTGGAAACTTCCTTGTGGGGTCCCTATGGATGTTGGATGAAGCAGCGTGGCCAGTAAGAGTGGTCTGATGGGATCCCTAGCATCCCATCATCAAGCTTCCATATGTATATCAAACACCTCCCGCTGGGTTTCTACACTGCAGTAACACATTCTGAATCACATCAGCTCTGTTACTAAGAAAGATACTGATAAATGGATCAGGACGACTCAAAAAAAAAAAAGGATCAGGCAACGCACTAAATAGACTGGGATTATGTATTAGAAAAGATAACAAAGGCAAGAGAAAATGAGCGCCTGTTCTATACAACCTACAGACAGACTCAAAATATCATAAACCTGTGAATGGTGTCCGAGATGATCAGACACTGCAAAAATGGCTCATTAGAGAGCAAAATGGGAACAAAAATGCCTCCATGAGCTGCTTGGATGACTTTAACGCAGGAGCACATGCATACATACATGAGCTTTTAAATTTCCAGTCTTTGCATGTTGATGAACAATCTACTGTTCCAGGAGGAAATCAATCTCAGGCACCATGACAAATTCATCAAAACCCAAAAAAAGGCACCGAATCCGTATACAAGAAAGCGATCAGCTACAACCAAACCCAACACCACAGGTTCGTACATGCATGGTCATCTTTACCAAAAGACTCTCACTAACATGTTACAACAACTCCCACCACCTGAAGGTACAAGAAAAATGACAAAACGCCCAACTCCAGTGCTCGGCTCAGCGACTCCGGCCAAGGGCTTTGATGTCTTCGACGGTTGGCGATGACGGACTCAAAAAGTTGCTTCGTCTCGCCCAAGGGCTTTAAAGTCTTCGACGGTTGGCGATGACGGCCTCAAAAAGTTGCTTCGTCTCGGCCAAGGGCATTGATGTGTCTTCGATGGCTGGTTCCGAACGCCTCAAAAAGCTGCTTTATCTCGGCCGAGGCTCCATAGAATCCTTCGTTGCTGCAGTAGAAACATGACACAGAACTAGGTGTCCAGGTCTAAGACTAACAAAATACCAAACAAAACTGGAGCACACACACATTATATAAGATCATTTCTAGAATCTTTCCATGTTGATAAACATTCTGATGTGCCATGCCAGGAGGAAATCAATCTCGGGCGCCATGACAAATTCATCAAAACAAAAGAGATTGGGTACATATAGAAGCACCAAGATATTCATCACACGTCCATGTTTTGTTGAATCAAAACAGACAGGCGCCAAAGCCGTATATACAAGGAAGCATCAGCTAAAACCAAACCCAAAACCCAACAACAGGTTTGTAACATGTACATGCATGATCATCTTTACCAGAAGACTCCCCCACTAACAGGTTATTAAAACAACTCCCACCACCTGACGGTACAAAAAATAAGGCAAAACGCCCAACTCCAGTGCTCTCAGCCAGCTCCTGACAAGACCAATTAACCACTGCCAGATTCAAAATAAATAAACCTATGCTAACATAAATCACACTTCATACAGGCAGACCAAGCTAAACATGAGATTCATGAAACAACGTCATTACACAGGCTCAACACATGTATGGCCACATGAAACCCCACAAGCCAACCCCTACCCAGAAATTACTAAGGCCAGAATAACAGCACGGCCTCGGCGCAATCGCCGGGAATCACACAACATGGTGTCTAGGGAGGACACCAAAAGGTTACCTAAACCACAGACGACGGGTGTTTGAATCATAAGTCAAGGCAGATAACATTATTATTCTAGCAGGGAGCAAAAATTACCCAACTTGATGCAGATCTTACAGAATTGACTAGATGGAGTCAACATGGGCATCAAGCAGGTGAAGGAAATGAACTCACCTTGGCTGTTTTGCAGCCTATGCCAAACAGAGCCGCCGTCCATCGCACCGCAGTGGGGCCAACGCAAGACGCGGCCTCGGCTGGAGACAAGAGGCCTAGCACTGTGATGAACCCCCTTCTCCTTTGTTGGACCCAACCCAAGCCTGCAGAAACATGGACAAGACAAATGACAAATCTTGAGCTCAAATCATGATAAGACAAGAATAAATCATGTCATGGGAGGGGGTCCATGGGGAAAAAAACAATACTCCCTCCGTAACTTAATATATGAGTGTCAAAAAACGTCTTATATTAAATTACAGATGAAGCAGTATTTAGGACAAGCCAATGATCCTGAAACAGCGGGTAATCGAGCTATTTAAGCCCAAACAGTAGCAAGCAAATGTTCAGAACAAATTTGCAACACACCTACATTCAATTGGTGATTTCCTGTGCACATGGCAAGGAGCAGAGGAGGAGATAAGCTCACCTTGGCTGTTTTGTAGACGATGCCAAACAGTGCCACCGTCGCACGGCAGCGGGGCCAATGGAAGACGCCACCGAGGCTTGGAGACAGAGCCCTAGCACCATGATGAACCCCTTGTCCTCTTTTGTACCTAATCCAATCCTGCAGAAACATGGGCAACACAAATGAAATGGAATCATGTAATGGGAGGGTATCCATGGGGAAAGAAATGAATACTAGTCCCTCCATAACCAAATATAAGAAGTTTTGTCGTTCAGATGGAACTACAAAAACTGCTTATATATTTAGTTAAAGAAGGGAGTACTGGACTTGAATCTGGAGAAAACGCAAACGTAGCAACGATTACAAGAAAGATTATATCTTGACCATAGAGCAACAGCCAGCCAGACTAACTACACATGCATGCACATGTGTATATCCCCTGGCCTCCAATGTAACAAAGACAAACTATTTCCATGAGGATGATGCAAAAGAGAAAGACCTGCAGCTCATCGGCCGGGATTGGGGTTGGAGATGATGCTGCTGCTACTGCGAGTTCCAGCAACTCGGCGGCGGGATCGACGGAGGGCATCTGCACACGTCCTGCCAAATGGAAGCCAAGGGGCTGCGGTGGAGTTGAGTTAAAAGGGGCAATGCGTGTTGCAAAACAGAAACTCTGAACCTGACGACCTAGTCTCTTTGGTGCACCTCACCTCCCCACAAATCGATCTATCAATCTCTTCCCTGTTGCAAAACTGAAAGTTAAATGCTGGAATTAATCAAGCCAAGACAAAAATGCCACGGATTTGTGCAGTTTTGTCGTCCTGGTCATGGTCATGGTCATGGAGACGGACGGGGCTGAGAGAGGGAGGAATAAGAGGAGGGACTCGTACCCAGGGATCCATGGCTGCCTGCGGATCCTGACGGCTCCTCCTCCTCCGCTGCTGCCGCTGCCGCTGGTGGGTCATGGAGGAGGACGGCGCCGTGGATCTGGCCGCCGGCCGGGGACATGTGAGGTGAGGTGAGGTGAGGTGGGGAAGAAGGCCCCGCCCGCAACGCTAGCCACGGGGGTCGCCGCAAATCTGGCCGGAGGGGAGGAAGGGCCGGAGCGAGGGGGTGTGGTGCGTCGCCCGCCGGAACTGGGAGCCGCGGGGGAGAGGGAGAGAGACAGGCGGGTGGGAGACTGGTTTTCAATATCTTTCTTTTTCTCTTCTCTTTACTCTTGTTTTGATGATTTTGAGAGACAAGCGCGGGGCGGCGAAAAACCTCATTTGGTCGATTCACACCGTGTTTGACAGATCTCGTTCGTCCGTCCGTCCGTCAACATCCGACGGCCCGCAGAATCAATCGTGAGTGAGCGGGATGGATCCGTGGAGCGGTTGTCTGCTCCCTCATTGGCCGGCCGCGATTACCTACGGATCGATCGTGTCTCCGGGCAATCACAACAACCGTCCATCATGTTCGACGGCTCGCCAATTGGAGGATTCTGATTTCGGTCATTGATTGGTCGATGCACATCGTCACCGCTGGCGGCCTTAAAGCTATGCTCGCCCGGCGTCAATGCCATGTGGGGGCGACGTCCGTGTTGTAGTGTTTTGGTGAGGGATGTGGCGGTGGTCCGGATGCCCGCCATGCTCGCCAGCGACTTGGTTTTGAATGTATGGGTTACCGTGTTGCAAGCAGCGTTCGAGGGGTCGGGGTGATGGTGTCGCGCCCGTTTGACACTCGTGTTAGCGTGTGACCATGCCTCCGGGCACACTCGCCACGTGCCGCTGGGGTTGGGGTGATGGTGGGGCGCGCGTCGAGCCACATAGTCACGTGTGGTCGTGGCGGATGGGTTCGATTCGTCGGAAACAAAATGAAGAGAATTGAATGCCTTATATATTTTTCTTTCTCAATCATCACAAAAAAGAAAGAAAAGATAAAAGAAGGCGTGTTCAGCAGCGGTGCACGTGGTTTTGATTAGCCAGCGAGGAAATGTGATGTACGTACGTTTGCGTGCGTTTGCTTTGGCGTGCGTTTGCTGTTTTGAAGCTGCGTACGTCCGACGCGGCGTACGCCAGTGCACGATGTTGGAGCTCCCGCACGATGACGGTACGACTCGAGCAGTGCCTCCTACTTCGCCAGGTCCGTGTTCGGTGTGTCTGCCCTGCCGGCGGCGAGCGGCTCCTCCACGTGCAGGTGCTCCTGGAGGAGGTGGTTGTTGTAGGCGGCGTTGATACGTCTCCAACATACCTATAATCTTGGACTGTTTCTTGCTAATATATTATCAACCTTGGATACTTTATATGGTTTAATATGCAATTTTATAACATTTTTTTAGAACTAACATTTCAACCTAGTGCCTAATGCCAGTTGTTGTTTCAGTTTGTTTTTGGTTTTTCAGAAAATCAGTACCAAAAGGAGTTCAAAACTTTTTGATGAATTTTTTCTGGACAAAAGAGACCCTAGAAGTTTTGGATTCGGGCACGCCTTCGCGTGCGGGGCAACGTGCTACAGGGCGCTCATGCGTGTGCCTCAAACCGCACAATGACGGTGACCAAGGGTGCACCCCACGGTCGACCCGTCATGGACCGCCCAGCCAGGTCGCACGGACACGTGTCATCCGTGCATATCGGACGGCGTGTAGAGCCCTCGAGAAGCCCCCATGGCACGCAAGCGGGAAACAAACCGCACGGAGGCTTTCTTCACCCTTGAAGTGCCTAGGAGGCGGGTACCCCAACATCCTTTATAGGAGTAATATGTGAAACAATGTTTTTGAAAGTTCCGTGGAAAATGTTTTCTAATACAAATTCGTTCGATCTAAGTGATTATTGTTTTGGGTATGCACTTTTGATCGATTTTTTTTGTGGGTACTTTTGATCGATTTGATGTCACTCATCCTCACTTGTCCTATATGTTGGTTGGTAAATTATTCATTCGTAGCGGTATGAGACTCACGTGTAAGACTTACTTTCTTGATCTTAAAGAAACGTCAAAAAAGACAAATTTCTTGGGAATAAAAGAGTATAATATTGTTTAATGTCTACATTTTCAAGCAGCACAATCATGTTTTATTTACCTTCACCGACGCACGATATGCATACACACACACTGCTAAAAATTTGTATGTGAAGTTATGTGTGGATTGATTCAATTTGTTGGATCTAGTATGGGAAATGATTTGGATCACCCGATGTGTGCCTCCGTGCCTCCGTGGATGTTGGATCTGATTTTAATCAACGTATTACCTAGACTAGGTTTCAAAATTGAGCATTTGCTGCAATTTCCCCACTGCAACAACTGGTGTGTTGTAGGATCTGGATTTGGATCCCCGCAAGAGAAGTGGCCACTCGTACACCTCCCGTCAAGGCGACGCCTCCTCGTGCCGCTTCGACCGCCGCCACCAACTCCACCTCGTGCTGCTTTGACCGCCGCCACCAATGCTCGCCGCTGGAGTAGGCGCTGCCGCTGTCGCCCTCCTATACCATGAACGTCGGCCATCATGGTGCGCACGAACTCAAGCTGCATTCGCCGTCCTGGGGAAGCATCGGCGTCCGTGTCCACCATGAGGAGTTGTGTCCGTCGTTGCCCTGCCGTCCCGAGGGAGATGGCCTTTCTTTCAGCTGGCGTGGTTGCTGCTTGCTGCTCGCTACAGCGAACTTCTATAACAAGGTCTCGGTTGCAAAAAAAGAAAGTAACAAGACCTCTGTTGCAAAAAAAAAAGTATAACAAGACATCTATTGCAAAAATAATTTGTAACTTGAAATTTTCTGCAACACGACATGTTTTGCAGTGGTAGAAGGTGATCCTCGACCGCTCAATCAATCAGATCCGACAGCTCACGATTCACCGGCCGACGCGTAGCAGCGCGCATCAAGTATTGGTTTAACGTGAATCAAAATCAATTTGTAAGGACTTACATCTCTTCCACTTCTCTATTCTGAATTCCAGTACAACTCTCAATCCTTTGTGGGAAAGGCACGCTTGTTTACCTGCCACACTATCAAAAAAGGAAAACAATTGTGTCTTGACGTTATCTAAAAGTAAATAACATAGGATAAGTTACAGCGATGAAAAGAAGGAACCTAATTAATACTATTTCCCATAACCTTTTCGCTGCTAAAACTGGGACTCGCCTCCATCCATTGAATCCTGTTCATATAAAGCTACTTGTGTTGTTCCTCTCGACCTCACTCAAACGAGGAACCACATCAAAACCCAATGCTCGTCAGAGTGCCTCCTTCACCGAGGTGAGAAGCTTTATGACCGTGTCGTCTGCTATGTTTTCTTTATCTCGTCCATCCAACTATTCATTTCACTAGTATCACCCTCAATCCCTTTCCATTCCCCAATTTGTTGCCAGATACAATGGAAAACAGTCATGGCGCTAGCGGGATGCCACCATAGTAATCTATCTATGCCATCTTCCTCCATATGTACCATGGTAAATTATCTCGCCTATAAGTGTCCTTTCCCCACCTTTTTTACTAGTCTAAGAACTTCATTAACTGCGGTAGTGCGGCATAGGTTGTTTAGTCTGCCACTTTGGGAAACGCTTCCGACGTTTTTCTGTCTTTGGTTGGGCCAAATGGGCTAAATTTTGCCTTATTGTTGATTCATATCTGACCAAAGTTTGAAGAAATTTCACACCTTTTCAGCTTTATTGAATCAATTCAGAATACATGTGCACCTGTAATATTTCCATCAAAGTATAACTATTTTGGTATGTAGTGTAATTTTAGAAAAAATCTATTCAAAAGAAGAACCCCCGTTTAGCTGCCAAAATAATTACTAACCTTCACCTCTTCTTAGTCACAACACTAACAATCAACCACCTTGCAGAACATCTTTGGCATGACCGTCCTCGACGACTTACCCGAGTTGGTCATCATCCAAGAGATACTAGTGAGGTTGCCGGTAGAGGACATCCTCCGATGTCGTGCTGTCCGCAAGTCATGGCGTCATGCCACCACCACCAAGGACTTCCTCCTCGCGCACCACCACCACCAACCGTCACTCCCTGTCATTGACGTTATCAAGAGTGATGGCCATGTGTTTGACCACCACCTCTCTGTATTTTGTCACAATAGTCCTGGTGCCGCAAATCGCAAGCTCTTTTGTCGGACCATCCTCCGGAATCCCAACACCCTTCCCTACGAAGACAACCTGGTGATTCATGCTGTATGTGATGGCCTCCTTATAATCTCCTTCCTTGACCGGGAAGGACTTTTCGAAGTTTGCAATCCAAGTACTCACCAACGTGCTCCTCTACCGCTGCTTCGTGAACAAGACCTACAAAGTAGAAGGGTTCGCATTGCCGGATTATACCAAGATCGCCAATCTGGAGGATACCAGGTGCTTTATTCAACCTGGAGAAGGAATGAGGATCTTTTCACTTTCACGGTTGATTTCTACATCATTGCCGTGGGAGCAAAAGAACCGAGGCCTATCGAACAACCGCCATTGCAACAAGTAGTAATGGGTGGACTCACTTGTTCCCACAATACATCGGTCCTCTACCGCAACAACCTTCATTGGTTATTACGACGGCAATATATTAGCAATGGACCCAGCAACGTAATGGTATTCAACACCTCGGCTAAGACATTTCGGTGGTTGTCCCATCCTCCACGTCAGTACCCTTGGATGTCACTGTTGGAGTTGGACGGAGCACTTTCTATGTGCGGTAGTAATGATGGCATCATTATAGAAATCTACGTTATGCATGACTACGAAGATGAGATCTGGGCCCTCATGTACTCTATTAACATGATAGCACTGGAGGCATTGCCGCCGCTCAATTTAAGGGTGAGAACTATACGGAAGATTGCTGCAGTTAATGAGTGTGAGATGCTGATCGAGTTTCCAGGATGTATTCTGCATTGTGACATTGGTGGTAAGTTTCTTGGAAAGATAGAGTGGAATGAAGACGAAGGCAACTGCATGCATATTACTCCATTTTGCTTTCAAGAGAACATTTGTCAACTTCCTTTCTTTGCAATGCAAGAAGATTATGGTGCCTGCAGGATGCTAGAAGGAGGTGATGAGAAGAATTATTCCATATGGCCATAGAATGTACTACTTCTATTATCTTATCCTGAGGTGACGTTCTAGTTTGATGAGCCAGTGGTCAGTGTATGGTCGTTCTTGTTTGGAGTAAAGCCAGGTGTGCCTAGCTAGTTGGTCTGAGTTTTTTTTGTATGAACTCGATGTTTTGGTTCAAGATTTCAATGCATCAGTCATATATTGATATTCCCTCCGTCTCATAATATAAGAGCGTTTTTGTCACTACACTAGTGACAAAAACGCTCTTATATTATGGGACGGAGTGAGTATGTTGCAAACTATGGATAACTTCTACAGAATTATTGGACATTTCATCATTTGCTTTCATCCTAGTCTATTTTGCCTTTGCAACAAGCACAAAGTACTTGCATGCAACCTAAAATTTCAACTACGCACTGGAGTGCATGTTTATTCCCGTTGCTGAACTAGCGAAGATCTCATGCAAAGATGCATGTATCTGGTTAAATTGGTTCGCAGCACCCAAATAAATTAGGACAGAAAAGTTGAACCGGCATGCAAATAAATGTAGATCGGTTCAGAGATTCTCATTAGCTGATTTCGAAACGCAACATACATAATTCGTGTCCCTTGAAGGGCAAACAACAGTATCAGAGATAACTGTATCGGTGTCATACTGGTAGCAAGAAACAAAATCAGAAATTCACCTTCATGTCACCACCACCAGCGTCAGTTATAACCTCACAATGCAGCAGCTAAACCTTACGTTGAAGTTGATAAACACAGATTGCGAAGAACCTAAAGATTAACCTTCGCACTCTAAACATAAGCAATGTTCCAAATTTCTTCCATTCCCTACATGCAGCAGACAGGAGTTAATTAGAGTCAGCAAGTGGTCAAAAAATAAATTGCAGCGCCATAGATACACTTTTCTTTTAGGAATTTGGTCATTCTTAGTTGGTCAAGATTTTTTTTTTCTTTGAACACAGTACAGACGCAAGCGCGCATACGTACGCGCATACACTCAACCCTATGAACGCACACACGCACACCCTACCCCTATGAGCACCTCCGAAAGACTGAGCCGGCATATCATCTTGAGATTTTACGAAATCACCGAAGGCGCCTCGTAGTCGACGGGAACGTCTCCACCCACTGAAAGCATGTCGCCGGAAATCCTGAAATAAATCCAGGATAAATGCGAGCACCAGGATTTGAACCCTGGTGGGATGAGGATACCATTGTTCACCTAACCATCTCAACCACAGGTTAATTTCTTTCTTTTGAATAGTAAATGGATGTTCTGCCTCGAGGTTCCAGTGTACCAGTCATACTATTTTGCAAACTATGGATTTTTTTACTTGGAATTATTGCAGTTTCCATATTTTGCTTTTATTCTACTAGTCTGTTGCCTTGAGATTCGCCGCGAATAAAATGAAGAGAATTCAAATGCCATTGTGAACTTTATTTGCTACACTGGGAAGATCAATCTTTATGTTCTTCTTTCACGTTTGCATCATTGTGAACTAATACCAAGATTTCAGATCTTCCATCACAACAAAGGAAAAGAAAAATAGATCCTGAGACGTTGCGGCAATTAATACAACAGTTGACCAGATTTGATCTATCTTTCTCTGTCCCATTAGTCAATCCACAAGTAGCAAGTGAAGTGTACTACAAGTCGTCGCAGGGCTGGAGACATGGTGTGCCAAGAATTGGTGGCTGGAAACAAAGATGCTAGTGATGACGACGAGCCTGTTCCTACTTCGCTTAGTTGCTGTGAAGGCGGTGGCTGCCTCTGGTCTTTGATCCTCTTTATATGAGGACTCTATGCCACGTTTATGTTTCTTAGGTAGTGTAGCTTTTGCTCTTCGTCTCGTCTCTCTGAAGTTTGGTTGCTGCAGGTGATGCCGTGCTGCTCACCGAGTAGTGTGCCCCTTTTGGGTTATCCTTGCTGCTCATGTATGACCTTATCATCAGGACGTTCTCGTTTATGGTTGTTTACTTTCATCAGTAGCTTGTACTAGGATTTCTGGACCATATGGTTTCTTCTAATGGAAATCGGAGGGGGATGCCCTTCTTTCAGTAAAAAAATAATAATCCCTTTAGTCAATTACTACATGACTTCCACCGCGTGATGCAGCTGATTAAGCACGAATATAAAATTAGTACTATCAACAGGAATCACTCATGCACGCAGAATCCGATGAATCTGGCCGTCGATTGCTGAAGTGGATTGTTGTGAGATGTGCGATTTGGCAAGTTTACTGGGAGCATATGGTCAGTTTATTCATGGCTTGGCAGAGAAAATGGTCTGGCCAATATAAAATAGGAGAAGATGCCGAAAACTAATACAGGTTCACCATTATAAGTTTATAACTAGGTTGCTGTCCAGTTCGGATTTTATGCTGAAATTTGCATGATAGACCATTCTGATGGATTAATTAACCTACTCTTTATTCAGAGGCTCATGTGCTGTTGATGCCTCCTTTGTTTCAGCTACTTTGTACTCCCTCTGTAAAGAACTATCTAAACGCTCTTATAGTTCTTTACAGAGGGAGTACATATTTTTGTTGTTATTTACAAATTGTACTGCAGCCTCGGTGAAATTCCACTCCACAGTTTGTGTATCGCGTTTTAAGCTGACCTCGGCTCAGATCTAGGCTTCAATGGATATAAATGACTTTAAGCTTCAATTCATTTATCTGTCTAACTTACTCTGTATTTGCTGCTTTCAGGCAATGGTGGAGTACTTCGATTGTTGCCTTTACTCTACAGTTGGAAAACAATCTTTATGTTCACCTGCAGTGCGTACCAAGTTTTGTGCGGGAATCCTGTAATGCTTCTTCACTATTGACTTGTGTCTATCAACTTAAAGTACAGTGGTAATCATGTACGTTCATCCTCAACAGTAAATGGCCATGAATTCATAAATACAGTATGAAACTTCATATCTTGCTGATCGCCTCCTAACGTAATGTTACCGTGTTTGGTAGTAAGGAGAAGGATGCAATTCACATTGACATTTCAAATTATAATTGGATTTCTTGATCATTCATCCAGGCCTGGCACATAGACCAATCCCCCATGCTTCAGATTTCAGAAGATACATGATAGGGAGCAGTTAATGATCATTATATATATCAGAAATGCTACTCCAAACATCCAAGATGTTCACTAGTACCATCAACAAGAAGAAAAGAAAACGACGCGGGAGCCATATGAGAAGGACAACATCCCTATGAGGCTAGAATAACACAAATGGATGTGGCTTGCTCACGCCATCTTCTGCTCGCATCTCGAAGGATGGAACGGGAGAAAATACTTTCCTGTAGCAAAAGTGATGTAACCAAACATTCAACCCATGCAGAACATCCTATATCGATGGACCTCGAAGTGATCCCCAAGTATCTGGCATCTTCACTTTTCACACTTTCTAAGAACTTGCCATCAAGGTCACAATGAAACAGACACCTGGTGGCCCCATGAAGCTGATCAGCAGTTCACGATTGTTGACCGCCACCATCTTGGGGTAGTTATGATGAACTAGGCAGGTGCAACGAGGAATGGAGCAGCGACGGTGTCGCCACCTCCAACAAGTGAATCCGGAATTCCATATATAGCCCAGACCTCGCACTTGTAGTCCTGCATCACCCAAATATGTAAGAGAACCCAATCGTCAAAGCAAAACTAGTGCAAAACTAAGATCTTGACGGCCATTAAGCAAGAACACAGTGCAAAACTAGTACGTATGCTGAACAAGATCGAAGAGAAGACTACGCTCGCGGTTGTCGTTTTCCATCTTGAAGGCACTGCCATGGCCTTATCTCCGCCCCTCTTCGAGCCCAGGGGAAACACTAGGTATGGTTCTCCGGACCGGATGGCGGCAACATCGTGGCGTCATTGTTCCTTCTTGAAGGCGCTATCTTGTCGCTCGCGCTGTCCCCGGTGTTGGCTTTGGCGATGTTGAACGTCTTGCTGGTTCAGTATGCCTCTCCTGTTAGGGGCTTAGTGGGTTTAGCTGTGTACTTCTCTCTGTTCGGACCGAGCATTCCCTATCTTTCTGCTCCGGGTGCCATGTTCACGCCTCCTTGCGTTTGTATTGTGTGATGTACCCCTATCTGTACCCATTACAACTGCTTCTATCAATGAATGGTACACAAGCTTTGCGTATTCACGAAAAAACGGATGCCCATCTCACAGAACAGGGAGCTACTACTATCCTTTTCCTATTCGAACCGGCAGAAAAGAACTGTCCCATCTCTCCCCTAGCTCCTATCTTTGCTTGTATCCCTCTCATGTTCTGCCGTAAACCAATTTTTTTTAATTTCTCTCTAAATCACCTCCAGTTACTTGTGTGGTTTGTATTTGCTAAGAAGGCCCCCGCCCGTACCACGACGTTCAACTTTTCACTTGAGAGGCAACATACACCAGAACCCTAGTAATAACATAGGCTGATAAACAAACACACAACACATATATGGCAAAACATGATCATAGCATGGCAGTGCCTAAACCTTTCAAATAAGTTGATAAACATGAGAGGTGAACAACAACAAAACGTTTTGTCCCAGGCAAGTTGCGCTGAGTGAACATGATAGTTGAACATAACTATAGCAGAGGACACCCAAGCATAGGTGCATCAATTGAAGTACTCCTACATAGCCAGTGCCTCGACCTTTCACATGAGTTGATAAACAGGACAGGTGAACAACAACAACATCAACAACAACGACAACGACCTTTCACATGAGTTGATACAACAACAACGACAACGACGACGACGACAGCAGTAGCAGCAAAAACAACATAAAGATTAATCTTCTCATCTCCTAGACATAGGTGCACCAATTAAGTTACTTCAGCATCACCTGAAAGAAGCAAAATAGAGCCTGAGTAAGAATCAACTTCACCAAGTTAAACAAGATGAATATGTTCAAGCTTAATAGCCTTGATGTCAAATTTATATCCATGGACAGTTTTATATACAGTGGGAGGATATTGCACTGAGGTAGTACAAATTGCATACAACCGAAATAAATATATTTCTCACATAACACTAACCCAACATTCAAATATTAATAGATAGTCCACTGAGCATCTCAACAGTGGGATTGAATAACCGGATCAAATCAGAGTTCACACTGCCACCCGCCCTGAACCAAACATAATAGGAGGCGTGTGACACAGGTCGTGGTACTATTTCCTATTCCTAACTCCTTACCTTTTTTTTGGTCTACCTGCATTTAAGGAGTTGAAGCAAAGATGCATCAACTCCGCAAGAGCCTCAGATCAAAGATAACGGAATTAATCATCGAATGTGTCAGTTTTGCAAATTACTTGCAGCGCAGAGTCTGGACTGAACAACAACTTTATAAACTATAATAGTGCACCGGGTGATCTAAGTGTTCCCACATAACAATTCAGTGAAAGCTTCACACATCATGAACAGCAAAGTAACTGACAGAAATTCTGAATTATAAACTATAAAAGTGCACCGGGTGATCTAAGTATTCCCACATAACAATTCAGTAAAAGCTTCACACATCATGAATGGCAAAGTAACTGACAGAAATTCTAAATGCGCAAAACACAAAAGACATAATCATTTGTCTTATATAAATTGTAGATGTGTTTGTAATCATGAACAGACGCATATCTACATCATGAACGGCAAAGTAACTGAAAGAAATTCTGAATTATAAACTATAATAGTGCACCGGGTGATCTAAGTATTCCCACATAACAATTCAGTGAAAGCTTCACACATCATGAACGGGAAAGTAACTGACAGAAATTCTGAATGCGCAAAACACAAAAGACATAATCATTTGTTTATATAAATT